>CAUYUJ010016820.1:10000-145000 GCA_963575745.1 Prorocentrum cordatum | reverse complement strand
TGTGTGCTGTGTGTGTCGGATGTGTGTGTGTGTTGTGTCGTGTGTGTGTGTGTGTGTGTGTGTGTGTGTGTGTGTGGTGTGTGTGTGTGTGGGTGTGTGTGTTCGTGTGTGATGTGTGTTTTGGTGCTGCAAAGACCTCACGCAAACCGGCCGTCTACACTCGCCAGGACCCAAGCTCCGGCAAGAGCGAAGGTCATCGCCTGCCGAGCCTGTGCGGAGCCGAGCCGCGGGCAGCGCCCCCGCCGAACTCCCCAGGGTGCAGAGCGAAAGGGCCCCCTCGAGGCCGCGCCCCACCCTAGGCCCCTCAGCCTGGTGCCAAGGGGGGCTGAAAAGCGAAAACACGCGCCGTGCCCAGGCCCCGCCAACGGCGAATGCGGGCCCAGGCACCCCGAGGGACCGCCCCCTCAGGCCCCTCAGCCGCGGCGGACACCGCGCCAAGGGGGGCATTGTCTCTACCGCTGGGGCCCTCTCAGAGGCGGAACCCGCACCCCGACGACGGGCAGAGGCGCAACGGCCATCCCAGCATCCGCGAGGCCATCCACGCAGCTGGCACTCTTGCTGCTGACCCCTCCACGGCCTCAGCCCTCAGCGAGACCGTCACCGCCGCTGGGACGCCCGCTGCAGGACCTCGCACTGCCGCTGGAAGGTGGCCATCTTGCTGTCGAAGGCGGCCTCGGCCAGACGGAGCCGATCCACGGCGGCCCGAAAGCGCACCTTGGCCTCGTCGACGGCGCCCGCCACCCCATTGCGCAGAGCCACGGATAGCTCCTGCGCTCGGAGGGCACGCAACTTGGCCAAGTCCTCCACGAGGCTGGCCTGGGACCGCCGCTGGGCCTCCATCGACTCCTCCATCTTGGCGAGGATCGAGGGGAGAAAGTCGTCGTCGTTCGTCGCCTCCTCGCTCTCCTGACCCTGCAGCTCGGCGCCGACGATACTCTCCAAGGGGCCTCCGACGGCCTCCTCGCCCACCGCCGCGCTGAGCTGCGGGAAGGGCGGGACCTCGCCCAGCACCGTGTCCTCCTCGAAGGGGCTCTGGTGCTCCTGCTCGTTCGCGCCCACGCGCGCCTCGGAGCTGTCCACGACCTGGTCGGTGCCCTTGCACACGTCCACGTCCAGCTCCGCGCCGTCGCCGACGGACCCCTCCAGCATGGTGTCGTCAGCGTGGTCGTCGAAGGGGTTCCCGCCCACCTCCGTGGCCACCGCCGCGTTCGGCACCATGGGCGGAGAGGGCGGGGTCGAGCCGCCGCCGCCCGCCTCGGCCAGGTCCGGTTGCGCCGGCACGCGGGGCCCGCAGCGTCCGCCACGCTGGGCGCGCTGCGGCCGCACCAGGGCCTCCCGCAGGGCCTCCACGCCCTTGCCGAGGACCACGTGCGCCCCGACGTTGCGCCTGGCGCGGGCTGCGCCGCACGCCTGCACGCCCCGCAGCTGCTGGCGCATGGCGGGCTCCATGGCCTGCCAGCGCATAGCGAGCTCGGCGTCCTCCTCGGAGCCGCCGTCCGCCAGGAGCGCCCAGGCGGTGCGCAGCGCTGCGGCCACGGCAGCCGCGATCGCCTGCCGCGAGGCGCCGCCCGCCGCCGCCCCCTGAGCAGCGCCTTGGACGGCCATCGCGATGACCAGTCCAGCGCCGTCCGACCGTAGATCCATCCCCTTGGTGCCGCCGCCCGACGCCGCCATGGCAGGGGCCGCGACACGGGGAGCAGGACAGAGCCGCTCTCTCCTACGAGAAGGAGAGGCACGGCGCGTTCCTGCCCACCCTGGCACCAGGGCAGGCTTGAGCCAAAATGGCTACGGGTGTGTGTGTGGGTGTGTGTGTGTGTGTGTGGTGTGGTTGTGTGGTGTGTGAGTGTGTGTGTGTGTGTGTGTGTGTGTGTGGTGTGTGTGTGTGCATGTGTGTGTGTGGTGTGTGTGTGTGTGTGTGTGTGTGTGGTGTGTGTGTGTGTGTGTGTGTGTGTGTGTGTGTGTGTGTGTGTGTGTGTGTGTTTGGTGTGTGTGTGTGTGCTGTGGTGTGTGTGTGCGTGTGTCGTTGTGTGTGTGTGTGTGTGGTGTGTGTGTGGGTGTTTGGGGTGTTGTGGTGTGTGTGTGTGGTGTGTGTGTGTGTGTGTGTGTGTGTGTGTGTGTGTGTTGTGTGTGTGTGTGTGTGTGTGTGTGTGTGTGTGTGTTGGTGTGTGGTGTGTGTGTGTGTGGTGGGTGTGTGTGTGTGTGTGTGTGTGTGTGTGTGTGTGTTGTGTGTGTGTGTGCTGTTGTGTGTGTGTGTGGGTGTGTGTGTATGTGTGTGTGTGTGTGTGTGTGTCGCGACGCGAAATAAAGTGCTCGGAGCGGAGGGGGCACGAGGCGGAGGTTCCATTGGGGCGCTCGGGGCGCGGGGAGGAGGGGGGGGGAGGTGGTGTGCGTCGCGACGCGGAATATTATGGTTGGGGCGGAGGAGGCATTGGGCGGGGCTTGGGGCAGAGGGCCACGGGGCGGGGGCCCAACTGGGGCGCCAGGGACCGGGGGCGGGAGCGGGGGAGGTGGTTTGCGTCGCGACGCGGAATCAAATTGTCGGGGCGGAGAGGGCACGGGGCGGAGCCCCCACTGGGGCGCTGGGGACGCGGGGAAGGAGGTAGGGGAGGTGGTGTGCGTCGCGACGCGGAATGAAGCGTTCGTGGCGGAAGGAGCAGTGGGCGGGGTTCCCGCTGGAGCGCTGGGGACGCGGAGGGGCTCGCCTGGGCAGAGAGCAACGGGCGGACCAGAAGCGAAGGCGCTGGGACGCGGGGGGGGGAATGCGACGCGGAATAAAGCGTTCGTGGCGGAGGGGGCAGTGGGCGGGGCTCCCGCTGGGGCGCTGGGGACGCGGGGGGCTCGGGGCAGAGAGCCACGGCGCGGGGGTCCCACTCTGGCGCTGGGGACGCGGGGGGGGGTGTGCGACGCGGAATAAGGCGTTCGTGGCGGAGGGGGCAGTGGGCGGGGCTCCCGCTGGGGCGCTGGGGACGCGGGGGGGCTCGGGGCAGAGAGCCACGGCGCGGGGGTCCCACTCTGGCGCTGGGGACGCGGGGGGAAGGGAGGGGGTGCGACGCGGAATAAAGCGTTCGTGGCGTAAGGGGGCAGTGGGCGGGGGCCTCGCTGGGGCGCTGGGACGGCGGACGCGGGGCGAGGCTCGGGGGCAGAAGAGACACGCGCGCGGGGTCCATATCTGTCTGGCGCTGGAGACCTGGCGGGGGGGGGGGGGGGGGGCGCGAACGCGGAATAAAGCGTTAGTGGCGGAGCGGGGGCAGGGGCAGGGGGCGGGCTTCCCGCTGGGGCACTGGGGACGCGGGGAGGCTGGGGCAGAGAGCCACGGAGCGGGGTCCCACTCTGGCGCTGGGGACGCGAGGGGAGGGGGGGGGGGGGGGGGGGGCGACGCGGAATAAAGTGGTCGGAGCTCTAGACACCCTGTGCAAGAGAATAAACTCCAATCGTTCCGTTCCGGGCCTCCGGAGGGACCAGGGGCGCCCTGAGCCAGGAAGTCAACGAATCGCTACCGGTTACAAATAAACAGTCATCGTTGCGTTCCAGGCTCCCCCCTCCTCGTCCTCCTCGTCCTCCTCGTCCTCTTCCTCATCCTCCTCTTCCTCCTCCTCCTCCTCCTTTTCTTCCCCCTCCTGCTCCTCCTCCTGCGAGGACTTCAATGGAATCCTTCTGCGGAGGATCTCAATGGGCATCCTTCCGTGGAGGCGTGGAGGATTTCAATCGGAGTCTTTTTGCGGCGGATTTCTTAAGGTCCCAGTAAGGGCCCAGGGAGGCAAAAAAATCAGCGAATCGATACCGGATACAAAAGGAACTCTAATCGTTCCGTTCCAGGCCTCAAGAAGGTTCCTGGAGGGGCCCAGGGCGCCCGGAGGCCAAAAAATCAACGAATCAATACCGGATACAAATCAACGAATCAATAATCAGGAAGGCCAGACGAAGAGGAGGAGGAGGAGGAGCTCCAGTGCCTGTATCATGTATACACCACAGCGCTGGCAGCTACGAGCGCCGCGCTACGACCGACGCACCAGTGCCTCTCAGAAACAGAACAACACTGCGTCCCTGAGAGCACCACGCGGCAAGAATGCAACGGCTTCCCCTCGCGAATACCAGCGTGCCTCTGAACACTACAGTAGCCTGTGAGCGCCACAGGACGTCCGCGGTCGCCACTGGACGACCGCCGTGACGTGAGGGAGGGGGGGGGCGGGGCCGGTCACGCCCGTGGTCGCCGGGAGGTTTTCCGAGCGGGCTCTTGTTGTAACCCGGGGGCCAGGGGCCCAGTTTGAGGAGGAAGACGTTCCCTGGTAACAAACAGGGTTCGAGCGCGAGGAGGGACACTTCAATTGAAAAAACAATGTGCACTGGAGGGGGATCAACAAACATTTTTCTTCTGCAATGAGAGCTCAACCAAAACAACAATATCAACAACAGCAGCAGCAACAACAACGACAACAATATCGCCATCAAGATCAGCATCATCACGGGCATCCTCATCTTCGTCCTCGTCAAAAGTATCAGCATCACCCCAGCATCAACATCATCAATAGCATCGCCACTCTCGCCATCGTCATCATCATCAGCAGCATCATAATCCTGATCAGCATCAGCAACATCATCATCAGCATCATCATCATCATCATCATGATCATGATCATGATCATGATCATCACCATCATCATCAGCATCATCATCATCATCGTCATCATCATCATCATCATCATCATCATCATCATCATCATCATCATCATTATCATCATCATCGTCAACATCATCAGCATCATCATCGGCATAATCACCACCATCATCATCATGACCGCCACCATCATCATCACCACCACCACCAGCGTCATCCTCATCATCATCACCACCACCACAACCACCGCAGCCATCCTCAGGAGCATCATCTTCAGCATAATCACCAATTCAGCATCATCATCAGCATCAGCATCACAATCATAAGCAGAATCATAAGCACATCAGCATCAACATCTCATCATCATCCTCATCATCAACACCACCATAATCATCATCGTCATCGTCACCATCATCATCAGCATCGCCATCAACATCACCGTTATCATCATCAGCATCAGCATCATCAACATCATCAGCATCATCACCAATCATCATCACAGCAACCATGATCATCAGCATCATCGTCACCCACAACGTCAGCATCATCATCAGTAGCATCGTCAGCAGCATCAGCAACGTCATCATCATCATCATCATCATCAGCAGAAGCATAATCATCAGCAGCATCAGCATCATCAGTATCATCAGCAGCAGCATCAGCATCAGCATCAGCATCAGCATCAGCATCATCAGCAGCATCATCATCACCATCATCATCCTCATCATCCTCATCATCGTCGTACTCTCCGCCATCTCCTTCATGTTGCCTCAGCCTCCTCCTCCTCCTCCTCCAGCTCCTGCTTCTCCTCCTCCTCCCTCCTCCTCCTCCTCCTGCTCCTCCTTCTGCTCCTCCTCCTCCTCGTCATCATCATCATCAGCAGCATCATTAGCATCAGCCTCAGCCTCAGCCTCAGCATCAGCCTCAGCCTCAGCCTCAGCATCAGCAGCAGCATCAGCAGCAGCATCAGCATCAGCATCAGCATCAGCATCAGCATCATCATCATCATCATCATCATCATCATCATCATCATCATCATCATCATCATCATCATCATCATCATCATCATCATCCTTTGCCTCTTTCTCCTCCTCTTCCTCCAATTCCTCCTCCCATGTCCTCCGTCATCCTGCCTGATCCTCCTCCCCCTCCCTTCGCTGGCACGCCCAGCCCCTCTTACCGAGCGCGTAGCCGCGGGAGGGCCCCGCTGTTACGCCGTTAGCCGACCCTGGCCGGGCCAAAAGCCCGTCCCGGGCCAAAGGCGGGGTCGCAACCCTGAGATAACCAGAGCCAGGACCAAGGCAAAATCGGACCGACACAAATCCACCGACCCTTCGGCATGTGAGAGACGCTGTCGCCTTCGTCGTGGGACATGGGAACACGGGGACACAGGGACCACCCCCTCCAGGGGGGGCGCCAGCGGGGTCCTGGGGAAGGTCCCACCTTCAGGGTCGGCGGCACTGGCCGTAAGGCCTTCACCATCGGGGATCTCTGAGATCCAGCAGCTCTGAAGGATGCATCGGGCGCCGCGGCCTTATCAGAGCGTCCTGGAGCGCTCCGAGAGCGTTCTGGCACGCTTTGGAACGATGCATCCTGGTCCTGCTCCCCACCCGACGCGGGCCCGTTTGGCCGACGCCAGAACCCTTGAATATGGACATGTTTACGTCCCACTCCTACTCTCCACCAACATTCCGCCGGCGGACCCGCCACCGTCTTACGTCCGCCGGCTTCCGCTGGCGTTGCGCCGGCCTCCGCCGAAGGCGAGATGAGCCAAAGGCGGGACCCTTTCCAGAACGCCCCACCTGGCCGGCCAAGGTGGTCACGAAGTGGGGGAATGGCCGCGAGGGAACGGGTCGAGGTCACCTGGCGGCTCTCCAGAGAGGAGTGCCGAGTTACCCGTCTCAGGAAGCGCGGATCGCAATCATCTTCGCGCCCCCGCTGGTGCCCTCGAGAAGGCAACCCCAGCAGGCGGGCGCAGGATTGCACGCGGGATCGCGCGCGCGCGCGACCGAGCAGCTCGCGGCTACGTTTTACTCTGCGTCCTCGACATCAAGATGAAAGAGATGGCGGGCGGAGGGCTGGAGGAAGCGGGTTAGAGACAGGCGATCCACGGCCAGAAACCCCCTAAAACCCCGCACCACCTGGTCGTGGGGGCGGAAGGCGGGAGAAAGCGTTCCTGCTCATGCCGCTTCGGCGGGCGGGCCCGCTGCTGGTGTCCCAGGATGCCCCAATACTGTCCCGAATGTGTTCCGATGGTGCCACGATTGTGACGTTCGAGGGTGTCCCGAAGGTGATGCAGCTCGGTCTGTGTCCCGACTGGATATGCAACAGTTCCCCGATGGTGCCCCGATTGACCTTCGCTGGTTTCCCGATGGTGGTCCGATTTGATTGAGATGGTGTCCCGGTGGGTGCCCCGATTGAGCTGACAATGGTGTCCCGATGGTGTCCCGATTGGCTGTCGATTGAGTCCAGGGTGCTCCGATGAGTGTCCTGATCGATCTTCGATGGTGTCCCGATGGTGCCCCGTCTACTTGTGATCAAGGTGCCCCGATGGTTCAGGATGCACAACAAAGCCACGCAAGCATCGGCGCGCATCAGACCTCCTGAAACTCGATGATGGGTGAAATCGAACGGTGAGAAGTCAGCATCGAGTCGGATCGATCCAATTGAAGTGGGCCCTAATCTACATTGTGATTTAGGTTCGCGGGTCAAACGGAGCCTGCTCGAACATGACAAACTCACAGACATGCTGATGATATGATTGCTGCAGCAGGCGGTGGGGAAATACTTGAAACGATTTCTGCTAACGGAGCGTGACCCAACAAGATAATGCAGAAACGGCTTATTATGTGGCATTATCCAATCTGGAGCCCGCAATACAAAACACTCGATAAGAACCATTCCGTAAGAAAACCTTTGAAGTTGCTGTGCTCTCCGACATCGTAATTCCATCTTCGTATTCCTGACTGGAGCTTCCCCTGACGATCCCTCCGAAAGGACGATGCATCAAATAATCATGTGCGTAATGTTTCTTATACGGCGTTCCGCTGTAATGCATGACAATTGAAGCGTACTTCATTAATGCTAGTGTTGCACATCTTGCGCATTCTGTGCTGAAGATTCGTTGGCTAGGACCCCGAAATCCGAAATTGCTGCTCAGATTCCGTACTGTCGATTACCCTGGGGATCCCTAAGTAAGGCTTCGTCCGTCAGTATCGCTGAGTAAGGGCTCTTGAGTATGGATTGAAGGAATCCACATCCAAGATGCCTTTACTCATGATTCCGCATTTAGGAATTCCTCGGAAGGCTTCGCCCATTAGGATTCCCTGTAACAAATTCACAGCAAGAAACCCTTACCCAGAGGCCCGTACTAAGGAGCCCTTAGCAATTACAAATGTACACTAAGGAACAAATGATCAGGAATATGTACTAGATACTCGTGGCTACACAACCCGTACTGCATGACTCATTATCAAAGAATCCGTACTGTACCAAGGAATCGTGACTGAGGAATCCTTACCATGGAATCCCTAGTGAGGAAAGCTTACTGAGGAATCCTTGTCAGTGAGTCCTTGCCAAAATAATTGTTACCGGAGAACCCTGAATAATGAATTCTAGCTCAGGAACCCAGAATAGGGAATTCGCCATGCGGAAACATTGCAAAGAAGTCCTTCGCAGAGGAATCCGTACCGAGGTGTTCCGAACCAACAAACCCGTTTCCAAGAACCCTCACCCCAGAACACGTACCAAAGAAACATTGCTGGGAATTCCTTACAGGCCAAATCCGTAGAGCAAAACCGTGACCCCTTACTGAAGGACCCGTTATACGGAATTCTCACCAAGAACTCCTGGCTACGGAATCCTGACTAAAGAACTCATTACTAAGGAATGGTTGATAGGGAATCATGAAAGAGAAATCCTTAGTACAGAAACCTTTAGACAAAAAACGTGTGAATAAACCTTCCGAGTGAGCCATTGCTTAAGAACCCTTGCCAATAATAATGATGAAAGGAGTCCTTACGTAAGATCCCTTGCTCAGGTATGGCTTAATAACGACCGACAACCTTAGGTGATTCTTACTGAGGAACCCCTACTCGAGAATCGTGACGGAGGAACATTGGCTAAAAGCCGTTGAATACAGCAAGTATGGTTCAGGGGTTCTGACCAAGACTTCCTTGGTAAGAAAATTCTTCATGACGAATCCCAACTCAGGAATCCTCAGCACGAAATCCTCACTCAGAAATCACAAATAAGGAGTCGTGATACAAACAAACGCTTGGCGAATGAACCCTTACTGAAGAACCACCCCTGATTACGTAATCCTGGGACCAGCGAACACAATGGAACCTACACAACAATCTGCATGAACAAATCAACTGGGCGAAAGACCCAACCGTATGCAGTTGTGATAGCCGCGCTGTGGCCATCACTTTCGGCGGAGCTCCCTATGGGGCCACGAAACGTGTGAACAATTTGCCGAAATGAAGAGCGGCTTGAGAACTGCGCCACGGAGGCACTCGGTGGAGCTCGCTATGGGGCCACGAAACATGTGAATGGTGTGCCGAAATGGGCGGGGAATCGCATGCGAGCTGCGCCACGCAGGCACTCGGTGGAGCTCCCTATAGGGCCTCGAAACGTGTGAATGGTGCGCCGAAATGGGCGGGGAACCGCATGCGAACTGCGCCCAGGGGGCACTCGGTGGAGCTCCCTGTGGGGCCACGAAATGCCTGAGGGGTGTGCCGAAACGGGCGTGACGTCCACATGCGAAATGCGCCATGGAGGCACTCGGTGGAGCTCCCTATGGAGGAACGAAAAGTGTGAGGAGGTACCAGAATTGGTGGGGAACCGCATGCGAACTGCGCCACAGAGGCACCTGGTTGAGCTTCCTATGGGGCCACGGAACGTGTGAGGGGTGTGCCGAAACGGGCGTGACGCCCACATGCGAACTGCGCCACGGAAGCACTCGGTAGAGCACCCTATAGGGGAACGAAACGTGTGAGGGGTGTGCCGAAATGGTAGACGTGCGGAGGGCATGGAGAGGACGGTGGGAGGCGGGAGGGGGGGAGGAGTGGGGAGTGAGGAACGCGGGGCGCTGTATCTTCGAAACGAGGTCCTGACCCCACAGGATGGTTGGGAAAACTAATCACGTGAAAAAGTATCCCAATGCGATCCTACCTAGGAGTTGGAGCCCCTAGGAAAGCAGCATTAGTAGTAACAGTAACGCTAAACTAGCTAAGCTAAAGCTAAGCTAAGCTAAAGCTAAGCTAACGCTAAGCTGAAGCTAAGCTAAAGTTAAGCTAAGGCTAAGCTAACACTAAGCTAAAGCTAAGCTAAAGCTAAGCTGAAGCTGAGCTAAAACTAAGATAAAGCTAAGCTAACGTTAAGATAGAGCTAAGCTAACGCTAAAGCTAAATATTAGCTAAAGCTAAGCTAAAGCTAAGCTAAAGCTGAGCTAAAGCTAAGCTAAAGCTAAGCTAAATAAAAGCTGAAGCTAAGCGAAAGCTAAGCTAAAGCTAAGCTAAGGCTAAGCTAAAGCTAAGCTAAAGCTAAGCTAAAGCTAAGCTGAAGCTAAGCTAAAGCTAAGCTGAAGTTAAGCTAAAGCTAAGCTGAAGCTAAGCGAAAGCTAAGCTAAAGCTAAGCTAAGCTAAGCTAAATCTAAGCTGAAGCTAAGCTAAAGCTAAGCTACAGCTGAGCTAAAGCTGAGCTAAAGCTAAGATAAAGCTAAGCTAACACTAAGCAACATTTAAGCTAACACTAAGCTGAAGCTCAGCTAAAGCTAAGCTACAGCTAAGCTAAAGCTAAGCTAAAGCTAAGCTAACACTAAGCTGAAGCTAAGTTAAAGCTAAGCTAAAGCTAAGCTAAAGCTAAGCTAAGGCTACGCTAAGGCTAAGCTAACACTAAGCTAAAGCTAAGCTAAAGCTAAGCTGAAGCTAAAGCTAAGCTAAAGCTAAGCTAAAGCTAAGCTAACACTAAGCTGAAGCTCAGCTAAAGCTAAGCTAAAGCTAAGCTAAAGCTAAGCTAACACTAAGCTAAGGCTAAGCTAAAGCTAAGCTAAAGCTAAAGCTAAAGCTAAAGCTAAGCTAAAGCTAAAGCTAAGGCTAAAGCTCCCAGGGGACTTGGGGAACCGCGGGGCGGGGACTGGGGGAACCGCCCGGGGCGGTTTCCATTGCCCGGCCTCTTTAAGCTAGAGAGTAAGAACCCTTCTAGGCAGAGCCTAGGTAGGGAAAAAACAAACAACAAAATCACTGTGGGACAATGTGGGCCAGGGGGGCGAAGTCCCCCAAGATGGGTCGCGTTCTTGGTTCAAAGGTTTGTCAAACAGGTGTTCAGTGACTCCGCCCAGATCAGGAGACCTGAGTGGGAGCGGGCGGCGAGGGTGAAAGAAGAGAAGCATGAAAATGATGACGATGATGAGGAGAGAGAGAGAGAGAGAGAGAAAAAAAAAAAAGGAGGATGAGGAGGAAGAGCAAGAGAACACAACCGCGAAACCCACAGCGCCTTGTTTGCCACTCGGATTTTCCAGCGGGCCGCATTTGACCTCGAAACCGATTTTCATTATTTCCGCGTGAAGGTCGTTACCCAAGGGGGTGGGGGCCTAGTAATGGTAACGCTTGGGCGGGGTAGGGCACGTCGGGGCGGGAGTGCGCTGCGACCGCCATAGTATGCGCGCGAACATCACTTTATGCCGGAAGGCGGCCTGAGACTCGATCACCTGCGCAGAGCCCGGGAGCACCAGCAGGGCGCCTACGGAGTGCCTGCGAGCAGCACAACATGCCGTCGGGCACCAGCATATGCGGGGGGGGTCCAGCCCCCCCCTCCACACACGTACGATCGTTACCACTACCCGAGCGGGGGGGAGTCGGCCCAGGCAACGACTGTTATAAGGATCATTTAACCGATCCCTATCCCCACTGGCGTGGCCTGGGCCCCACTGGCCGATTCACCCCCTGGATAGGGATATAGGCTGTTCCCTTCAGGTTTCGAGGGGCGTATCCCAAACTGCGATGGTGGGATGGTTAGGCTGAGATGCCATGGCCCTGTGGGAATGGAAATGGGTTAAACGATGCTGACGTTAGGCGCCAAAGGATAAACAAACATTACGGACCCAACCAGATGCAGTTGTGAGAGCCGCGCTGTGGCCATCGCTGTCGGTGGAGGTCCCCATGGGACCACGAAGCGTGTGAGGGGTGTGCCCAAATTGGCGGGGAATCACATGCAAACTGCGCCACAGAGCCTCTCGGAGGAACTCCCTATGGGACCACGAAACGTGTGAGGGGTGTGCCAGAATGGGTGGGGAACCGCATGCGAACTGCGCCGCAGAGGCACTCGGTGGGGCTCCCGAAGGGTGTGCCGAAATGGGAGGGGAATCGCATGCGAACTGCGCCACGGAGGCACTCGGTGGAGCTCCCCATGGGGCCACAACGAATGTGAGGGGTTTACCGAAATTGACGGGGCCCCGCATGCGAACTGCGCCACTGAGGCACTCGGTCGAGCTCCCTATGGGACCACGGAACGTATGAAGGGTGTGCCGAAGTTGGCGGGGAACGGCATGCGAACTGCGCCACGGTGGCACTCGGTAAAGCTCCGTGTGGGGCCACGAAGCGTGTGAGGAGTGTGCCAAAATGGGCGGGGAACCGAATGCGAACGTCGCCACTAGGGCCTTAGGTGGAGCTCACCATAGGGCCACAAAACGCATGAGGAGTGTGCCGAAATGGGCGTGACGCCCACATTCGAACTGCGCCGCAGAGGCACTCGGTGAAGCTCCATATGCAGGGAAGAATGTCTGAGGGGTGTGCCGAAATTGACGTGCAGAGGGCAGAGGGAAGATGATGGGAGAGGGGAGGAGGAGAAGTAAATGGGGAACGCAGGGCGCTGTCTCTTCAAAACTAAGACCCAAATCCACAAGATGGTTGGGGAAAAAAATATCCTTGGAGGGGAGGGGGAAACGGGAAGGCGCAGCCATCCCGCCCGCAAAACCAGAATGCCCTCGCGCGCGCACGGCCGGCCGGCGCCGCTGGCCAGCAGAACCGCGCGCCAGGGGCCTGGCCTGACAGGTCCACGCAGCGAGCAGACCCTGCCTGCCCTGACCTCCTCGCGTCGTCAAACACAATTAACACAACCTAAATACAAGCAAAAACAATACATACCCCCACACAATTATTCACTGCGTGGGGATCCCCATATGTGCATCTCCTTGCTGGCGCTCCCTTGGTGGTGGGACTCGGTGAGGACGAATCTGGATTTAAGTGTGACTGAGCTGCCTCTCTCTCTGCTCTCTCTGCTCTCTCTGTCTCTCTCTCTCTCTCTGCCCTCTCTCTGTCTCTGCCTCTCTTTCCCTGCCTCTCTCTCTCTCTGCCTCTCTCTCTGCCTCTGTCTCTCTGCTCTCTCTCTCTCTCTCTGCCTCTCTCTCTGTGCCTCTCTCTCTCTGCCTCTATCTCTGCTCTCTCTCTCTCTCTCTCTCTCCTCTCTCTCTTCTCTCTATTCTCTCTCTGCTCTCTCCTCTCTCTCTCACTCTCCCTCTCTCTCTCTCTCGCTCTCTCTCTTCTCTTCTCTTCTCTTCTCTTCTCTTCTCTCTCTCTCTATCTCTCTCTCTCTCTCTCTTTCTCTCTCTATCTCTCTCTCTCTCTCTCTCTCTTCTCTCTCTCTCTCTTTCGCTCTCTCGCTCTCTCTTGCTCTCTCTCGCTCTCTGTCGCTCTCTCTCGCTCTCTCTCTCTCTCTCTCGCTCTCACTCGCTCTCTCTCGCTCTCTCTCGCTCTCCCTCGCTCTCTCCCGCTCTCTCTCTCTCTCTCTCTCTCTCTCTCTCTCTCTCTCTAGTCTCGGCTCGAGAGTGCCCAGCACTCAGACCGCAGCCGCGACGCGAAGCGCCCCGCCTCGGAGTCAGACTCCCAGGCCTCGCGAGACCGGAGGGGTCCCAGCAGGACCCTACTGATTCGCGTCACCTCTCTCCCCACCAGAGCGCCCGCCGCAATGGCCCCCGCCAAGCCGGAGCGCCGTCGCTCTTCCAAGCAGCCGCCGAGCTCACGTCCTGCTGCTGAAGGGTCTCTCCTCCAACGCAAGCAGGACTGCATTGCAGCTTTCAAGCAAGCGGGGTCTGACCGCCCCACGGCCGCATACAACGGGCTCGCCGAGCTGAACGCGGACGAGCTGCAGGCCACGTACGACATGCACAAGACCAACACAAAGAAGCTCGGCAGTGCCTTGATCCGCATGTGTGCCGCCAACCAGATCAGCTACACGCTGGATCACCACCAGCGCAGCAAGCCTAAGCGCATGGTGGTGACACATCACACCCACCAGCTGCGTCCGCACGTCTTCAGGCTGCGGACGCCCAATTCATTGCCTTGGACCCGGCCTTCTGGAAGGTCCCAGTCCTGGCCGAACCCACATCACTTGACGACGGCAAGACGTACAAGCCCAGTATCAGCCTCCACGACTACGAGAGCGGTGAACGGCTGCTGCAACACCACCTCGAGCAGGGTAAGCGTACCACGGGTCAGCTTGCGATTGCTGTCATGGGCCCAAAAAACGATAACTACGTCGGTACCGAGCTCGCCGTCCCCGTGCTGAAGCGTCACCCCAAGGCGCCCAAAGTGGTCCACACGCACGTCCCCGTGACCGTGTACCAGCTGGGCACCAAGGAAGTCGCCTGCACGGAAAAAGTAGCCGTCGCCACCATCGATCCTGCCGACCACGTATGCTGGATTCGGGTGACCATACATGAAACCGAAGCCATTGCCGCAGTCCCCTCCATGCATCAGGCCTTCGAGGATCAGTTCTCGGGAGGTGCCCCCGTGAACGGTGGTCCACGCGCCAAGGGTCCTTTCCGAAGGGACTCCGCTCCACAGGACAAGGCGCGCCAAAACCAAAAGCACAGGGAGTCCAAGAAAGACGCTCGCCGCCAGGAGCTCGATAGTCAGCTCCAGGACACCTTCAAGGCCCTCTTCCACGGCAACTTTAAAGCCGTCACCATCCTCGAACCCTGCAAAAGCCTAGGCAGGTACGGATCGGGCGTCGGAAAGAGGTCCCTGGCTGCCACCTTCGGCGTCAGTCTTCAAGCGGTTGACAAGGTCTTGGCGGGTTCAGGGCAACTCGGCGCCACCTACGACCTCAGCAACGTAGGTGCAGACGAGCCCACTGCAGACAAGTACCAGACCGTGTGGTTCCCTGAGGACCAGCCCATCACGATGGCAGATGCGTTCCAGAAGTCGGTGGACTTCAAGGCCCTAGGAGTCGTCAGGCACGGCAAGTCAGGCTTATTGGGGATCCGTGTTGCACGAGGGTCAGACGCCGCCAAGGCTGCTGCCGTCAGCATCCGTGGCTGTGAAGCCACCCTCGCCAAGACGCGATACCGCATCACTGGCATTGCGGCACGCCACGCCACGCTGACCCAGCTTGCTAAGACTCTCACGGGCCCGTCCGTCAAATGGGACTGTGAGGTCTACCACACCGCCTGGGACCCAGCCACTTCGGCTCAGTTTGCCTTAGTGCGCGCCCATCGTCCCCCACCCACATATACGGTACAGGTCGCAGGGTGCCCCATCCCGTGGAGCATCGCCGAGGCCCCGTTGGCTGAGGTGGTGCCGAAGAGGGACAACGTTACCATTGTCACCCCTACCACTATCACAGAGCCTGTGACGCCGCCAGCCCGTGGTGGCGGCTTCAGCCCCGCCACGGGCACACTCCTAACCAAAGCGGCCCAGAGCCCTTACCTCCACGACCTCATGACTGCCACGCCCAAAGGCAAGGGCGTCGCACCGCTCCCGATCCCCAAGGAGGAGCCTCTAGCCAAGCGCCACCGATCCTCCAGCGGGAAACGCGACGCCACGCCGCACGCAAGATCACACGGCGCCCCAGGCCGCAGCTCCTCTGCACCCCCGCACGGCACGGATGGAGCTGCCGAGCAGACGGCCGTCCAAGGACCAGGTGGTCATGACCCGCAACTTGGCACGGTGGCGGCTGAAGGCGGGGGCCACACGGAAGGGGACGCTGCCACAGCCGCCGAGGTACCAGGCGACGCTGACGACGTCGAGATCCTCTCATCAGGGGATGAATTCAGCGTGGCATCTCGCGAACTGAACACCCTCGGCGAACGCTTCGCAACGGCCCCTAAACTGTCAGATGCCGCCACGACCCGCATCCAACACATGGAACAACAGCACGAGCTGCTTGCCAACACGGTGGATAACATGCAGGTTCAGCTTGCGGGCGTTCTCTCATCCCAGGCCACACTCACGGAGCACGTTTCAGGTTTGGAACGAGGGCTTGCCACCGTCGTCACTCAGCAACAGACGGCAACTACCGAAGCTGCTGCACTGCGTGGCGACATCCAGGCCCTCCTCGGGCACCTCACGGGGGGCACCATCCACCTGCCACAGGTGGCCACCCTCGAAACAAAAAAGGAGGAAGCTGCATCAGTTGCCGATCCCGTGGCTGTCTGCGGGTGGATTGACCAGCCAGGCCAGGTCACCCCAGGGACGGGGCCCCCAGGGGCTGACAAAGGCAAAGACAAGGGTCGGGCCACTCAGGAACCCTATTGAAGGTGCCTCAGAGAGCCTGCCTCAGCCCTCCGAGGAAGCGCCTTCAGAGGCATCTCTTCTCTCTTCGCGTCGTATCTCTTTCTTGTTATATCATGTCAGTTTTGGCAGCAGCACGAGCAAGCCATCTGGTGTAGGGACACCTGTCATCTTGCTGTGGGTGTGTTTGTTGCAATGTACATGAGCATGCAGGGGCATCTAAGGATGCGTGCTGACATGCAGCTTTTGGCTCATCGCTCGCGCCGCCCGCCAGGCCTCGCCATCATGTGGCGCCTTGCCTGCAGCCTGGCCCTCCCCTCGCTCGCTGGAGCACGCCCGTCTTCAGGCGGTGCGCCCCAGCATGGAGGTGAGGTTTTCCTGCGACACGCTGAACGTGGGACCCTTTTCTACCTCTACGATGACAGCATCTACAAGTACGATCACTGCACCATTTTGGACCCGATCGTGAACGGCACCGTTGCCGCGGGTCCGTGCGGCATAGGCCAGGCACACAGTGGCGGCTTCAGCCCCGCTGTTGTGCCCCGCTATTGCCCTACGGGTCTCACCACTCCCCTGTGCGATAGGGGCGAACCCGAGGAGGACCCTGCTTTCTGGCACCTGATGATGATCCGCGCCCGGCTCATACCGTGTGCTGCGGCGTGGGCACCAGGTGAGGACAACCAGGACATGTTCTGGGCATGGCTCGAGGACTGCGTCCCGTACATCCTGGCGACGCTTCATCTGCCACAGTACGATCACCTCTTTCAGGAGGAGTCTGAGGACACAACCGACGCCCTGCGTCAGCGCACCGCGGTCGACATGTGCGAGGACATCTGGCACAGAGCGGGCCCCGACAGGCAGCGCACCAACCGCAACCTCACTCGTATCCAGAGCAGCCGCGAGTACGCCACCCGCTACTTTGGCCTCCTTCTGGAATACCAGGGCGCTCGTGCCACGCTCGTCGGTCCCTGAGGCTTTCACGGCACCTTTGCCGCCATACCTCTCACGGGCCCATGCTCTGCTGCCAAGAGGCCTCCCTCCACCCGACCAAGACGCCATGGCGTACCTCGCCGACGTGATCCTGCACCAACCGCCAGACATGCTGCCGCTCGTCGAGGCGGAGCTCGCCGCGGCGCCGATGGACGGCACCGATCAGGCCGCAGATGATCCCGTATCATGGCTGCTACAGCACATCGCGGCCAGCGATATCGGCAACACATCCATGGACTCGTTCCACGCGTCGGACGATAGCCAGGACGGCATCGATACCCAGGATCGAGACGGCACGACACCACCAGGCGACTCGGCCCAGCGTGACCGCGACAGTGAACCCTACTTTGGGCACACCTCGTTGCAAAGCAGTCCGCCCCACAACTCAGCGCAGGCCGACCCCAGCGCACAGCTCAACGGCGCTGAAGGTGCCACTGCCGCTGACGCTACAAGCCATTCCACTGCATCGCCAGCTCATGCCAGCCCGTGCAGTGGCGGCTTCAGCCCCGCTGCACCACTGGCTAGACCTGGACATCCCCAGACCGCAGGTGGCAGCACCACGCCCTTCACCTCCGTACACCGTGACAACGTGACTGACTCCAACCCCAGTGCCATTGACCACTGGCAGGCCGACATCGACAACGACCCCATCGATGATGAGTACCCAGATGCCAGCGGTTCCCATGAGCCCCAGCACAGCGCAGCGGCATCACGACATTGTGGCTGCCTCATCTGCCTCTTTGTGGCCACGTACGCCATCGCGATAGCAATGCCGTACAAGGACCAGATCGATGGGTACTTGCCGACACCGAGCCGAGACCCCAGCTAGCCGACCAACGACGACGACGACAAACAATGTCACGACGGGCCACTCATGGCCCAAATCGGAGCTAGCGTCCACTTCACAAATGGCCCGGAGCTGTTGGCACGTAGGAGCCCGCACTCGTCTGGACTCATCCACAGCCCAGTGGTGCCTCCGCTGTTCAGCAGGAGGCCGCGGGACGAGGCCACATACAAAATGCCGTGCACGCTCGCCGACGAACACGACGACCAGCATGTGCACGCACTCCGACATCCGCTGCTACAGGAACACTACGCCGCAGCAGTTGCCGCCGCAGTCGCCGATGTCACTACCGCCACCACCGCCGCCATCGTCGAAGTCACTGCCGCCGTATCGCGAGCCTCGTCTGTCACACCAAGATCGACCAGCCCGTCTCCACGAGACGGCTCCAAGAGCGGCGCGACATTCGGTAACCTACCGACTAACGAGGATGCCACAGCACACGGCAGCGACACCGAGGCAAGGGAAACGCGTGAGCGCACCCATGATAGCCCGTGGTCTATCTTCCGACATGCTGACGCTCGTGGTTCCTCCCCCGACGCGGACACCCAACCACCACGACGGCGAGCACGCTATGCATCACCCGACAGGCCCCAGGCGCCTTCAGGCCCTGGTATGCCTTACACTGCCCTCAAGCCACCGACACGCAACTTACGCAACACCATCCAGCGCGACCCAGCGGTCCCCGAGCCGCCGAAGAGCATACTTAACGCCCTGTATCAAAACGGCTTTGCGCTAGGAAACAGTGGCGTGTCTACAGAGGACATCAAAGACGCTCTACGACTCCACGACCATCCTCGATTCACTCATGATCCAACACTCCAAGCGCTGGGGCCGTGGACGGACATCATGCAGAGGCCACCGAACCGCCTCACTTGGGCGCTGGAAGACTCGGGCGGGAACTCGGGCGAGACAATCTTCCCATACCTCACGTGGGACCTCCGCCAACCCACCACCGACGCGCCCACTGTCTTCTGGCATGGGACCCGCGGCGACCTTGCGGCCCGTCTTGCTGCCAGTGGAGGGCACCTCTTGCCAGGCCCCCGCCGTGAAGCGAAGGGCCGAACTGGCACCAACGTTGGCCGCACGTACGCGAGCGTGCACCCTTCGCTGGCCGCGTGGTACGCAATGCCGCCCCACCCGCCTTACAGTCTTGAAGACGACACCCTCGCGTGGGGACCCATCGCACTCTGGATGTGCGAGGCCACCCAACCACCGCGCGGGGAAAACAGGCACAACTACGTGAAAGGGGAGGCCCACGGAGCGCGCCTCATTTACCCTCGGGTCCTGAGCCTCCTCATCCGCATGGACTGGTGTGCCCCCACAGAAGCTGCTTCCAGGTGCCGTGCCCTTCCACACGCCTATGGCATGGGCGACTGCGCGCACGCCCTCCACATCGCTGGCTACGATCATCCAGATCTCCGTGAGGCGGCTGAAGCTCACGACCAGGAAGCTAGCACCAGGCGCAGACCAGCCATCGCGGCAGCATGGCCACCGCCGCAGGCACTATACTCGCCAGAGGCAGCGCGAGTATGGGCCAAACAGCACTACGACACGGAAGCAGCCACCAGGGATGACCCTAACCAGCCCCGCCCACGCGTCTCGCTTCACATGCTCCAGCTGGACCCGAAACCACTCATCGACCTGGTGTACACTGGCTTGCAAGCTGTCCCCGTGCGGGGGCACCCTGACGCACGCGGGTCGCGCCCCAGCGGCTCCAGCCCTGGGGCCGCGTCGGGCCCACCACGCACGTACAAGTCAGGCACAGCCCTGGCGCACAGTCCAGACCGCTCATCGACGTCATCTGGAGCCGACGAACGCCGTACGCCTTCCCTCATCAGCGCGGCCGCCGCCCTCGCCCGAGGCCGTGCCCGTCCACGACGATCTGCCTCTCGCTCGTCACGACAGAGTGACGGGAACTCCACCTCAGACAACAGTGGCATCGAGACGTGGGAGCACATTGTGACGGAAGAGGAGCCGACTGCCTACCACGTCCTCGCCTACCACGTTCGTGATGTGCGGTCCCGTGTCAATGCCCCTGGCATCGAGGTCTGGCTCGACCCTGGTGATCACCACGATGGTGCCTACTTACCGTGGGGGACGACAGTCATGGGCCACCGCGTTATTGACCCTGCGGTGGCGGGGCGGGACGGCTGGGTCATCCTCCACCACGACCACGGCGACACCACTACTAAGCTCTGGGCACCGACCCAAGTCCACGTCAAAGCGGACGACTCCTGGCGCACCGTCATGGTACCAGCGGACATGGGGCCCCAGTGGATCAGGTGCCATGCCGAGGACGCACGCCTCCCCGCCGAGGTTGTCCGCACTACAGGCCAATCCTGGTTTGCTGACGTCTGGCCCTTGTGGGATCGCCCGAGACCCCACCCAGACGACCCAGGCACAAATGAGCATGCGCTCCCGCCTTTACCAGGACGCTGGTCTTGCCTACAGTGTCGATTCCAATGCTGTCAGTACTGTGCGGCTCGCCGCAACACGCAGCTCGGCACCTCGGGCCAACCAACGTGCCCAGACTGCGGCCGCAGCGGACTGCGTACACTCATGGACTGGTCCACGGACTACTCGTGCAACAGTTGGACGTGTGCATACAGCACCAACAACAGGGACTCCGACACATGCTGCCTGTCCAGCAGGTGCCCCCATCCCCCCAGGCCACACAACCTGCTCGACGTCCGTGCCACAGGGATGCCGCCGCACATCCTTGCCCGCCAATTCGGCAACGCGCCAGCCCTCCACGACCTTAAGGAACCCCCCCGAGCGCCTTCAGGCCCCGGGGGGGAACCTCCACAACCAGGGCAAGCAGGTTACCAGGGTCAATGGTACTTCCCACCGCAGCCGCGGCGCGTCCCCAGGCAGGGACTGCCTGACGGCACAAGGCGGCCACCTGGATTCACAGGAACGGGGATGCCCGAAGAACCTTCCCCCGACCAACCGCTTTGGAGGGAAGGCTACGTGCTCTTCAGTCCCCACCAGGCCCTCAAGGAGGAATTCACCTTCAACAAGACGGTCCGCCGACCCTACTCCCTAGCCATTACCAACATGTACAGGGATCGTGTCACGGTCAGGACCGTCTGCGAGTCGATCGCCGAGCGCATCCACACTACCCGCACCCGCTGGCGAGATGTGGTACTGTACTGGGACGCCGAGGGTGGTCCTGGGCCTCAAGCCCTCGACTACGACATGCGACTCTGCGACGCCATGGTGAGCCGTGCCACGACCGAAGCCGAGCTAAACCACGACCGCAGCAACCGTGGTAGTTTCTGCCTCTATGGACCAGCGCACCAGCGAGCCGTCAACATCACGGCGATCTCCGAGCCGCAGAACATCGACTACATGGAGCATGTGCGGCGATACTCACCCGTAGGGGGGACCTACCCTGACCACGCCTTCGAGCACGTCTATCGGGGCTGGCAGCGGCCCGACGTGCCCACCATCCTCCCCGACACCCGTCCCCTCTCGAGAGCCGACTGGCAGCGTCACCAACAGCACCAGCAGCGCATCCAGCAGCGGGACCAACGTGACGCAGGACAGCAGGGCACGCCACGCTACCGCTCCCCCGCGCGAGTCCCGACAGGCGGTAACACGGCCTACGACGGGGTTGCCGCCTACTACCGTGGCCCCATAGGCGCCAGGCCCGCGGCTGCTGGAGCAGCCGCCTCCAGCTACGGCCACGCCCCCCACGCCAGGGTACACCCAGCGGTCATCGGCTACCCGCGTGCACCCGTGCAGGCCCTAAGGGCCACCTCGCCAGTGCCAGGGTCCACGCGCGCCTGGGGCCTATACTCAGGCCGACATGATGGCACCTCCAGCAACCAGCCCGCAGTGATAACCCCTGCGGCTTCAGCCCAGGGGGCTGCAACAAACCGTGGCAGGGCTGGGCGCCCCGAAGGATGGCGTGATGCGAACGTGCGCGCTTGGCAACCTCGCCAGCACACGCCCCCGCCAAACGTGGCTGCAGCACTGCGCCCTGCCCAGGCAAAACCTGCCCCACCTGAGCGGGAGAGGCAGCCGCTTACCCCGCTCGTCCTCACGCACATCCAGGCGCATCACAGCGCCTCCCCGCGGCACAGCGAGGGAAGCGCCCACCACGTCAGCCCCCGCCCCGACGCTGTCGACCCTGACCAGGCCACAGCCACGGCGGAGGGCGGCACAAGCGCCTCCCGCCAGCCCAGCCCATCACCCTGCGCGGCGCCGATCCGATCCCCGAGCAGGGCGGATTCCGAGCGCGCTAATGCCCAGGCGACCTCGCCACGCGACCGCCACACGGGCGGGCGCGTCCCGCGCAGCAGGACCTGCAGCCGCCACAGTTCACGCAAGGCCCCAGGGAGCTCCACGAGCTCGCCGCCTCGCGAGACTCAGGCTGATGGCCGAGCCCCCGAAGTGGTGCCACGCTTCGGAGCCAGCGTCATTGAACCTGGCCAGGTCGACCTCGAGCCGACGCCGTCCACGGACCACGAGCCGCCGCTGCCCACCCGCGTGATCGTCCCCATCGACGAGGCGCCAACCTTCGACCCGTTCAAGAACAAGTACCGTGTCAAGAACCTTGTGGCGGGTTTCGGCGGTGGCTCACCGCTCTCACCTCAGAGTCGGGGCGGAGCCCCCGCCACCTCAGCTGCTGCCGCGGCAGCGGCGGCCCCGCGGGGAATCAGCCCTGTCCGCAACGTGGGCCTCACGGCAGCGGGCATGGACGAGGCCCAGCGCCAGGCCTCCGACCGTGCTGCTGGAGCTGTTCCACCAGATGCTGCTCATCAAGATACTGACGGGGCGGGCGCGCCACCGCAGGAGGGACCAGCGGTGTCGCGTGCGCAGTACATGCGCGTGCGTTGTGCCGCCGCCGCGCCTAGCCGCCGCCGCTGGTTCGCTGTTGTTTTTGTGTTCGGCAGGACGGATCGAGGAGTCGCCTCCCTCTCCCTCTGCTGCCGTCTCACCTCTCCTCCCCTCGTCCCCTACGGTGCTGGAGTGAGGAGGATTTTTCGTGACATTTTTAACGACGTTTATGAACCCCCCCTGGCGCAGTGCCGACCGTGTCCCGCCTATACTTCTGGCCTGACGGCGGCTTCAGCCCCGGTCAAGCTAATCCATAGGAACGTCATGAGCTCCTACTGTGGCCAAGCCTCCTACCTGGGCGAGGGCCAGGCTGACCTTCACCGTGCGGGGCGTGCAAACCCCAGTTCCACCGATGGAGACGGGCCAGGTCGCTCCATACACCTCGTCAGCCTTAACATCACCAGTCTCTCAGCGAATTGGCCAACCATCACCGCCCTTGGTGTCGACCACAACGCCGCAGTCATAGCACTGCAGGAGACCCGACATGCCAAGCCGACTAGGCAAGCCATCGCTACCAGCGCCGCCAATCCACTCCACGGAGGATACCACGCCAGTCTTGGACCTGACCTTGATCTGGCGCGAGCCCAGCGCAGAGCTGCCCACGGCGGCACAGACCACACCGTTGTGGGCAACACTGGCGCCTCGGGAGGGGTCGCCATCCTCTCTAAGGATGCCATTGTCGACTCCACTGTCGACGACAATGCGCCCTGTATCGCCGCCCTCAAGGCCAAGAAAAGATGGCACGAGGTCTTTCTCCCGCTCTGCACTCAACACCGCCGCAGGCGGCGACGAAACAACCACGGGCCCGCGGGGATCTACATAGCGAGCCTCTACGGGATTGCTGGAGGAGACAGCACAGCTCTTTTTCGGCTCGCTGACTGCGCCGCCGCTAGGGTCGGCTCAGCCCCCTACTTCATCTGCATGGACGCCAATACGAACATCGATGACAATCCACACCTTCTGCACATGTTGCAGCACGGATGGTTCAACGTCGCTGAGGGCACACCAGACCACACCATGCACACATACGGCAATATCCCTGACTGGGACCGCGTCACCAAGTGCCCCCGCACTTCGCGCATCGATTATATCATTGCCAACCAAGCGGCGCGATCCCTTGTCACCGACTTCTGCTACCTTCGCGACTTGCCAGCGAAGTCTCATGTTGGCCTGCAGGTCACGCTTGACCTCAGTCGCCTCGACCATACGGCCCGACGTCTTCTTGCCCCCACGCCCTACCCTCCCGACGATGGAGCTCATGAGGGTCACGAGCTGCAGGCACTAGGGACCCTCATCGCTGGGCGATATCAGGACCGCATGGAACAGGCCGACACACGAGACGACGTGGAGCGCATGTTCGCCCTGGCTAACGAGGCCAGTCATGAGTACCATCTCACCCGTCTGCGCGACCTGCCACCTCCACCGCCCGACCACCCAAAAAAGAAGCCCCCCACCATGCACGGGCTAACGCCCACGTTCGAAGAGCGACCAGTTGTCCCCCGCGCCTTCCCCACCTACGGAGCTTCCACGATACACATGAACCGACTGCGCAAGCTCCATCGGCAACTCTGTGAGCTCCGTTTCATCGGACAGCACCACCATTTGGATTGCCGTGCTATCCCGCCGTACCTCGCGCAGCGCATCGACTGCACGTGGACCGCGGCCCGCCTCTTATGCCACAAGCTGCGCCCCACGGTTCTCCTAGACTTCCCCGAGGCCTGGACCCCCGACGAGCCAGTGCCTCACGGAGAGCACCTTGACGTTTTGATCCAACACCTCGACTTGGAGCTGGCGCGACGTGCGAACCGTGCCAAAGCTGAACGCATCAAGATATGGGCTGAGGGCGTCCGCGAGCCAAGCGGGCGAAAGGCGGCCATATACGCACGGGCTGCCGACAGCTCGCCCACGGCGTATCTCCGCACGCCTACCACACCTGACGATACGCAACTCCACTGCGACACCAACGCCTTTAAACCTGACGAAGCTTGCACGGACGACAGCGACGCTGACACCGAAGCTGGCGGCTTCAGCCCCAGCGACGGTAGTTCGCCCGACACGGACAGCGACGAAGACCACACTCGTGAACCACCACCTGCGCAAGTCCCCGACATCCTCCCTGCCAACGCCATTGTTGCTAACACAAAGGACATGCTGAAGCTCATGGTCGACACCTGGGAGCCCATCTTGGGCAGGTACCGTGCACGTGCGGGACATGACGCCGAAGCCATGCCGACGTGGGCCGACTTCTACGACGAGTACCGACAGGAGCTGCCTACGCCATCACCAGCTACCCCTTTCCACCTCACCGACGACCAACTCATCCACTTCATTCGCACCCGTTCACCGCGCCGCGCGGGGGGACTGGACGGCTGGACTACTAAGGAGGCTAAGGAGTTACCCGACGACATTCTTCGCCTCTTCGCCAGCGTCCTACGCGCTATGCAACGCACTGGCACCATCCCAGAACCCCTCCTCCACGTGCCAAACCCGTGCCTCCGAAAAGGCCGAGGCGAACTCCCAACGGACCAACGACTTCTCTCGGTGCTTTCCGTTTGGATGTATGCGTGGGAAGCGCCAGCTTACCGCAGCCTCACGGACTGGCGGAAAGGATGGACCCACGCCACGAGTTTTGGCGCTGTTCCCAAAGCTACCATTGGGGACGTCAGCACCTCTCTTGCCCTGCGCATCGAACACGCCAGGGCCTTACTCCTTCCCTTAGCTGGAGCTGCCCTGGACCGACAGAAGTGTTTCGACTACCTCATCACGGACATCTGCCTTAACCTTGCGCTTCACGCGGGGTGTCCCCAAGACATCGTTACTGTCCGCAGAAACTTCTACAGTCGCCACAAACGCTACATCCGCATGAACGGTGCGTACTCTAAGGAACTGGCCAGGACAAACGGTCACCTCCAGGGAAGCTCTTGGTCCCTGGACGACATTAAGCTGCTCATGTGTGTGTGGACCAAGAGACAGCATCGATACGTTCCGCGATCACTCAGCACTACCTTTGTTGACGACAGCAACTCCACTACCCACACCGCGCCTGAGTTGCAGAAATCTCTTGATGAAACCGCCAAGTTTGATCGATTTTCTGGTCAACGCATTCATCCTGGCAAAGTGGCGGGGTGGGCGCTCACCGACGAGCTTCACACCGCCGTTACCCAGCTCACTCTGGCGGAACGGCCCTTACGCGTGGTCGACTCCTTTAAGCTCGTCGGGAGTTACATCAACGCCGAGGCAGCGCCGGCTCCAGCCGCGCTTAACCTCACGGCCACCGCTGACGCCCGTGTTCGCAGGGCGACTAGTCGCCTGCCGCGCATTGGCAAGCTCCCATCACCGATGCTTATTAAGGCGCGGCACGCCCGTTCCCTTGCTGCCAGCGTCTGTACCACGGGCACCGACATTCAAGCCCCATCAGGCCCCGTCAAAACTGCCTACAACCATGCCCTTAAGGCGGCTATCCGCCCCAAGGGAAACAGGTGGGTCGAGTTTTGGACTCTCATGGCCGTGTGCGTCCCAGGACACGCCCTGGAGATTGACGCCATTATGCAGCGTGAAGTCTTCCTGTGTCTGCGGCGACAGGTAACCGCGACGCTACTCTCTGCGGTCTCGTCAGGGATCTCCAACACCATGTCCAGACCCTTTTCGGGGGAGGACCTGTTGGACGACTTGTCCAGACGCTTCAGCAGCTCCGTTGGACCTGGCCCACATTTGGCATCATGTACGACGACTGGGGCTGTCAGATCAGTTGGCTGAACCTTCCCCAAAACGCCTTCCTTCACATGCTGCGAGCCTCACAACGCAGAGCCTTTCTGAGAAAAATCAAGCCACGGCGTCATGACCTTGGACACCTGGCCTCTGTCAGACAGGGCCTCGACCTCTTCGCCAGCACGTGGCTCGCCCGAACGAAAGGAGCAGCCAAATGCAACGCATGGCAGCTGGCGCTCCTCCTTAACTACCTGTCGGGCGGGGACCACACCCAACAGCGACGATCCCGATCAAACACGTCCGCTGACCCCAGCCCCATCTGCCGATACTGCGACGAGGAAGAGGAAACTCAGGAGCACACTGTTCGCGACTGCAAGTGCTGGGCCCGAGAAAGAGTCCCTCTTACCACCCTCATCAGTGACGAGCAGTGGGCCCGTCTTCCACCGCACACAAGACACTGCGGGCTCTTCGATGAAGACCCAGCCCTCCTCGACCTGCAGGCCGACCTCGCGAGGGACCCGCTACCTCAGCCCATACCGCGGCCCCCACCTGAGGGAGATCCTGCGGCTTCAGCCCAGGACTCCTACACCACCTACCTTGACCATGACACTGGTTGGACATGGGTCTACGCTGCCACGGACGGTGCATGCACCAACCAAGCCATCCCATTGCTTGCACGAGCGGGCTACGGCGTCTACTACGGCATCGACCACCGCATGAACTACAGTGCGCGCGTTCACGGCATCACGCAGAACGCACAGCTTGCGGAGACCCTCGCCATTGTCCACCTCACGGCATGTGCCGAACGGCCCGTACACGTCTTCGTGGACAACCAGGCGGTGGTTGACGGTCTCCAAAGGATCATCGACGGACACTCACCACCGCAGGGCACGCACGTGGAGCTCTGGGAAAAGGTCCACCGATGCGTCATGGCCAAGCCAAACATGTTCCGCGTCGAGAAAGTCGCTAGCCACCAGGGCGACATGGGCATCGACCTCGGGCTCAGCGGGCCCATCGCGGAGGAGTTCAATCGTCAGGCTGACGCCCTCGCCACAGCGGCGGCACGTACTCATAACCTTCCAGACGACATTGTCGAAGCTGCCAAATCACGACATCGCCAAGCGACCGTGCTTCATGGAGTCGCTGTCGCCATCTACGAGCGTAGACACCGTACACTCCCCCTCCCACACCGCAGGGCTGGGTTCACAGCTGCGGAACTAAACAAAATGGAACCAAATCCCCTGCTGTCTGACCAGGCACCACCCGCGGCTGGACCAGACATCCCACAGAACCCCGACGAGCTCTGGGCCGAGGCCCAACGGGCGATATTCGACGAACAGGAGGACGACCCGTTCGGCTTTGGTGGGGGCCTGGACTTCCTGGGCGACGGGCCAGCCAGCGCCAACCCTGCCCCGTCGGGTACCCGCACGGCGCCCCCGACTCCGCCATTGAGAGCGGCAGCGCACCCACACGACAACGCCGCTCATTTTCAAGACGCTGACGAACAGGACGATGACCTGTTCAGCTTCGGTGGGGGATCGGACGCTTTGGACGACGGATCAGCCAGCGAAAACCCCGCCCCGTCGGGAAACCTCTCGACCCCTACTGCGACTCCGTCCCCGAGAGCGATATCGCCTACATACGATGATATCGGCCACCGCCAAGACGCCGACCATGACCTAGGTGACCCCCGAGGACTGAAGGGCATTGAGGACGCACCGCCGATACCACACGCTGCCGACCATGCCGCCCTACCGAGACGCCAACCTTCTACGCGACCGACCTCAGAGCCCTGGCATGGCAACACGACTGGTCCCACCGCGCAAACCACCCCGCCCCCCCACCGCCGGCAGCCCGCGGGGGCGGCTTCAGCCCCCCCGCAGGGTACTAAACCAGACAGGCCCTCGTGCCCCATCCACGCTTCCATCGTTGCTGAGCGAGAGGAAGCGGCTCCCCCGACCTCTCGGGCGTGGCCCTAGCGGCTCCAGCCCTGGGGTCGCGTCGGCCCCTCCAGTCACCCTTCGAGGGTGACGGACGTCAGCGCACAGGGTCCCGTACTACGCTAGTCCACCATTTGGACAGGCGTACCGAGGACCTCGCCTCTGTCTCGAGGCCCTCGGCTGCTGGCACTGAGCAGCCACCCCTCACCGACCGCGAAACCGAGCTGTCACAGGCCATGGCTGCCCTCCAGCAGAGGTGCTTAGCTCTCGCCGCGGACCTCGCCGCCGCCCAAGCTCGTCAAGGCCCTCTACTCCAGCGCCTCCACAGTGCTGGGCGAGCCTTTGCCGAGCTGCTCACGGCCTCGCCCGATGGTGCCGTGCCGTCACTCAACATCCAAGCTATGTTGTCATCGTTCCGCGGCGCTCCACCTGGTGCCCCGCGCTAATCTCCTCCTCTCTGCCTGCCCGTGTGTACGCGTGGCTCCGCGTCCACGGTGTCAGGGCGTGGGGGCGGGGGGTGCCCCGTCACTGCGCGCCGCTTAGCGGCCAAGCGCCCAACTGGCGGTCTGCCAAGCCGCCTAGCCACGTGCCAGCACGTCGCCTTTCTTGTTGGGGCCTTTTTCCTCACGCGGTCTCAGGTGAGATCATCATCGTCTGTCCGCGCGTCTGTACGTTGGCAGCGCCTGGGTGAGATCGTCTGTCCGCCGTCTGTAGCGTCTGTCGCACTGCGCCGGGGGAGGGGGTTTTTGTTGCCCGCCCTCGTATCTAAAGGCTGCACCGCCGCAAATAGTGCATGCGAGTTGTCGCACCGCAGTGCGCCTCGCGGACGGACCCTGGTCCGCCTACTTGTCCGATCTCTCTCTCTCTCTCTCTCTCTCTCTCTCTCTCTCTCTCTCTCTCTCTCTCTCTCTCTCTCTCTCTCTCTCTCTCTCTCTCGCTATCTCTCTCTCTCTCTCTCTCTCTCTATCTCTCTCTTCTCTTCTCTTCTCTTCTCTTCTCTCTCTCTCTCTCTCTCTCTCTCTTCTCTCTCTCTCTATCTCTCTCTCTCTCTCTCTCTCTCTCTCTCTCTCTCTCTCTCTCTCTCTCTCTCTCTCTCTCTATCTCTATCTCTATCTCTCTCTCTCTCTCTCTCTCTCTCTCTCTCTCTCTCTCTCTCTCTCTCTCTCTCTCTCTCTCTCTCTCTCTCTCTCTCTCTCTCTCTCTCTCTCTCTCTCTCTCTCTCTCTCTCTCTCTCTAGTCTCGGCTCGAGAGTGCCCAGCACTCAGACCGCAGCCGCGACGCGAAGCGCCCCGCCTCGGAGTCAGACTCCCAGGCCTCGCGAGACCGGAGGGGTCCCAGCAGGACCCTACTGATTCGCGTCACCTCTCCCCACCAGAGCGCCCGCAGCAATGGCCCCCAAGAAGCCGGAGCGCCGTCGCTCTTCCAAGCAGCCCCCGAGTTCACGTCCTGCTGCTGAAGGGTCTCTCCTCCAACGCAAGCAGGACTGCATCGCAGCGTTCAAGCAAGCGGGGTCTGACCGCCCCACGGCCGCATACAACGGGCTTGCCGAGCTGAACGCGGACGAGCTCCAGGCAACGTACGACATGCACAAGACCAACACGAAGAAGCTCGGCAGTGCCTTGATCCGCATGTGCGCCGCCAACCAGATCAGCTACACGCTGGATCACCACCAGCGCAGCAAGCCTAAGCGCATTGGCGGTGACACATCACACCCACCAGCTGGGTCCGCACGTCTTCAGGCTGCGGACACCCAATTCATCGCCTTGGACCCGGCCTTTTGGAAGGTCCCTGTCCTCGCCGAACCCACATCACCTGACGACGGCAAGACGTACAAGCCCAGTATCAGCCTCCACGACTACGAGAGCGGTGAACGGCTGCTGCAACACCACCTCGAGCAGGGCAAGCGAACCACGGGTCAGCTCGCGATTGCTGTCATGGGCCCAAAAAACGACAACTACGTCGGTACCGAGCTCGCCGTCCCCGTGCTGAAGCGTCACCCCAAGGCGCCCAAAGTGGTCCACACGCACGTCCCCGTGACCGTGTACCAGCTGGGCACCAAGGAAGTCGCCTGCACGGAAAAAGTAGCCGTCGCCACCATCGACCCTGCCGACCACGTATGCTGGATTCGGGCGACCATACATGAAACCGAGGCCATTGCCGCAGTCCCCTCCATGCATCAGGCCTTCGAGGACCAGTTCTCGGGAGGTGCCCCCGTGAACGGTGGCCCACGCGCCAAGGGTCCTTTCCGAGGGGACTCCGCTCCACAGGACAAGGCGCGCCAAAACCAAAAGCACAGGGAGTCCAAGAAAGACGCTCGCCGCCAGGAGCTCGATAGTCAGCTCCAGGACACCTTCAAGGCCCTCTTCCACGGCAACTTTAAAGCCGTCACCATCCTCGAACCCTGCAAAAGCCTAGGCAGGTTTGGATCGGGCGTCGGAAAGAGGTCCCTGGCTGCCACCTTCGGCGTCAGTCTTCAAGCGGTCGACAAGGTCTTGGCGGGATCAGGGCAACTCGGTGCCACCTACGACCTCAGCAACGTAGGTGCAGACGAGCCCACTGCAGACAAGTATCAGACCGTGTGGTTCCCTGAGGACCAGCCCATCACGATGGCAGATGCGTTCCAGAAGTCGGTGGATTTCAAGGCCCTGGGAGTCGTCAGGCACGGCAAGTCAGGCTTATTGGGGATCCGTGTTTCACGGGGGTCAGACGCCGCCAAGGCTGCTGCCGTCATCATCCGCGGCTGCGAGGCCACCCTCGCCAAGACGCGCTACCGCATCACTGGCATTGCGGCACGCCACGCCACGCTGACCCAGCTCGCCAAGACTCTCACGGGCCCGTCCGTTAAATGGGACTGTGAGGTCTACCACACCGCCTGGGACCCAGCCACCGCGGCTCAGTTTGCCTTAGTGCGCGCCCATCGTCCCCCACTCACATATACGGTACAGGTCGCAGGGTGCCCCATCCCGTGGAGCATCACCGAGGCCCCGCTGGCTGAGGTGGTGCCGAAGAGGGACAACGTTACCATCGTCACGCCTACCACCATCACAGAGCCTGTGACGCCGCCAGCCCGTGGTGGCGGCTTCAGCCCCGCCACGGCACACTCCTCACCAAAGCGGCCCAGAGCCCCTACCTCCACGACCTCATGACTGCCACGCCCAAAGGCAAGGGCGTCGCACCGCTCCTGATCCCCAAGGAGGAGCCTTCAGCCAAGCGCCACCGATCCTCCAGCGGGAAACGCGACGCCACGCCGCACACAAGGTCACACGGCGCCCCAGGCCGCAGCTCCTCTGCACCCCCGCACGGCACGGACGGAGCCGCTGAACAGACGGCCGTCCCAGGATCAGGTGGTCATGACTCCGCAGCTTGGCACGGTGGCGGCTGAAGGTGGGGGCCACACCGAAGGGGGCGCTGCCACAGCCGCCGAAGTACCAGGCGACGCTGACGACGTCGAGATCCTCTCATCAGGTGATGAATACAGCGTGGCCTCCCACGAACTCAACACCTTCGGCGAACGCTTCGCATCGGCCTCTAAACTGCCAGATGCCGCCACGACCCGCATCCAACACATGGAACAACAGCACGAGCTGCTAGCCAACACGGTGGATAACATGCAGGTCCAGCTTGCGGGCGTTCTCTCCTCCCAGGCCACACTCACGGAGCACGTCTCAGGGTTGGAACGGGGGCTTGCCACCGTCGTCACCCAGCAACAGACGGCAACCGCCGACGCCGCTGCACTGCGTGGCGACATCCAGGCCCTCCTCGGGCACCTCACGGGGGGCACCATCCACCTGCCACAAGTGGCCACTCTGGAAACTAAGAAGGAGGAAGCTGCATCAGTTGCTGATCCCGTGGCTGTCTGCGGGTGGATCGACCAGCCAGGCCAGGTCACCCCAGGGACGGGGCCCCCAGGGGCTGACAAAGGCAAAGACAAGGGTCGGGCCACCCAGGAACCCTATTGAAGGTGCCTCAGAGAGCCTGCCTCAGCCCTCCGAGGAAGCGCCTTCAGAGGCATCTCTTCCCTCTTCGCGTCGTATCTCTTTCTTGTCACCTCATGTCTGTTTTGGCAGCAGCACGCGCAAGCTATCTGGTGTAGGGACACCCGTCATCTTGCAGGGGGCGTGATTGTTGCAATGTACATGAGCATGCAGGGGTATCTGAGGATGCGTGCTGACATGCAGCTTTTGGCTCATCGCTCGCGCCGCCCGCCAGGCCTCGCCATCATGTGGCGCCTTGCCTGCAGCCTGGCCCTCCCCTCGCTCGCTGGAGCACACCCGTCTTCAGGCGGTGCGCCCCAGCATGGAGGAGAGGTTTTCCTGCGACACGCTGAACGTGGGACTTTCTTCTACCTTAACGATGACAGCATCAACAAGCACGATCACTGCACCATTTTGGACCTGATCGTGAACAGCACCGCCGCCGCGGGTCCGTGCGGCAACGGACCGCTGGGCGCCATCGCAAGCGCATCCACGCCCTCGTCAACTACGACACATGCTTCGCAGTCCACCCCCAGCGTGGCCTCGACCGTTGTGCAGCATATCCTTGACGGGGACGCTGACAAAGGCCAGGCACGCAGTGGCGGCTTCAGCCCCGCTGTCGTGCCCCGCTATAGCCCCACGGGTTTCACTACCCCCCTGTGCGCTAGGGGCGAACCCGAGGAGGACCCCGCTTTCTGGCACCTGATGATGATCCGAGCCCGGCTCATACCGTGCGCTGCGGCGTGGGCACCAGGTGAGGACCACCAGGACGTGTTCTGGGCATGGCTCGAGGACTGCGTCCCGTACATCCTGGCGACGCTCCATCTGCCACAGTACGACCACTTTTTCCAGGAGGACTCCGAGGAGAAAAACGACGCCCTGCGCCAGCGCACCGCGATCGACATGTGCGAGGACATCTGGCATAGAGCGGGCCCCGACAGACAGCGCACCAACCGCAACCTCACTCGTATCCAGGGCAGCCGCGAGTATTCCACCCGCTACTTTGGCCTCCTTCTGGAATACCAGGGTGCCCGTGCCCAGCTTGTCGGCCCTGAGGCTTTCACGGCACCTTTGCCGCCATACCTCTCACGGGCCCATGCCTTACTACCAAGAGGCCTCCCTCCACCCGACCAAGACGCCCTGGCGTACCTCGCGGATGCGATCCTGCACCACCCGACAGACATGCAGCCGCTTGTCGAGGCGGAGCTTGCCGCGGCACCGACGGAACCGCTAAACCCACCACCGCCAGCTGGCCTCGCCCAGCACGCCACGGGTGATCAGGCCGCAGACGACCCCGTATCATGGCTGCTCCAGCACATCGCGGCCAGCGATATCAGCAACATACCCCTGGACTCGTTCCACGCGTCGGACGATATCAGCAACATATCCCTGGGCTCGTTCCACGCGTCGGACGATAGCCAGGACGACATGGAAACCCAGGATCGTGACGGCACGACACCACCAGGTGACACGGCCCAGCGTGACCGTGACAGCGAACCCCACTTAGGGCACACCCCGTCGCACAGCAGTCCGCCCAACAACTCGGCCCAGGCCGACCCCTGCGCACAGCTCAACGACGCTGAAGGCGCCACTGCCGCCGACGCGACAAGCCATGCCACTGCATCGCCAGCTCATACCAGCCCGCGCAGTGGCGGCTTCAGCCCCGCTGCAGCACTGGCTGGACCTGGACATCCCCAGACCGCAGGTGGCAGCACCACGCCCCGCACCCTTGTCTGCCGTGTTAACGTGACTGACTCCAATCCCAGCGCCATCGACCACTGGCAGGCCGACATCGACAACGACCCCATCGACGACGAGTACCCAGATGCCAGCGGTTCCTACGAGGCCCAGCACAGCGCAGCGGCATCACGACACTGTGGCTGCCTCATTTGCCTCTTTGTGGCCACGTACGCCATCGTGATAGCAATGCCGTACAAGGACCAGATCGATGGGTACTTGCCGACACCGAGCCGAGACCCCAGCTACCGACAACGACGACGACGTGAAGCGGCGGCACCAGGCCCATCTGTGCCCACTACACCCCGACGCACAACGGCATACAACGTCACGTCCGCATTGTGGGGTACTCTCAAGTGGACCAGCGCCAAACTCAGAGATATCGTCTCGGGCGGAGCCAGCGCAGTCGGGGTCGGCCTCGGGGGTGTCCTGAAATGGGCCAGCGGCAAACTCGGGGCTATTGCCACTGGCGGAGTGGTGTGCGGTCTTCTACTCGTCGGCGCCAAACTCCTCGCTCAAGGAGCCGTCGGACACGTAGGAGCCCGCATCTGTGCGCGTGCCCTGGACTCATCCACGGCCCAGTGGTGCCTCCGCTGTTGCCAACCGAGCAGGAGGCCGCGTGATGAGGCCACATACACAATGCCGCGCACGCTTGCCGACGAACACGAGGACCAGCACGTGCACTCACTCCGACATCCGCTGCTACAGGAACACTACGCCGCAGCAGTTGCCGCCGCAGTCGCCGATGTCACCACCGCCACCACCGCCGCCATCGTCGAAGTCACTGCCGCCGTATCGCGAGCCTCGTCTGTCACACCACGATCGACCAGCCCGTCCCCGCGAGACGGCTCCAAGAGCGGCGCGGCCTACGGTAACCTACCGACTAACGAAGACGCCACAGCCCACGGCAGCGACACCGAGGCAAGGGAAACACGTGAGCGCACCCACGTTAGCCCGTGGTTCATCTTCCGACATGCGGATGCTCGTGGTTCCTCTTCCGACACGGACACCCAACCACCGCGACGGCGAGCACGCTATGCATCACCCGCCAGGCCCCAGGCGCCTTCAGGCCCTGGCATGCCCTACGCAGCCCTCAAGCCACCGACGCGCAACTTACGCAACACTATCCAGCGCGACCCAGCGGTCCCCGTGCCGCCGACGAGCAGCCTCAACACCCTGTACCAAAACGGCTTTGCGCTTGGTAACAGCGGCGTGTCTACAGAGGACATCAAAGACGCTCTGCGACTCCACGACCATCCCCGATTCACCCATGATCTAACACTCCAAGCGCTGGGGCCGTGGACTGACATCATGCAGAGGCCCCCGAACCGCCTCACTTGGGTGCTGGAAGATTCGGGCGGGAACTCAGGCGAGACGATTTCCCCTACCTCACGTGGGACCTCCGCCAACCCACCACCGACGCGCCCACTGTCTCCTGGCATGGGACCCGCGGCGACCTTGCGGCCCGTCTCGCTGCCAGCGGAGGGCACCTCTTGCCAGGCCCCCGCCGTGAAGCGAAGGGTCGAACTGGCACCAACGTTGGCCGCACGTACGTGGGCGTGCACCCTTCGCTGGCCGCGTGGCACGCAATGCCGCCCCACCCGCCCTACAGCCTCGAAGACGACACCCTCGCGTGGGGACCCATCGCGCTCTGGATGTGCGAGGCCACCCAACCACCGCGCGGTGAGAACAGGCACAACTTCGTGAAAGGGGAGGCCCACGGAGCGCGCCTCATCTACCCTCGGGTCCTGAGCCTCCTCATCCGCATGGACTGGTGCGCCCCCACAGAAGCTGCCTCCAGGTGCCGTGCCCTACCACATGCCTATGGCATGGGCGACTGTGCGCACGCCCTCCACATCGCTGGCTACGATCATCCAGATCTCCGTGAGGCGGCTGAAGCTCACGACCAGGAAGCTAGCACCAGGCGCAGGCTGGACATCGCGGCAGCGTGGCCACCGCCGCAGGCACTATACTCGCCAGAGGCAGCGCGAGTATGGGCCAAACAGCACTACGACACTGAAGCAGCCACCAGGGTCGACCCCAACCAGCCCCGTCCACGCGTCTCGCTTCGCAAGCTCCAGCTGGACCCGAAACCACTCATCGACCTGGTGTACACTGGCTTGCAAGCCGTCCCCGTGCGGGGGCATCCCGACGCACGCGAGTCGCGCCCCAGCGGCTCCAGCCCTGGGGCCGCGTCTGGCCCACCGCGCACTTACCAGTCAGGTGCCGCCCTGGCACACAGTCCAGACCGCTCATCGACGACATCAGGAGCCGACGACCGCCGTACGCCTTCCCTCATCAGCGCGGCCGCCGCCCTCGCCCGAGGCCACGCCCGCCCACGGCGATCCGCCTCCCGTTCGTCACGGCAGAGTGGCGGAAACTCCACCTCGGACAACAGCGACATCGAGACGTGGGAGCACATCGAGACGGAAGAGGAGCCGACTGCCTACCACGTCCTCGCCTACCACGTCCGCGATGTGCGGGCCCGTGTCAATGCCCCTGGCATCGAGGTCTGGCTTGACCCTGGCGATCACCACGACGGCGCCTACTTACCGTGGGGGACGACCGTCATGGGCCATCGCGTTATTGACCCTGCGGTGGCGGGTCGCGACGGCTGGGTCATCCTCCACCACGACCACGGCGACACCACTACCAAGCTCTGGGCACCGACCCAAGTCCACGTCAAAGCGGACGACACTTGGCGCACGGTCATGGTACCAGCGGACATGGGGCCCCAGTGGATCGAGCGCCATGCCGACGACGCTCGCCTCCCCGCCGAGGTCGTCCGCACTACAGGCCAGTCCTGGTTTGCCGACGTCTGGCCCTTGTGGGATCGCCCCCGACCTCACCCAGACGACCCAGGCACAAACGAGCAAGCGCTCCCGCCCCTACCAGGACGCTGGTCTTGCCTACAGTGCCGATTCCAATGCTGTCAGTACTGTGCGGCCCGCCGCAACACGCAGCTCGGCACCTCGGGCCAACCAACGTGCCCAGACTGCGCCCTCAGCGGACTACGAGCACTTATGGACTGGTCCACGGACTACTCTTGCAACAGCTGGACGTGTGCATACAGCACCGACAACAGGGACTCCGACACATGCTGCCTGTCCAGCAGGTGCCCCCATCCGCCCAGTCCACACAGCCTGTTCGACGTCCGTGCCACAGGGATGCCTCCGCACATCCTTGCCCGCCAATATGGCAACGCGCCAGCCCACCACGACCTCAAGGAACCCCCCCGAGCGCCTTCAGGCCCCGGGGGGGAGCCTCCACAACCAGGCCAAGCAGGTTACCAGGGTCAATGGTATCTTCCTCCGAGGCCGCGGCGCGTCCCCAGGCAGGGACTGCCTGACGGCACGAGGCGGCCACCTGGGTTCACAGGAACGGGGATGCCCGAAGAACCGTCCCCCGACCAACCTCTCTGGAGGGAAGGCTACGTGCTCTTCGGCCCCCACCAGGCCCTCAAGGAGGACTTCACCTTCAACAAGACGGTCCGCCGACCCTACTCCCTAGCCATCACCAACATGTACAGGGATCGTGTCACAGTCAGGACCGTCTGCGAGTCTATCGCCGAGCGCATCCACACTACCCGCACCCGCTGGCGAGATGTGGTACTGTACTGGGACGCCGAGGGTGGCCCTGGGCCTCAAGCTCTCGACTATGACATGCGACTCTGCGACGCCATGGTGAGCTGTGCCACGACCGAAGCCGAGCTGAACCACGACCGCAGCAACCGTGGTAGTTTCTGTCTCTATGGACCAGCGCACCAGCGAGCTGTAAACATCACGGTGCTCCTCGAGCCACAGAACATCGACTACCTGGAGCATGTGCGGCGATACTCACCCGCCGGGGAGACCTACCCAGACCACGCCTACGAGCACGTCTATCGGGGCTGGCGGCGGCCCGACGTGCCCACCATCCTCCCCGACACCCGCCCGCTCTCGAGAGCCGACCAGCAGCGCTACCAACAGCACCAGCAGCGCATTCAGCAGCGCGACCAACGCGACGCAGGTCAGCCGAGCACGCCACGCTACCGCTCCCCCGCGCGCGTCCCGACAGGCGGTAGCACGGTGCACGGCGGGGTTGCCGCCTATCACCGTGGCCCCATTGGCGCCAGGCCCGCGGCGGCTGGAGCAGCCGCCTCCAGCTACGGCCATGCCCCTCACGCCAGGGTGCACCCAGCGGTCATCGGCTACCCGCGTGCACTCGCGCAGGCCCCCCCACGGGCCACTTCGCCCGTGCCAGGGTCCACGCGTGCCTGGGGCCATTACCCAGGCCGCCATGACAGCACCCCCAGCAACCAGCCCGCAGTGGTAACCCCTGCGGCTTCAGCCCAGGGGGCTGCAACAAACCGTGGCAGGACAGGGCGCCCTGAAGGATGGCGTGATGCGAACGTGCGTGCTTGGCAACCGCGCCAGCACACGCCCCCGCCAAACGTGGCCGCAGCGCTGCGCCCTGCCCAGGCAAAACCTGCCCCACCTGAGCGGGAGAGGCAGCCGCTCGTCCCGCTCGTCCTCACGTACACCCAGGCGCATCACAGCGCCTCCCCGCGGCACAGCGAGGGAAGCGCCCATCACGTCAGCCCCCGCCCTGACGCTGTCGACCCTGAACAGGCTACAGCCACGGCGGAGGGCGGCACAGGCGGCTCCCGCCAGCCCAGCCCAACACCCTGCGCGGCGCCGATCCGCTCCCCGAGCAGGGCGGATTCTGAGCGCGCTAACGCCCAGGCGACCTCGCCACGCGACCGCCACACGGGCGGGCGCGTCCCGCGCAGCAGGTCCTGCAGCCGCCACAGCTCGCGCAAGGCCCCTGGGAGCTCCACGAGCTCGCCGCCTCGCGAGACCCAGGCTGATGGCCGAGCCCCCGAAGTGGTGCCACGCTTCGGTGCCAGCGCCATCGAACCTGGCCAGGTCGACCTCGAGCCGACGCCGTCCACGGACCAGGAGCTGCCGCTGCCCACCCGCGTGGTCGCCCCCATCGACGAGGCGCCGACCTTCGACCCGTTCAAGAACAAGTACCGCGTCAAGGACCTTGCGGCGGGTTTCGGCGGCGGCTCACCGCTCTCACCGCAGAGTCGTGGCGGCGCCCCCGCCACCTCAGCCGCTGCCGCGGCAGCGGCGGCCCCGCGTGGAGTCAGCCCTGTCCGCAACGCGAGCCTCACGGCAGCGGGCATGGACGAGGCTCAGCGCCAGGCCACCGACCGCGCTGCTCGAGCTGTTCCACCTGATGCTGCTCATCACGGTACTGACGGGGCGGGCGCGCCGCCGCAGGACGGACCAGCGGTGTCGCGTGCGCAGTATATGCGCGTGCGTTGCGCCGCTGCCGCGCCGAGCTGCCGCCGCTGGTTTGCTTTTGCTTTTGTGTTCGGCAGGACGGATCGAGGAGTCGCCTCCCTCTCCCTCTGCTGCCGTCTCACCTCTCCTCCCCTCGTCCCCTACGGTACAGGAGTGATGAGGATTTTTCGAAGCAGTTTTGCTGATGTTTATGAACCCCCCCTGGCGCAGTGCCGACCATGCCTCGCCGATACTTCTGGCCTGACGGCGGCTTCAGCCCCGGTCAAGCCAATCTGTAGGAACGCCATGAGCTCCTACTGTGGCCAAACCTCCTACCTGGGTGAGGGCCAGGCTGCCCTCCACCGTGCGGGGCGTGCCAACCCCAGCTCCACCGATGGAGACGGGCCAGGTCGCTCCATCCACCTCGTCAGCCTAAACATCACCAGTCTCTCAGCGAACTGGCCAACCATCACCGCTCTTGGTGTCGACCACAACGCCGCAGTCATAGCACTGCAGGAGACCCGACATGCCAAGCCGACCAGACAAGCCATCGCTACCAACGCCGCCAATCCACACCACGGGGGATACCACGCCAGTCTGGGACCTGACCTGGATCTGGCGCGAGCCCAGCGCAGAGCTGCCCACGGCGGCACTGACCACACCGTCGTGGGCAACACTGGCGCCTCGGGAGGGGTCGCCATCCTCTCTAAGGATGCCATCGTCGACTCCACCGTCGACGACACTGCGTCCTGTATCGCCACCCTCAAGGCCAAGATAAGATGGCACGAGGCCTTCCTCCCGCTCTGCACCCAGCACCGCCGCAGGCGGCGACGAAACAACCACGGGCCCGCTGGGATCTACATAGCGAGCCTCTACGGGGTCGCTGGAGGAGACAGCACCGACCTGTTTCGGCTCGCTGACTGCGCCGCCGCGAGGGTAGGCTCAGCCCCGTATTTCATCTGCATGGACGCCAACACGAACATCGACGACAATCCACACCTGCTGCACATGATGCAGCACGGATGGTTTAACGTTGCTGAAGGCACACCAGACCACACCATGCACACATATGGCAATATCCCTGACTGGGACCGCGTCACCAAGTGCCCCCGCACTTCGCGCATCGATTACATCATCGCCAACCAAGCGGCGCGATCCCTTGTCACCGACTTCTGCTATCCCCGCGACTTGCCAGCGAAGTCCCATGTTGGCCTTCAGGTCACGCTCGACCTCAGTCGCCTCGACCATACGGCCCGACGCCTTCTTGCCCCCACGCCTTACCCTCCAAACGATGGAGCACATGAGGCCCACGAACTGCAGGCACTAGGGACCCTCATCGCAGGGCGATACCAGGACCGCATGGAGCAGGCCGACACACGCGACGATGTGGAACGCATGTTCGCCCTGGCAAACGAGGCCAGCCATGAATACCATCTCACCCGTCTGCGCGACCTGCCACCTCCACCGCCAGACCACCCAAAAAAGAAGCCCCCCACCATGCACGGGCTCACACCCACGTTCGAGGAGCGACCCGCTGTCCCCCGCGCCTTTCCCACCTACGGAGCTTCCACGATACACATGAACCGCCTTCGCAAGCTCCATCGGCAACTTTGCGAGCTTCGCTTCATCGGACAGCACCATCATATAGACTGCCGTGCCATCCCGCCGTACCTGGCACAGCGCATCGACTGCACGTGGACCGCGGCCCGCCTCCTCTGCCACAAGCTGCGCCCCACGGTCCTCCTGGCCTTCCCCGAGGCCTGGACCCCCGACGAGCCAGCACCTCACGGAGAGCACCTTGACCGTCTGATTCAAAACCTCGACTCAGAGCTGGCGCGACGTGCAAACCGTGCCAAAGCTGAACGCATCAAGATATGGGCTGAGGGCGTCCGCGAGCCAAGCGGGCGAAAGGCGGCCATATACGCACGGGCTGCCGACTGCTCGCCCACGGCGTATCCCCGCACGCCTACCACTCCCGACGATACACAACTCCACTGCGACACCAACGCCTTCAAACCTGACAAAGCTAGCACGGACGATAGCGACGCCGACACCGAAGCTGGCGGCTTCAGCCCCAGCGACGGTAGTTCGCTCGACACGGACAACGACGAAGGTCACACTCGTGACCCACCACCTGCCCATGTCCCCGACACCCTCCCTGCCAACGCCATTGTTGCTAATACCAAAGACATGCTTAAGCTCATGGTCGACACCTGGGAGCCCATTTTGGGCAGGTACCGCGCTCGTGCAGGGCATGACGCCGAAGCCATGCCGACGTGGGCTGACTTCTACGACGAGTACCGACAAGAGCTGCCTACGCCATCACCAGCTGCCCCTTTCCACCTCACCGACGACCAACTCATCCACTTCATTCGCACCCGTTCACCGCGCCGTGCGGGGGGACTTGACGGCTGGACAACTAAGGAGGCTAAGGAATTACCCGACGACATCCTTCGCCTCTTCGCCAGCGTCTTACGTGCTATGCAACGCACTGGCACCATCCCAGAACCCCTCCTTCACGTGCCAAACCCGTGCCTCCGAAAAGGCCGAGGGGAACTCCCGACGGACCAACGACTTCTCTCGGTGCTTTCCGTTTGGATGTACGCGTGGGAAGCGCCAGCTTACCGTAGCCTCACGGACTGGCGGAAAGGATGGACCCACGCCACGAGCTTTGGCGCTGTCCCCAAAGCTACCATTGGGGACGTCAGCACCTCTCTCGCCCTGCGCATCGAGCACGCCAGGGCTTTACTCCTGCCCTTAGCTGGGGCTGCCCTTGACCGACAGAAGTGCTTCGACTACCTCATCACGGACATCTGCCTTAACCTTGCGCTTCACGCGGGGTGCCCCCAAGACATCGTTACTGTCCGCCGAAACTTCTACAGTCGCCACAAACGCTACATCCGCATGAACGGAGCGTACTCTAAGGACTTGGCCAGGACCAACGGTCACCTCCAGGGAAGCTCTTGGTCCCTGGACGACATCAAGCTGCTCATGTGTGTGTGGACAAGAGACAGCATCGATACGTTCCTCGATCACTCAGCACTACCTTTGTTGACGACAGCAACTCCACTACCCACACCGCGTCTGAGCTGCAGAAATCTCTTGACGAAACCGCCAAGTTTGATCGATTCTCAGGTCAACGCATTCACCCTGGCAAAGTGGCGGGGTGGGCGCTCACCGACGAGCTTCACGCCGCCGTTACCCAGCTCACTCTGGCGGAACGGCCCTTACGCGTGGTCGACTCCTTCAAGCTCGTCGGGAGTTACATCAACGCCGAGGCAGCGCCGGCTCCAGCCGCGCTTAACCTCACGGCCACCGCTGACGCCCGTGTACGGAGGGCGACTAGTCGCCTGCCGCGCATTGGCAAGCTCCCATCGCCGATGCTTATCAAGGCGCGGCACGCCCGTTCCCTTGCTGCCAGCGTCTGCACCACGGGCACCGACATTCAAGCACCATCAGGCCCAGCCAAAACTGCCTACAACCACGCCCTCAAGGCGGCTATCCGCCCCAAGGGGAACAAGTGGGTCGAGTTCTGGACTCTCATGGCCGTGTGCGTCCCAGGACACGCCCTGGAGATTGACGCCATCACGCAGCGTGAAGCTTTCCTGTGCCTGCGGCGACAGGTTAACCGCGACGTTACACTCTGCGGTCTCGCCAGAGACCTCCAACACCACGTCCAGACCCTGTTTGGTGGAGGACCTGTCGGACGACTCGTCCAGTCGCTCCAGCAGCTCCGTTGGACCTGGCCCACATTTGGCATCATGTACGACGACTGGGGCTGCCAGATCAGCTGGCTGAACTTACCCCAAAACGCCTTCCTTCACATGCTGCGGGCCTCACAACGCAGAGCCTTTCTGCGGAGGATCAAGCCACGGCGTCACGACCTTGGATACCTTGCCTCTGTCAGACAGGGCCTCGACCTCTTCGCCAGCACGTGGCTCGCCCGAACTAAAGGAGCAGCCAAATGCACTGCCTGGCAGCTGGCGCTCCTCCTGAACTACCTGTCGGGCGGGGACCACACCCAACAGCGACGATCCCGATCAAACACGTCAGCTGACCCCAGCCCCATCTGCCGATACTGCGACGAGGAAGAGGAAACTCAGGAGCACACTGTCCGCGACTGCAAGTGCTGGGCCCGAGAAAGACTCCCTCTCACCACCCTCATCAGTGACGAGCAGTGGGCCCGTCTTCCGCCGCACACAAGACACTGCGGGCTCTTCGATGAAGACCCAGCCCTCCTCGACCTGCAGGCCGACCTCGCGAGGGACCCGCTACCTCAGCCCATACCGCGGCCCCCCCCTGAGGGAGATCCTGCGGCTTCAGCCCAGGACTCCTACACCACCTACCTTGACCACGACACTGGTTGGACATGGGTCTACGCTGCCACGGACGGTGCATGCACCAACCAAGCCATCCCATTGCTAGCACGAGCGGGCTACGGCGTCTACTACGGCATCGACCACCGCATGAACTACAGTGCACGCGTTCACGGCCTAACGCAGAACGCCCAGCTTGCGGAGACCCTCGCCATTGTCCACCTTACGGCATGTGCTGAACGGCCCGTGCACGTTTTCGTGGACAACCAGGCGGTGGTCGATGGGTTCCAAAGCATCATCGACGGACACCCAGCACCGCAGGGCACGCACGTGGAGCTCTGGGAAAAGATCCACCGATGTGTTATGGCCAAGCCCAACATGTTCCGCGTCGAGAAAATCGCCAGCCACCTGGGAGACATGGGCATCGACCTCGGGCTCATCGGGCCCATTGCGGAGGAGTTCAATCGTCAGGCTGACGCCCTCGCCACAACGGCGGCACGCACTCACAACCTTCCAGACGACATTGTCGAAGCTGCCAAAACACGACATCGCCAAGCGACCGTGCTTCATGGGGTCGCTGTCGCCATCTACGAGCGCAGACACCGCACACTCCCGCTCCCACACCGCAGGGCTGGGTTTACAGCTGCGGAACTCAACAAAATGGAACCAAACCCCCTGCTGTCGGACCAGGCACCACCCGCGGCTGGACCAGACATCCCACAGAACCCGGACGAGCTCTGGGCCGAGGCCCAACGGGCGATATTCGACGAACAGGAGGACGACCCGTTCGGCTTCGGCGGGGGACTTGACTTCCTAGGCGACGGGCCAGCCAGCGCCAACCTTGCCCCGTCGGGCATCCGCACGACGCCCTCGACTCCGCCACCGAGAGCGGCACCGCACCCACATGACGACGCCGCTCACCTCCAAGACGCTGACGAACAGGAGGACGACCCGTTCAGCTTCGGTGGGGGATTGGACGTCTTGGACGACGGCCCAGCCAGCGACAACCCTGCCCCGTCGGGCAACCTCTCGACGCCTACCGCGACTCCGTCTCCGAGAGCGACATCGCTCCCATATGACGATATCGGTCACCGCCAAGACGCCGACGACGACCTGGGTGACCCCCGCGGACTGAGTGGCATAGACGACGCACCGCCGACACCCCACGCTGCCGACCATGCCGCCCTATCGAGACGCCACCCTACTACGCGGCTGACCTCAGAGCCCTCGCACGGCATCATGATTGGTCCCACCGCGCAAACCACTCCGCCCCCCCACCAGCGGCAGCCCGCGGGGGCGGCTTCAGCCCCCCCGCAGGGCACTGAACCAGGCAGGCCCTCGCACCCCGTCCACGCTTCCATCGTTGCTGAGCGAGAGGATGCGGCTCTCCCGACCTCTCGGGGCGTGGCCCTAGCGGCTCCAGCCCTGGGGCCGCGTGCTCCCCTCCAGTCACCTTTCAAGGGTGACGGACGTCAGCATACGGGGTGCCGTACTACGCTAGTCCACCACCTGGCCAGGCGCACCGAGGACCTCGCCCCTGTCACGAGGCCCGCGGCCGCTGGCACTGAGCAGTTACCCCTCACCGACCGCGAAACCGAGCTGTCCCAGGCTATGGCCGCTCTCCAGCAGAGGTGTGCTGCTCTCGCCGCGGACCTCGCCGCCGCTCAAGCCCGTCAAGGCCCTCTACTCCAGCGCCTCCACAGCGCCGGGCGAGCCTTCGCCGAGCTGCTTACGCCCTCGCCCGATGGTGCCGTGCCGTCACTCACCATCCAAGCTATGCTGTCATCGTTCCGCGGCGCTCCACCTGGTGCCCCGCGCTAATCTCCTCCTTTCTGCCTGCCCGTGAGTACGCGTGGCTCCGCGTCCACGGTGTCAGGGCGTGGGGGCGGGGGGTGCCCCGTCACTGCGCGCCGCTTTGCGGCCAAGCGCCCAACTGGCGGTCTGCCAAGCCGCCTAGCCACGTGTCAGCACGTCGCCTTTCTTGTTGGGGCCTCTTTCTTCACGCGGTCTGACAGGTGAGATCTTCACCGTCTGTCCGCCGTCTGTAGCGTCTGTCGCACTGCGCCGGGGGAGGGGGTTTTTGTTGCCCGCCCTCGTATCTAAAGGCTGCACCGCCGCAAATAGTGTTTTGCGAGTTGTCGCACCGCAGTGCGCCTCGCGGACGGACCCTGGTCCGCCTACTTGTCCGCTCTCTCTCTCTCTCTCTCTCTCTCTCTCTCTCTCTCTCTCTCTCTCTCTCTCTCTCTCTCTCTCTCTCTCTCTCTCTCTCTCTTCTCTCTTCTCTCTTTCTCTCGCCTGTCTCCTCTCTCAACTCCCCCTCTCTCTCTCTCTCTCTCTCTCTCTCTCTCTCTCTCTCTCTATCCGCTCTCAGCACGAGCTGCTTGCCAACACGGTGGATAACATGCAGGTTCAGCTTGCGGGCGTTCTCTCATCCCAGGCCACACTCACGGAGCACGTTTCAGGTTTGGAACGAGGGCTTGCCACCGTCGTCACCCAGCAACAGACGGCAACTACCGAAGCTGCTGCACTGCGTGGCGACATCCAGGCCCTCCTCGGGCACCTCACGGGGGGCACCATCCACCTGCCACAGGTGGCCACTCTCGAAACAAAAAAGGAGGAAGCTGCATCAGTTGCCGATCCCGTGGCTGTCTGCGGGTGGATTGACCAGCCAGGCCAGGTCACCCCAGGGACGGGGCCCCCAGGGGCTGACAAAGGCAAAGACAAGGGTCGGGCCACTCAGGAACCCTATTGAAGGTGCCTCAGAGAGCCTGCCTCAGCCCTCCGAGGAAGCGCCTTCAGAGGCATCTCTTCTCTCTTCGCGTCGTATCTCTTTCTTGTCATATCATGTCAGTTTTGGCAGCAGCACGAGCAAGCTATCTGGTGTAGGGACACCTGTCATCTTGCTGTGGGTGTGTTTGTTGCAATGTACATGAGCATGCAGGGGTATCTGAGGATGCGTGCTGACATGCAGCTTTTGGCTCATCGCTCGCGCCGCCCGCCAGGCCTCGCCATCATGTGGCGCCTTGCCTGCAGCCTGGCCCTCCCCTCGCTCGCTGGAGCACACCCGTCTTCAGGCGGTGCGCCCCAGCATGGAGGTGAGGTTTTCCTGCGACACGCTGAACGTGGGACCCTTTTCTACCTCTACGATGACAGCATCTACAAGTACGATCACTGCACCATTTTGGACCCGATCGCGAACAGCACCGTAGCCGCGGGTCCGTGCGGCAACGGACCGCTGGGCGCCACCGTGAGCGCATACACGCCCTTGTCAACTACGACACATGCATCGAAATCCACTCACAGCGTGGCCTCGACTGCGGTGCAGCAGATCCTTGACGGGGACGTTGATTTAGACCAGGCACACAGTGGCGGCTTCAGCCCCGCTGTCGTGCCCCGCTATTGCCCCACGGGTCTCACCACCCCCCTGTGCGCTAGGGGCGAACCCGAGGAGGACCCTGCTTTCTGGCACCTGATGATGATCCGCGCCCGGCTCATACCGTGTGCTGCGGCGTGGGCACCAGGTGAGGACCACCAGGACGTGTTCTGGGCATGGCTCGAGGACTGCGTCCCGTACATCCTGGCGACGCTTCATCTGCCACAGTACGATCACCTCTTTCAGGAGGATTCTGAGGACACAACCGACGCCCTGCGTCAGCGCACCGCGGTCGACATGTGCGAGGACATCTGGCACAGAGCGGGCCCCGACAGACAGCGCACCAACCGCAACCTCACTCGTATCCAGAGCAGCCGCGAGTACGCCACCCGCTACTTTGGCCTCCTTCTGGAATACCAGGGCGCTCGTGCCACGCTCGTCGGTCCTGAGGCTTTCACGGCACCTTTGCCGCCATACCTCTCACGGGCCCATGCTTTGCTGCCAAGAGGCCTCCCTCCACCCGACCAAGACGCCATGGCGTACCTCGCCGATGTGATCCTGCACCAACCGCCAGACATGCTGCCGCTCGTCGAGGCGGAGCTCGCCGCGGCGCCGATGGACGGCACCGATCAGGCCGCAGATGATCCCGTATCATGGCTGCTACAGCACATCGCGGCCAGCGATATCGGCAACATATCCATGGACTCGTTCCACGCGTCGGACGATAGCCAGGACGGCATCGATACCCAAGATCGAGACGGCACGACACCACCAGGCGACTCGGCCCAGCGAGACCGCGACAGTGAACCCTACTTAGGGCACACCTCGTTGCACAGCAGTCCGCCCCACAACTCAGCTCAGGCCGACCCCGGCGCACAGCTCAACGACGCTGAAGGCGTCACTGCCGCCGACGCGACAAGCCATTCCACTGCATCGCCAGCTCATGCCAGCCCGTGCAGTGGCGGCTTCAGCCCCGCTGCAGCACTGGCTAGACCTGGACATCCCCAGACCGCAGGTGGCAGCACCACGCCCTTCACCTCTGTACACCGTGACAACGCGACTGACTCCAACCCCAGTGTCATTGGCCACTGGCAGGCCGACATCGACAACGACCCCATCGATGATGAGTACCCAGATGCCAGCGGTTCCCACGAGCCCCAGCACAGCGCAGCGGCATCACGACATTGTGGCTGCCTCATCTGCCTCTTTGTGGCCACGTACGCCATCGCGATAGCAATGCCGTACAAGGACCAGATCGATGGGTACTTGCCGACACCGAGCCGAGACCCCAGCTACCGACAACGACGACGACGCAAAGCGACGGCACCAGGCCCATCGGTGCCCACCACATCCCGACGCACAACGACATACAACGTCACGTCCACATTGTGGGCCACTCTCAAATGGACCAGCGTCAAACTCAGAGATAGCGTCTCGGGCGGAGCCACCGCAGTCGGGGTCGGCCTCGGGGGTGTCCTGAAATGGGCCAGCGGCAAGCTAGGGGCTATTGCCACGGGTGGAGTCGTGTGTGGTCTTCTACTCGTCGGTGCCAAACTTCTTGCCCAGGGAGCTGTCGGACACGTAGGAGCCCGCATCTGTGCGCGGGCCCTGGACTCATCCACAGCCCAGTGGTGCCTCCGCTGTTGCCAACCGAGCAGGAGGCCGCGGGACGAGGCCACATACAAAATGCCGTGCACGCTCGCCGACGAACACGACGACCAGCATGTGCACGCACTCCGACATCCGCTGCTACAGGAACACTACGCCGCAGCAGTTGCCGCCGCAGTCGCCGATGTCACTACCGCCACCACCGCCGCCATCGCCGAAGTCACTGCCGCCGTATCGCGAGCCTCGTCTGTCACACCAAGATCGACCAGCCCGTCTCCACGAGACGGCTCCAAGAGCGGCGCGGCATTCGGTAACCTACCGACTAACGAGGATGCCACAGCACACGGCAGCGACACCGAGGCAAGGGAAACGCGTGAGCGCACCCACGATAGCCCGTGGTCCATCTTCCGACATGCTGACGCTCGTGGTTCCTCCCCCGACGCGGACACCCAACCACCACGACGGCGAGCACGCTATGCATCACCCGACAGGCCCCAGGCGCCTTCAGGCCCTGGTATACCTTACACTGCCCTCAAACCACCGACACGCAACTTACGCAACACCATCCAGCGCGACCCAGCGGTCCCTGTGCCGCCGAAGAGCATACTTAACGCCCTGTATCAAAACGGCTTTGCGCTAGGAAGCAGTGGCGTGTCTACAGAGGACATCAAAGACGCTCTGCGACTCCACGACCATCCTCGATTTACTCATGATCCAACGCTCCAAGCGCTGGGGCCGTGGACGGACATCATGCAGAGGCCACCGAACCGCCTTACTTGGGTGCTGGAAGACTCGGGCGGGAACTCAGGCGAGACAATCTTCCCATACCTCACGTGGGACCTCCGCCAACCCACCACCGACGCGCCCACTGTCTTCTGGCATGGGACCCGCCGCGACCTTGCGGCCCGTCTTGCTGCCAGTGGAGGGCACCTCTTGCCAGGTCCCCGCCGTGAAGCGAAGGGTCGAATTGGCACCAACGTTGGCCGCGCGTGCGCGAGCGTGCACCCTTCGCTGGCCGCGTGGTACGCAATGCCGCCACACCCGCCTTGCAGTCTTGAAGACGACACCCTCGCGTGGGGACCCATCGCACTCTGGATGTGCGAGGCCTCCCAACCACCGCGCGGGGAAAACAGGCACAACTACGTGAAAGGGGAGGCCCACGGAGCGCGCCTCATTTACCCTCGGGTCCTGAGCCTCCTCATCCGCATGGACTGGTGTGCCCCCACAGAAGCTGCTTCCAGGTGCCGTGCCCTACCACACGCCTATGGCATGGGCGACTGCGCGCACGCCCTTCACATCGCTGGCTACGATCATCCAGATCTCCGTGAGGCGGCTGAAGCTCACGACCAGGAAGCTAGCACCAGGCGCAGACCAGCCATCGCGGCAGCGTGGCCACCGCCGCAGGCACTATACTCGCCAGAGGCAGCGCGAGTATGGGCCAAACAGCACTACGACACTGAAGCAGCCACCAGGGATGACCCTAACCAGCCCCGCCCACGCGTCTCGCTTCACATGCTCCAGCTGGACCCGAAACCACTCATCGACCTGGTGTACACTGGCTTGCAAGCTGTCCCCGTGCGGGGGCATCCTGACGCACGCGGGTCGCGCCCCAGCGGCTCCAGCCCTGGGGCCGCGTCGGGCCCACCACGCACTTACAAGTCAGGCACAGCCCTGGCGCACAGTCCAGACCGCTCATCGACGTCATCTGGAGCCGACGAACGCCGTACGCCTTCCCTCATCAGCGCGGCCGCCGCCCTCGCCCGAGGCCGTGCCCGCCCACGGCGATCTGCCTCTCGCTCGTCACGACAGAGTGGCGGGAACTCCACCTCAGACAACAGTGGCATCGAGACGTGGGAGCACATTGTGACGGAAGAGGAGCCGACTGCCTACCACGTCCTCGCCTACCACGTCCGTGATGTGCGGACCCGTGTCAATGCCCCTGGCATCGAGGTCTGGCTTGACCCTGGTGATCACCACGACGGTGCCTACTTACCGTGGGGGACGACAGTCATGGGCCACCGCGTTATTGACCCTGCGGTGGCGGGGCGGGACGGCTGGGTCATCCTCCACCACGACCACGGCGACACCACTACTAAGCTCTGGGCACCGACCCAAGTCCACGTCAAAGCGGACGACACCTGGCGCACCGTCATGGTACCAGCGGACATGGGGCCCCAGTGGATCAGGTGCCATGCCGAGGACGCTCGCCTCCCCGCCGAGGTTGTCCGCACTACAGGCCAATCATGGTTTGCTGACGTCTGGCCCTTGTGGGATCGCCCGCGACCCCACCCAGACGACCCAGGCACAAATGAGCATGCGCTCCCGCCTTTACCAGGACGCTGGTCTTGCCTACAGTGTCGATTCCAATGCTGTCAGTACTGTGCGGCTCGCCGCAACACGCAGCTCGGCACCTCGGGCCAACCAACGTGCCCAGACTGCGCCCGCAGCGGACTGCGTACACTCATGGACTGGTCCACGGACTACTCGTGCAACAGTTGGACGTGTGCATACAGCACCAACAACAGGGACTCCGACACATGCTGCCTGTCCAGCAGGTGCCCCCATCCCCCCAGTCCACACAGCCTGCTCGACGTCCGTGCCACAGGGATGCCGCCGCACATCCTTGCCCGCCAATTCGGCAACGCGCCAGCCCTCCACGACCTTAAGGACCCCCCCCGAGCGCCTTCAGGCCCCGGGGGGGAACCTCCACAACCAGGGCAAGCAGGTTACCAGGGTCAATGGTACTTCCCACCGCAGCCGCGGCGCGTCCCCAGGCAGGGACTGCCTGACGGCACAAGGCGGCCACCTGGATTCACAGGAACGGGGATGCCCGAAGAACCTTTCCCCGATCAACCGCTTTGGAGGGAAGGCTACGTGCTCTTCAGTCCCCACCAGGCCCTCAAGGAGGAATTCACCTTCAACAAGACGGTCCGCCGACCCTACTCCCTAGCCATCACCAACATGTACAGGGACCGTGTCACGGTCAGGACCGTCTGCGAGTCGATCGCCGAGCGCATCCACACTACCCGCACCCGCTGGCGAGACGTAGTACTGTACTGGGACGCCGAGGGTGGTCCTGGGCCTCAAGCCCTCGACTACGACATGCGACTCTGCGACGCCATGGTGAGCCGTGCCACGACCGAAGCCGAGCTAAACCACGACCGCAGCAACCGTGGTAGTTTCTGCCTCTATGGACCAGCGCACCAGCGAGCCGTCAACATCACGGCGATCTCCGAGCCGCAGAACATCGACTACATGGAGCATGTGCGGCGATACTCACCCGTAGGGGGGACCTACCCTGACCACGCCTTCGAGCACGTCTATCGGGGCTGGCAGCGGCCCGACGTGCCCACCATCCTCCCCGACACCCGTCCCCTCTCGAGAGCCGACTGGCAGCGTCACCAACAGCACCAGCAGCGCATCCAGCAGCGGGACCAACGTGACGCAGGACAGCAGGGCACGCCACGCTACCGCTCCCCCGCACGAGTCCCGACAGGCGGTAACACGGCCTACGACGGGGTTGCCGCCTACTACCGTGGCCCCATAGGTGCCAGGCCCGCGGCTGCTGGAGCAGCCGCCTCCAGCTACGGCCACGCCCCCCACGCCAGGGTACACCCAGCGGTCATCGGCTACTCGCGTGCACCAGTACATGCCCTAAGGGCCACCTCGCAGTGCCAGGGTCCACGCGCGCCTGGGGCCTTTACTCAGGCCGACATGATGGCACCTCCAACAACCAGCCCGCAGTGATAACCCCTGCGGCTTCAGCCCAGGGGGCTGCAACAAACCGTGGCAGGGCTGGGCGCCCCGAAGGATGGCGCGATGCGAACGTGCGCGCTTGGCAACCGCGCCAACACACGCCCCCGCCAAACGTGGCTGCAGCACTGCGCCCTGCCCAGGCAAAACCTGCCCCACCTGAGCGGGAGAGGCAGCCGCTTACCCCGCTCGTCCACACGCACATCCAGGCGCATCACAGCGCCTCCCCGCGGCACAGCGAGGGAAGCGCCCACCACGTCAGCCCCCGCCCCGACGCTGTCGACCCTGACCAGGCCACAGCCACGGCGGAGGGCGGCACAAGCGCCTCTCGCCCGCCCAGCCCATCACCCTGCGCGGCGCCGATCCGATCCCCGAGCAGGGCGGATTCCGAGCGCGCTAATGCCCAGGCGACCTCGCCACGCGACCGCCACACGGGCGGGCGCGTCCCGCGCAGCAGGACCTGCAGCCGCCACAGTTCACGGAAGGCCCCAGGGAGCTCCACGAGCTCGCCGCCTCGCGAGACTCAGGCCGATGGCCGAGCCCCCGAAGTGGTGCCACGCTTCGGAGCCAGCGTCATCGATCCTGGCCAGGTCGACCTCGAGCCGACGCCGTCCACGGACCACGAGCCGCCGCTGCCCACCCGCGTGATCGCCCCCATCGACGAGGCGCCAACCTTCGACCCGTTCAAGAACAAGTACCGTGTCAAGAACCTTGTGGCGGGTTTCGGCGGTGGCTCACCGCTCTCACCTCAGAGTCGGGGCGGAGCCCCCGCCACATCAGCCGCTGCCGCGGCAGCGGCGGCCCCGCGGGGAATCAGCCCTGTCCGCAACGTGGGCCTCACGGCAGCGGGCATGGACGAGGCCCAGCGCCAGGCCTCCGACCGTGCTGCTGGAGCTGTTCCACCAGATGCTGCTCATCAAGATACTGACGGGGCGGGCGCGCCACCGCAGGAGGGACCAGCGGTGTCGCGTGCGCAGTACATGCGCGTGCGTTGTGCCGCCGCCGCGCCTAGCCGCCGCCGCTGGTTCGCTGTTGTTTTTGTGTTCGGCAGGACGGATCGAGGAGTCGCCTCCCTCTCCCTCTGCTGCCGTCTCACCTCTCCTCCCCTCGTCCCCTACGGTACTGGAGTGAGGAGGATTTTTCGTGACATTTTTACTGACGTTTATGAACCCCCCCTGGCGCAGTGCCGACCGTGTCACGCCTATATCTCTGGCCTGACGGCGGCTTCAGCCCCGGTCAAGCTAATCCATAGGAACGCCATGGGCTCCTACTGTGGCCAAGCCTTCTACCTGGGCGAGGGTCAGGCTGACCTTCACCGTGCGGGGCGTGCAAACCCCAGTTCCACCGATGGAGACGGGCCAGGTCGCTCCATACACCTCGTCAGCCTTAACATCACCAGTCTCTCAGCGAATTGGCCAACCATCACCGCCCTTGGTGTCGACCACAACGCCGCAGTCATAGCACTGCAGGAGACCCGACATGCCAAGCCGACTAGACAAGCCATCGCTACCAGCGCCGCCAATCCACTCCACGGAGGATACCACGCCAGTCTTGGACCTGACCTAGATCTGGCGCGAGCCCAGCGCAGAGCTGCCCACGGCGGCACAGACCACACCGTTGTGGGCAACACTGGCGCCTCGGGAGGGGTCGCCATCCTCTCTAAGGATGCCATTGTCGACTCGAGGGTCGTCGCCATCCTCTCTAAGGATGCCATTGTCGACTTCACTGTCGACGACAATGCGCCCTGTATCGTCGCCCTCAAGGCCAAGAAAAGATGGCACGAGGTTTTTCTCCCGCTCTGCACTCAACACCGCCGCAGGCGGCGACGAAACAACCACGGGCCCGCGGGGATCTACATAGCGAGCCTCTACGGGATTGCTGGAGGAGACAGCACAGCTCTTTTTCGGCTCGCTGACTGCGCCGCCGCTAGGTTCGGCTCAGCCCCCTACTTCATCTGCATGGACGCCAATACGAACATCGACGACAATCCACACCTTCTGCACATGTTGCAGCACGGATGGTTCAACGTCGCTGAGGGCACACCAGACCACACCATGCACACTTACGGCAATATCCCTGACTGGGACCGCGTCACCAAGTGCCCCCGCACTTCGCGCATCGATTAGATCATTGCCAACCAAGCGGCGCGATCCCTTGTCACCGACTTCTGCTATCTACGCGACTTGCCAGCGAAGTCTCATGTTGGCCTGCAGGTCACGCTTGACCTCAGTCGCCTCGACCATACGGCCCGACGTCTTCTTGCCCCACGCCCTACCCTCCCGACGATGGAGCTCATGAGGGTCACGAGCTGCAGGCACTAGGGACCCTCATCGCTGAGCGATATCAGGACCGCATGGAGCAGGCCGACACACGAGACGACGTGGAGCGCATGTTCGCCCTGGCTAACGAGGCCAGCCATGAGTACCATCTCACCCGTCTGCGCGACCTGCCACCTCCACCGCCCGACCACCCAAAAAAGAAGCCCCCCACCATGCACGGGCTCACGCCCACGTTCGAAGATCGACCAGTTGTCCCCCGCGCCTTCCCCCCCTACGGAGCTTCCACGATACACATGAACCGACTGCGCAAGCTCCATCGGCAACTCTGCGAGCTCCGTTTCATCGGACAGCACCATCATTTGGATTGCCGTGCTATCCCGCCGTACCTCGCGCAGCGCATCGACTGCACGTGGGCCGCGGCCCGCCTCTTATGCCACAAGCTGCGCCCCACGGTTCTCCGAGACTTCCCCGAGGCCTGGTCCCCCGACGAGCCAGTGCCGCACGGAGAGCACCTTGACGTTTTGATCCAACACCTCGACTTGGAGCTGGCGCGACGTGCGAACCGTGCCAAAGCTGAACGCATCAAGATATGGGCTGAGGGCGTCCGCGAGCCACGCGGGCGAAAGGCGGCCATATACGCACGGGCTGCTGACAGCTCGCCCACGGCGTATCTCCGCACGCCTACCACACCTGACGATACGCAACTCCACTGCGACCCCAACGCCTTTAAACCTGACGAAGCTTGCACGGACGACAGCGACGCTGACACCGAAGCTGGCGGCTTCAGCCCCAGCGACGGTAGTTCGCCCGACACGGACAGCGACGAAGACCACACTCGTGAACCACCACCTGCGCAAGTCCCCGACATCCTCCCTGCCAACGCCATTGTTGCTAACACCAAGGACATGCTGAAGCTCATAGTCGACACCTGGGAGCCCATCTTGGGCAGGTACCGTGCACGTGCGGGACATGACGCCGAAGCCATGCCGACGTGGGCCGACTTCTACGACGAGTACCGACAGGAGCTGCCTACGCCATCACCAGCTACCCCCTTCCACCTCACCGACGACCAACTCATCCACTTCATTCGCACCCGTTCACCGCGCCGCGCGGGGGGACTGGACGGCTGGACTACCAAGGAGGCTAAGGAGCTACCCGACGACATTCTTCGCCTCTTCGCCAGCGTCCTACGCGCTATGCAACGCACTGGCACCATCCCAGAACCCCTTCTCCACGTGCCAAACCCGTGCCTCCGAAAAAGAGGCCGAAAAATTACGAAAAACCTAAAATTACGAAAAAGAAAAAACGAAAAAAGACAAAAACACAAAAACGCAAAAAGAAATAATAAAAAGAAAAAGGGGTGAAACACTCCCAACGGACCAACGACTTCTCTCGGTGCTTTCCGTTTGGATGTATGCGTGGGAAGCGCCAGCTTACCGCAGCCTCACGGACTGGCGGAAAGGATGGACCCACGCCACGAGTTTTGGCGCCGTTCCCAAAGCTACTATTGGGGACGTCAGCACTTCTCTTGCCCTGCGCATCGAACTCGCCAGGGCCTTACTCCTCCCCTTAGCTGGAGCTGCCCTGGACCGACAGAAGTGTTTCGACTATCTCATCACGGACATATGCCTTAACCTTGCGCTTCACGCGGGGTGTCCCCAATACATCGTTACTGTCCGCAGAAACTTCTACAGTCGCCACAAACGCTACATCCGCATGAACGGTGCGTACTCCAAGGAACTGGCCAGGACTAACGGTCACCTCCAGGGAAGCTCTTGGTCCCTGGACGACATTAAGCTGCTCATGTGTGTGTGGACCAAGAGACAGCATCGATACGTTCCGCGATCACTCAGCACTACCTTTGTTGACGACAGCAACTCCACTCCTCACACCGCGCCTGAGTTGCAGAAATCTCTTGATGAAACCGCCAAGTTTGATCGATTTTCTGGTCAACGCATTCATCCTGGAAAAGTGGCGGGGTGGGCGCTCACTGACGAGCTTCACACCGCCGTTACCCAGCTCACTTTGGCGGAACGGCCCTTACGCGTGGTCGACTCCTTTAAGCTCGTCGGGAGTTACATCAACGCCGAGGCAGCGCCGGCTCCAGCCGCGCTCAACCTCACGGCCACCGCTGACGCCCGTGTTCGCAGGGCGACTAGTCGCCTGCCGCGTATTGGCAAGCTCCCATCTCCGATGCGTATTAAGGCGCGGCACGCCCGCTCCCTTGCGGCCAGCGTCTGTACCACGGGCACTGACATCCAAGCCCCATCAGGCCCCGTCAAAACTGCCTACAACCATGCCCTTAAGGCGGCTATCCGCCCCAAGGGAAACAGGTGGGTCGAGTTTTGGACTCTCATGGCCGTGTGCGTCCCAGGACACGCCCTGGAGATTGACGCCATTATGCAGCGCGAAGTCTTCCTGTGTCTGCGGCGACAGGTCAACCGCGACGCTACTCTCTGCGGTCTCGTCAGGGATCTCCAACACCATGTCCAGACCCTTTTCGGGGGAGGACCTGTTGGACGACTTGTCCAGACGCTTCAGCAGCTCCGTTGGACCTGGCCCACATTTGGCATCATGTACGACGACTGGGGCTGTCAGATCAGTTGGCTGAACCTTCCCCAAAACGCCTTCCGTCACATGCTGCGAGCCTCACAACGCAGAGCCTTTCTGAGAAAAATCAAGCCACGGCGTCATGACCTTGGACACCTGGCTTCTGTCAGACAGGGCCTCGACCTTTTCGCCAGCACGTGGCTCGCCCGAACGAAAGGAGCAGCCAAATGCAACGCATGGCAGCTGGCGCTCCTCCTTAACTACCTGTCGGGCGGGGACCACACCCAACAGCGACGATCCCGATCAAACACGTCCGCTGACCCCAGCCCCATCTGCCGATACTGCGACGAGGAAGAAGAAACTCAGGAGCACACTGTTCGCGACTGCAAGTGCTGGGCCCGAGAAAGAGTCCCTCTTACCACCCTCATCAGTGACGAGCAGTGGGCCCGTCTTCCACCGCACACAAGACACTGCGGGCTCTTCGATGAAGACCCAGCCCTCCTCGACCTTCAGGCCGACCTCGCGAGGGACCCGCTACCTCAGCCCATACCGCGGCCCCCACCTGAGGGAGATCCTGCGGCTTCAGCCCAGGACTCCTACACCACCTACCTTGACCATGACACTGGTTGGACATGGGTCTACTCTGCCACGGACGGTGCATGCACCAACCAAGCCATCCCATTGCTTGCACGAGCGGGCTACGGCGTCTACTACGGCATCGACCACCGCATGAACTACAGTGCACGCGTCCACGGCATCACGCAGAACGCACAGCTTGCGGAGACCCTCGCCATTGTCCACCTCACGGCATGTGCCGAACGGCCCGTACACGTCTTCGTGGACAACCAGGCGGTGGTTGACGGTCTCCAAAGGATCATCGACGGACACTCACCACCGCAGGGCACGCACGTGGAGCTCCGGGAAAAGGTCCACCGATGTGTCATGGCCAAGCCAAACATGTTCCGCGTCGAGAAAGTCGCTAGCCACCAGGGCGACATGGGCATCGACCTCGGGCTCATCGGGCCCATCGCGGAGGAGTTCAATCGTCAGGCTGACGCCCTCGCCACAACGGCGGCACGTACTCATAACCTTCCAGACGACATGGTCGAAGCTGCCAAAACACGACATCGCCAAGCGACCGTGCTTCATGGAGTCGCTGTCGCCATCTACGAGCGTAGACACCGTACACTCCCCCTCCCACACCGCAGGGCTGGGTTCACAGCTGCGGAACTAAACAACATGGAACCAAATCCCCTGCTGTCTGACCAGGCACCACCCGCGGCTGGACCAGACATCCCACAAAACCCCGACGAGCTCTGGGCCGAGGCCCAACGGGTGTTATTCGACGAACAGGAGGACGACCCGTTCGGCTTTGGTGGGGGCCTGGATTTCCTGGGCGACGGGCCAGCCAGCGCCAACCCTGCCCCGTCGGGTACCCGCACGGCGCCCCCGACTCCGCCATTGAGAGCGGCAGCGCACCCACATGACAACGCCGTTCTTTTTCAAGACGCTGACGAGCAGGACGATGACTTGTTCAGCTTCGGTGGGGGATCGGACGCTTTGGACGACGGACCAGCCAGCGAAAACCCCGCCCCGTCGGGAAACCTCTCGACCCCTACTGCGACTCCGTCCCCAAGAGCGATAACGCCCACATACGATGATATCGGCCACCGCCAAGACGCCGACCATGACCTGGGTGACCCCCGAGGACTGAGTGGCATTGAGGACGCACCGCCGATACCACACGCTGCCGACCATGCCGCCCTACCGAAACGCCAACCTTCTACGCGACCGACCTCAGCGGCCTTGCACGGCATCACGACTGGTCCCACCGCGCAAACCACTCCGCCTCCCCACCGCCGGCAGCCCGCGGGGGCGGCTTCAGCCCCCCCGCAGGGTACTAAACCAGACAGGCCCTCGTGCCCCATCCACGCGTCCATCGTTGCTGACCGAGAGGAAGCGGCTCCCCCGACCTCTCGGGGCGTGGCCCTAGCGGCTCCAGCCCTGGGGTCGCGTCGGCCCCTCAAATCACATTTCAAGGGTGACGGACGCCAGCGTACTGGGTCCCGCACTACGCTAGTCCACCATTTGGACAGGCGTACCGAGGACCTCGCCTCTGTCTCGAGGCCCTCGGCTGCTGGCACTGAGCAGCCACCCCTCACCGACCGCGAAACCGAGCTGTCACAGGCTACGGCTGCCCTCCAGCAGAGGTGCTTAGCTCTCGCCGCGGACCTCGCCGCCGCCCAAGCTCGTCAAGGCCCTCTACTCCAGCGCCTCCACAGCGCTGGGCGAGCCTTTGCCGAGCTGCTCACGGCCTCGCCCGATGGTGCCGTGCCGTCACTCACCATCCAAGCTATGCTGTCATCGTTCCGCGGCGCTCCACCTGGTGCCCCGCGCTAATCTCCTTCTTTCTGCCTGCCCGTGTGTACGCGTGGCTCCGCGTCCACGGTGTCAGGGCGCGGGGGCGGGGGGTGCCCCGTCACTGCGCGCCGCTTAGCGGCCAAGCGCCCAACTGGCGGTCTGCCAAGCCGCCTAGCCACGTGTCAGCACGTCGCCTTTCTTGTTGGGGCCTCTTTTTTACGCGGTCTGACAGGTGAGATCATCATCGTCTGTCCGCCGTCTGTAGCGTCTGTCGCACTGCGCCGGGGGAGGGGGTTTTTGTTGCCCGCCCTCGTATCTAAAGGCTGCACCGCCGCAAATAGTGCATGCGAGTTGTCGCACCGCAGTGCGCCTCGCGGACGGACCCTGGTCCGCCTACTTGTCCGATCTCTCTCTCTCTCTCTCTCTCTCTCTCTCTCTCTCTTCTATATATATATATGGATATCTCTCCCTTTCCTATCTCTTTCTCTCTCCCCCTCTCTCCCCATCTCTCTCCATCTCTCAAATGTTTGATCTCTCTCTCTCTCTCTCTCTCTCTCTCTCTCTCTCTCTCTCTCCCCTCCTCGCCCTGCGACTCGGATCGGGGAACGATAAGGGAGAGGGGGGGTGGGGGGATGAGGGGTAAAAGGAGGGGGCCGAGGGGTAAAAGGAGGGGGGTGGGTGGGGGGCGCAGGAGAATTGACGGAACTCATCTCCTTTCATCTCCTGTTGCCTTTTGTCCTCTCTCTCTCTCTCTCTCTCGGTTTCTCTCCTCCTCTCTTCTCTCTCATTCTCTCATCTCTCTCTTCCACTCTCTCTATCCGTCTCTTTATCTTTCTCTCATCTCCCTCATCTCCCTCCCTCTCATCTCTCTCTGTCTTTTTATGTCTCTCTCTCTCTCTCTCTCTCTCTCTCTCTCTCCACCCCCTCTCTCTCTCTCTCTCCCGTGCGCATCTCCATCTGCGCCACCCGCGCGTGGCAGCGACTCTTCTGCGCGGGCCGCGGCGTCCTCATCGCTGTTGTCGGCCTCCTCGTCTTGCGTGTCGGCCTCGTCCTGCGCGTCGCCGCCCCCCTCGTCGTCGCTGTCGCTGGTGTCGCCCTTGTTGGCGGAGAAGTCGAGGGGGGCGGCGGCCCTGGCGACGGGCGTCGAGGGCTCCTCCTGTCGCGGGGCGCAGGGCAATCAAACTCGGCCCCGCCCCAGGGATAAGACGCCAAAAAATGATCACGGCCATGCGTTCCTCCTCATGCACCCTTCCCTTTCATCATCCATCCTCCTTCTCCTCCTCGTCGTCCTTGTCCTCCTCGTCATCCTCCCACCCCCCTCATCCTCCTGTCCCCGTGTCTTGAAACGGAATCGCGCGCGTCCTGCGCCGCGATCGACATCGCGCTGCTTCGGCGCGAGCAAGCCGAAGTGCGCGAGGTGGCCCTCGAACGCTGCGCCGTGCTCATGTTCTGGATGGTATCCTGCGGCGCGGGCGGCTGGCCCATGAGGTGCAGGAAAAAGGACAAGCTGCCGACCTGCGCCATCGTCGCGCACGTGGATACCGCCTCGCAGGCGCGAGCAACACAAATGAATGATGCCGCCGACGCGTGCTCCCCCCGCCCCTCTAAACTTGCATAACATAGCAAAACACCCCTGGTCCTTCCAGCGCAAGCCGCCGCGTTGCATGGCGAATCATAGCATGTCGCAGCTCGGCGACCCGACGTCGTCGCTGCCGTCGTCAGCCCCGACGGGCGAAGAGGGAGAAGTGAGGAAGGATGGAAGGGGAGGGGGGGAGGAGAGGGATATGGGGGGACTTGGAAGGGGCGATATCGCAGTACTCTCAAAGAAAACAGCGAGATCGCCTGTCTCATGCGCTCGCGATTGCCCCTCAAACGGCGTAGATGTTTGAGGACGACGAGCAATTTGTCGGCTAACGACCCCGCCCTCTCGGAGTCGGACGCGGTCCTCTTCTCGCTGCAGCACTTCGGGTACCTCTTTTCTTGTATCTCTCTCTCTCTCTCTCTCTCTCTCTCTCTCTCTCTCTCTCCCTCTCGCTATATCTTCTCTCTTTCTCTATCTACTCTCCCCCTCTCGTGTTTTTTTTTCTCCTCTCTCTATCTCTCTCTCTCCTCTCTCCCCCGCTCTCGCTCTCTCCTCTCTCTCTCGCTCGTCTCTCTCTCTTCGCTCTTCTCTCCTCTCTCTCTTTCCTCTCTCTATATATAACTATCTCTCTCATCTCTCTCTCATATATATCTCCGCTATCTCTCTCTCGCCTCTCTCTCTTCTCTCTCTCTCTCCTCCTCTCTCTCTCTCTCTCCTCGCTTTCTCTCCCTCTTGCTCTCCTCTTCCTCTCTCTCTCTCTCTCTCTCTCTCCTCTCTCTCTTCTCTCTATTATCTCTCTGCTCTCTCCTCTCTCTCTCACTCTCCCTCTCTCTCTCTCTCTCTCTCGCTATCTCTCTTCTCTTCTCTTATCTTATCTTCTCTTCTCTCTCTCTCTCTCTGGGCTCATCCCTTTACCTCTCCCAGTAATCCCCCCTTCCTCCTCCTGCTCCCCGGCCCCACCCCCCCCCCCCCCCCCCCCCCTCCCATCCTCCGCTCCCCGCGCCCATGCTCCTCGTCATGTTTTACGTTCCTCAATCTCTCGAATCCCACCAGCCCACTGGGCGTAGGTGGTTTAGGGAATTTCCTCTTCCATATTCCCTTCTTCCCCTTCGGGGAGGGGTTGCCCCCTCCCCTGGACATGGGCGGGGGGGTTCGCTGGTAGTTGGAGCGCCCAAAACGGCCTCGGCGAGGAAGCCAACATCGTCGGTTTCACTAAGGTTTTGGCCGGTTTGGGAGGGCCCCGAGGGGGGTGGGGGGGGAGGGCTATTTGGGGGACCCCCCTCCCTTCCTTTGATCGATCACCTCCAAGATGGCCCCGAGAGCGCTCCCAAGGCCCCCAAGAGCGCCCCAAGAGGGCCTCAAGAGGCGCCCAGGAGGCCCCAAGAGGTCTCCAAGAGGCCCTGAAGAGGCCCCCTAGACCCCAAGAGGCCCCAAGAGGATCCCCGAGGCATCCAAGAATCCCCCAGGCGCTCCAAGAGGACTCCAAAACAACTTCCAAGGGACATCCTAGGAGGCTATTGTGCACGTCATTGTTCTTGTTCCTTCTCATCTGTCTCATCCTCCGTCTCCTCCTCCTACTCCTCCTCCTCCTCCTCCTCCTCCCCCTTGTCGGCCGACTCCTCCTCCTTCTCCTCCGCTTTATTAGCCTTGTCCTCCTCCTCCTCCTTCCTTATTCTTCTCTCCCTCCCCCTCCTCATCCTCCTCCCCCCCCCCCGTCCTCCTCATCATCCGCCTATTCTCCTATCTCCCTCCTCCCTCCTCCCACTTTTCCCACCTGCTGCCCCTCCTCCCCCTCCTCCTCCTCCTCCTCATCCTCCTCCGCCTCCTCCTCCATCCTCGCCCTCTTGGGTAAGACGGGCCCCCCAGCCCTTTGCTACGTTGTATGCTCCCTCACTTCCCTGATCACCGGAATTCGCCTGGGCATCGTTTTTGGATAGGCTGGTGTGGATACGCGAAGCGTCAGAAATTCGATAGCTCGAATTCGATCGGTCGAATGCCGTCGCATCGCCGTCTCGGGGCACTTGGCAATCACGCTCAAGCAGGATTGCCGCATGACGCTGAACGTGCATTCCACTTCTGGCAGGGCCTTCAACAAGACCACCACCTGCGAGAGCAGGGGAAGGAGAACGTGTGAAGGGGTACGCCGATATGGGCGTGGGGGACGCATGCGGGCGGCGGCGGCAATTGGGCCTTCGGTGGAGCTCCCTACGGGGGCGCGAAACGTGTGAGGGGTGTGCCGACATGGGTGTGGGGGGCGGATGCGGGCGGTGGCGCTGCGGCCTTCGGCGGGGCCCCATATGGGGCCCCGAAGCGTGCGAGGGGTGTGCCGACATGGGCGCGGGGGGCGCAACCCTAATCCCATCGCCCTCATCCGCGCCCCCCCCCGTCGACGAGAAGTCGGCATGCCCTCCTTTTCACTAGCAGCCACCAGCGAGTGCATCAGGTGGAGGGACGGGGCCGAGATGGCCCTCTCTTTGCTGAGCCAGTTGTAGTTGCCGAGCAGGAAGGCGTGCTTGCAACCCACGTTGATGACGTGGTTGAGCAGCTCGGAGGTAACATTTGCGCGTCGACCACAGCCGTGGGTCGGCGCGTGGGCGGGGGCAACATTGCAAACGCAGGGCCGCCAACATCACATGGTGCATTTGAGTTTGGGATGGCGGGGCAAACTGGGCCAGGAGAACACGGGTAGGATGGAGGGAGGAAATGGGGGATGCGAAGAATGAGGGCGGGAATGCGGGGAGGGCAGGAGAAGGGCGCCCATGTGTTTTTGGCAGCCCTGACGTTGAATTCGGCGCCACCTCAGCCACAAAAGCTGCTGGTGCGACCGACGACGCAGAACCGCGCCGTTGACAAGCGTTTGTCAAACGTTTGTCAAACGTTTGCCAAACGTTTGTCAAACGTTTGTCAAACGTTTGTCAAACGTTTGCCAAACGTTTGCCAAACGTTTGCCAAACGTTTGTCAAACGTTTGTCAAACGTTTGCTGGGACGTCGTCCTCTGTCGTTGTCTGTCGTTGTCGTTGTCGTTGTCCTCATCGTCCTCATCGTCGTCCTTATCCTTCTCGTTGTCGTTATCGTCATCCTCCTCGGTGTGCTTGTCCGTGTTCTCGGCCTTCTGCTGCTTCTCACTATTCCACTCCTCCCTTTCACCGTTGCCTTCAATGTTTCCCTCCACCTGCTCTCTCTCTCTCTCTCTCTCTCTCTCTCTCTCTCTCTCTTCTCTCTCTTCTCTCTCTCTCTCTCTCTCTCTCTCTTGCTCTCTCTTGTCGCACTCGTCCTCGCCCTCGCCCTTCCCGTCCTCGCTGTCTGCCTCTTCCTTCTCCTCTTCATTATCCTCGTAGAAAGGGAGGAGTGGAATAATGAGAAGGGGCAGAAGGCCGAGAACACGGACAAGCACATCGAGGAGGATGACGAGAATGACAACGAGAAGGATGAGGAAGACGACGAGGACGATGAGGACAATCACAACGACAACGACAGACAACGACAGAGGATGACGTCCCAACAAACGTTCGACAAACGTTTGACAAACGTGTGTCAAACGTTTGTTGGGAAGGCGAAAACGTTGTCAAACGTTTGTTTGAGAAATGGGTAGCGTCGAACGCGAAATGAAATGGGTAGCGAAAACTAGCAAAAATGGGTAGCCGCTACCGAAAACGGGTGGCATACGCGCGCGCTGCGCCATTACCGATATTTGCGCGCACGCTAAAGATTTCGAGCGTTACCGATTCGATTTTGCCGTTACCCATTTTCTGGGGTAGCGTATGATCTGGGGAGGCGAGGTCGCCACGGCAACGGCCGCAGCTGCGTCAGCGGCCGCCGACGCGGCGCGGCCGAGGGCCGAAGCCGCGGCGCTGCCAGCGGCGCCAGCGGCGCGAGCCGCGGCGCTGGCGGCGCGCGCGGCGGCCGCCGAGGCGCCGGGGGGGCCGGCGGCGGCGGCCGCGGCCCCGAGAGGGCCGGCGGCCGCGCCCGCGGCATCCAGAGGGCCATCGGCAGCGGCCCAGTCGCCGAAGGGGCGGGCGGCACCGCGGGCGCGGGCCGCAGCAGCATTGCGCTGCCGCCGCCGCCGCGCCGACACGGCCCCCATCGCCCGCGGCGAGAGGCCCCGGGAGGGGGGGGGCCCGAAGGGGCGACCCCTCCCGGCGCCCCGCAGGCGGCCCGACAGTCGGGCGGCCGCCGGCCCGCGGGCGCGGCAAGCCAGCTCGGCCCCCTTGAGCCAGAGCGGCTTGAGCCAAAGGGGCTACGGAGGCTGGTGGGGCTACTTGTTTTGTTTTACAGCCGCGGGCGGAAGAGCCAGCGGCGGCGAGTGACGGTCGGGCTGCGGCCGAAACTACTGGCCGGACGCGCGCGCGGGCCGCGGCCGGCGCCAGCGGCGGGTGCAAGGGCGCTGCAGCCCAGGGAGTCTGACGGCGGGACCAGCACCCAGGGAGCAATAATTACGCTGCCAAAGTGGCGCTATGCAATGCCCCCACCGTGTCAGAGGCCATAGTAATCAGTACGCCATGAGACACTATCTGAACACGAGGGAGTCTCCAATCTCGGCGGGAATGGCGCGCAAGGGGCCCCAGGGTGCCTGCCATGCACAAGCATCGACCGAGAGACGCGCAAACTGTCGCCAGACGGCATCCCGCACGGAGAGGTTGGACTCTGACAGCGCCAGCAAACCGTCGCAGCTTCAGAGCGCGCACCCACGCAGCCCAATGGCGCGAAATTCGCGGTGTCAGAAACCGAACAAAGCACGTCAGGCCCAGGAGACAACCGCGAATGGATGCGAACGCAAGCGGCCATCAAGTGACATGATGCGACGCTATGCGGAAGGCGCAACTGCCCCACTCCTCTACCAGGCACGAGTCGCAAGCGACGCCAACCGAGATAAGAACAGGGGCGCGTACCAGGGAGCATCTAACGTGACCAGCATAAACAGAGCCGCCTATCCTTGGTACCCTGGCGTACCAGAGTGAAGTAGACGATGGCGCTCTGGGGAGCTGCGCTGCCGCTTACCAGCTGCAGCCCAAGCAACAGCCAGTGGTCACGAAGAAGCCCAGGGGGTTGACCGCTCATCCGGGTGGAGCGGGGGGGCGACGACGGGATGATGCCAGTCCGGGCAACCGTAACTGGCGGCCAGCAAAGGAAGCAGGCGTACGCACTAGGCACAGATGTGGGCTCAGTCTTCTGACCAACCGCTGCCACACTGTGGCCGGTGCGCGCAGGTGGGTGCGCAACTGCGCCCCTGCGTCCGGGCGCGGCAATGTCCTTCGGGTGGGCGTCCCAGGTCATCGTGACGAAGGGGCGCCTCAACGGCGCCAGAAGTGCACCGTCTGGTCATCGTTGAAAACCCGCTGTCGGGAAGCCACCCGCCCACGGTCGCTCCCAGGGGGGGCGCAGAGAAGAGCAGCTGAAGGCCGCTGTACCTTAGAGAAACCCAGGGAGCGAGAGTGCGGTTCTGGACAGTGACGAGGCGAAACCATCTTTGCGTCGGCCACGGAGCCGCGAGGCCGGGGCACGAAGCCCGACAGGGCCAGAGGTGAAAACAACTACAGCGGGACAACGGGGCCAGGGGTCAACTATGGCCTGCGCGCCACACGCCCCAGCGCTGCCATGCAGACGGTATTGCTGGTAAACACACTTGGGTCCAAAGGCAGGAAGTGCGTGTGCCAGGGAGGGCGGCGGAAGGCCGCCACACGAGTATATGAAACTTGAAGAGCAGCTGAAGGCCGCTGTACATTAGAGAAACTCAGGGAGCTTTGTGAGCGCGATTCTGGACTGAGACGAGGCGACGCCATCGGCGTCGGTCACAGAGCCGCGAGGCCAGGGGACGAAGTCCGACAGGGCCAGAGGTGAAAACAACTACAGCAGGGCCAGGGGCCAACTATGGCCTGCACGCAACACGCCCCCGTGCTGCCATGCAGACGGCAATGCTGGTAAACACACTTGAGACCAAAGGCAGGAAGTGCGTGTACCAGGGAGGGCGGCGGAAGGCCGCCACGCGAGTATATGAACGTAACCCAGGGAGGCAGCTGAAGGCTGCACAGAGTGTGGAAATCGGACGCTGCACCTGAAACTCTTGGGGAGGGGGGGGGGGGGCTCAGTCGCCCCACCGTTGCCTCTTCTCGCCGCGATCATCTGGCCTGCCGCCACCACGCTTGCCTCCTGACTGCCACTGGTCGTCGTGCCAGCCAGAGCTCCAGCCACTCTGCCAGTTGTCCCAGGCGTCCCAGGAGCTCCTTGCACGGTCGTACCAGCTGTTCTGTTGGTGGTTGCCCTTGCCCGTGCCGTCGGTCCTGGTGTGGCGCATGTATTCGGCCCGCACCGCTGCCCAGTCGATGCGGAAGTTATACTTCTTGTCCATCGCGTAGGCATCGTATCCACAGTGTTTCCAGTCATCCAAGAACTTGTTGATGTTCGCGTCCGTGTGCGGCTTCGGGTCTGACTTGGGATCCTTGGACCCAGGGATCCGGATGCCTTTTGTGTAGGCCGACCAAAGGGCACAGAATACGCCACCCAAGTCCACTTGGTGTCTGGTGATGCGCTTGGCGGGCGTCTCTCCGCGGCGCTCCAAGTCCACGGAGCCTAACCAGGCCTTGTACATGGGGCGTCCGTGGGCGTCGGTTAGCTGGTTGAGAGCGTGCCGTTCCGCTGCGCCAGAGTAGGCGAGCCTGCGGTCTGGTGTCTGCGGATTGCGTAGTGGGGGGCGGTGGTCCTGTGCTGTGCCTCTCTCTCGCGCAGCTTCGTCTTGACCTGGCCCCCTGGAACCACTGGCGTTCTGCTCGGTGGTGGCTGTACCACCCCAGGCGTCCAACGGGTCGTCGTCGGAGCTGGGTTCCATGGTCTCTGCCGTTGGGCTTTGCTGTGGCGGCTTGGCGCCAGGGCCATCATCTTCCGCGCCCGTGGCCGTGTCCGCACTGTCATCAGGGGGAGGAAGCTCTTGGGGGCTTCCATAATCGGCTGAATCCGCTCGTTCAGTGGCAGGAATCTCGTCTTCGTCGTCCTCCTCTTTGGGGCTACGCGAAGCGTCTGGAATTTCCGGGGTATCTTTAAAGCGTTCGTGGAGCGCGTTGGGGACGTTGTGGGCCGAGCCATCTGGGGGACACTGCGAGCGCCTGGGAGTGATTTTCCTGTGGCTCGTGGACGACTCGGTGCCTTTTTGGGCTGTCCTGGAAGCGTCTTGAGGCGGTTCTGGGGTCTCTTGGGCAGTATAGGCGCCCTCGGGGGGGAGCCCCTGACAAAAAAAAGGTCTTGAGGCGGGGGTTGGGTTTTCAGAGGATGGTCTGGAGCGCCGTCGAACCTAACATGCGGGAGCCCCGGAAAGCATTTGTTATTATGGGGGACCAATGGATGTTGCCTCCTGGGGCCCTCTTGGGCCCTTGGGGGAACGCCTGAGACCCCCTTGGAGCGGCTGGGAAGCGTTGTGGGCCGTCTGGAAGCCTTCGTGGACCTCCACGGGAGCGTGGTGGGCCCTCCGGAAGCGACCACCGGCGTCAGTCTGGCGGCTTGGGACGAAAAGGTGTTTTTATGGGCTGCCCTTCAAATGTCTCGCGGAGGCTTTGCGTCCTCTCCAGCAGCACGGGTGTTTTCTGGAGGAGGGCCCTGGCCCCGTCTTGGGGCGGGTGTTGGTGCCCTTGGGGTTGGTTTCGAACGTCGGCGGGCCGTGAAGCGGAAATCCAATCAAATAGTGGGAAACTTCTGGCAAACACTTGGCTTGTGTTTCTTTGGGCCCTCTAGTGAAGCGTCGAAGGACCCCCTCTGGAGAGTCTGAGGAGCGTTTTGGGCAGTATTGAAACATTCGTGGAGCGCCTTGGGAACGCCGCGAGCTATCTGAAGGCGACCTCGGGTGTCTGGGAATGATTCTCTGGTGACTCAGGGGCGAGTCGGCGCCTTTGTGTCCTGGCAGTGTCTTGGGGCGGTTTGGGGGCCCCTTGGGCGGTGCGGGCGCCCATGGGAGGAGCCCATGAAACCGCGTCAATGCGGGCGTTGGTGCTTCTGGGGTTGGTCCAAAGCGTCGGCAAGCCCACCCCAAAAAACACGGAAATACATGGGTAACCGAACGTTGCTTTTCGGGGCCCTGTTGGGAGCGCATGGGAAGCCTCTTGGAGCGTTTGGGAAGCGTTTTGGGCCGTCGGGAAACCTTCCTGGAGCGCCTTGGGAGCGTGGTGGGTTATCTCGAGGCGATCGCGGGCGTCTGGGAATTGTTTTCCGGCGGTTCGAGAGCGACCCAGGGCTCTCCTGGGTCAGTCAGGACCACCTTTAGAGCCCCCGGATCGATGTACTGGGTAACGTCGGGGCCCGCCCCCCGGGCCGTCAGGCCACGTGAACCATGATGTGCGTGTGTATATATATATGTATATATGTATATATGTATATGCATATATATCTACATATATGTATATACACATACAGCCAAACCAACCAACCAAACAAACAAAACAGCACACAACCATACATACATACATACATACATACATACATGCATGCATACATACATATATACGTACATACATACCTACAGACATACATACATGACATGGCATGGCATGGCATGACATGACATGGCATGGCATGGCATGGCATGGCATGACTTGACATGACATGACATGACATGACATGGCATGCCATGGCATGGCATGACATTACATTACACACATACACACATACATACCCATACATACACATACATACATACATACATGCATGCATGCATGCATGCATGCATGCATACATACATACATGCATACATACATGCATACATGCATACATACAGACGTACACGGAGTTGGTCGGATCGAGGTTTGGTGGCGCACGCAGGATTGTGCGAGGCTGCCAGCTACTTCCGTAGTTTATTTGAGGTTTGTTCTAGTGTTCCCCCACTGCAGCCGACCAGTGCCCTGCAATGATGCGGGGGCCGAGGTGTTCGAGCTCCGCGAAAGCAGAAGCTTCCAGAATCCAGGCCACAGAATCGTTGGAAGATTCGCGCCGGGATCGCGACGGACACGGAAGCGGGCTGGGGCTGGGGCAATCGCGGCGCCGTCTCGGGCCGCGTCGGAAACGCGGCGAAGTAAGGATCGCACCGGGGCAGCGGTGTTGGGATGTCCAACGCGCGAAGCTCCGAAGCAACATGTCGCTACCGATGCCACAACACATCGCTTCTGTTAGTCGCCACCGACCCCGCGGAGCGACAAGGCGTTGTCGTCGTCGTCGTCGCCCAGAAGACAATTAATTATCCAGGGGCCCCAAAGCGTCACAAACTAGTCTTCTACGGCCGCGAAGGGCCTCTCGCCTCTCGTCAGCCCCCCTCTTTCGGAGGCAGTTTTGAAACCTAAACCTCTGGGGGGCTGTTTGGGATTCCGTACGGTGCTCCTTTTGGCCTCGTGGGGGCCTCTCGGGGTCGTCTTGGGCCGTGTGGGGCGCCTCTTGGACCGTCTTTGGGCCGTCTTGGGGGCCGCTTTGGCGCCGAGGGGGCTGAGGGGGACCCCCAAACGGGCCAGGCACCCTTCGAACATATTTGCATCGACGCTGGAAACTGTAACTTGAGCTTGCGTGGCACGTTGGCCGGCCGACGGTGCGCCGCGGGCACCTGCTAAGTTCTCAGAGGCACCAACTCTTGTTCAGGTATGCCATCAGATGTTGGTCGACTGTTCTAGCACCTGCGGCGGGCCCGTTCGGCTGCATCTACACAAGCGCTCTCCACTACTCGCCAAGAAACTACTCGCAACTGGCACGGAGGCCACGCGGGGAATTTATGACCCACTACATCAAGACAAACTTTCAATGCTTCGGACGCTTGCGAGCAGGCACTTTGCGAGTAATGGAACGCGCTCGGTGATGATCGTGAGAACCGCCCCTGGGCCGCCCGACCACGGGCCTCCCCGGCCGCCATGACGGGGGCCTTGACCACGACCACCAGGCACCGCAGGGCGAGCCTCACGACGTCCACCGGCAACACGAGCAGCCTCAGGACGTACCTCAGGAGCTGCCAGACTTCTGCGAGGACTTGGCCCGGAAGAAGCGCCACGGCGAAGCCGAGCCTGAACGGGAAGAGGACGAGCCCCAGGACGACGCGCGCGAGGTAGAGGGCGACCACCACCGCGACCGCCAGCTGCCAATACTCACCTTCGGCACGGATCGACAGACTTTCGGAGATCCGCACGGATTTCTCTGGTCCGTGCTGGCGCCCCACCTCCCTGCCGTGCAGAGCGTGTCGGGGGCGGCGCCGGAGGCGCTGCCAGGGGGAGCCCAGCGCCGACCCCAGAAATCCGGGCGGGCCTCCGATTTGTCCATGACCACCGCGTGCGGGATCGACTTTCGGGGACCACGGCAGGCTGTGGACATGGAAATATCCAATCCCTGGGAGACATGTCCCACCAGCCCTCTGGGCGGAGATGGTTTAGAGCGTTTCCTTTACACTCCTCTTTTATCCCTTCGTGGAGGGGTTTACCCGCCCCTCAGGGCCCCGTAGACCCGGACACGCTAGACCCGGACACCCAACGTCCCTCGAAACCAATTTTTCCAAACGGCAGCACGAACAAAATACTGCACTGCAGCACTTCAAGAATAAACCCGGACACGGGCTCCAAAAACCTGCAAGCCACCCCTAAACCCGGACACAAACCCGAATCCTACAGTGCACCAACAAAACATGCACGGGTGCTGAAAAACGTGACTTTGCAGGAAAAGATGTCGTTTCCATGGTTTTCCGTGTCCTGGTTTATCTGTGTCCTGGTCTCCGGGGGCCTGAACCCCCTCCCCCCTCCCCCTGCCGGACGCGGGGTACCGCGAAGCGTAAGGGCACGCCCACAGGGGTGGGGGTGCCCCCTCGCACGGGGGGGTCCCCAAAGCGTCAGCATGAGCGGAGGGGGGACTTGGAGCCCTGGATCATTTCATTATCCACAATTCGAAAAAGGGGTCGACTACAGAATTGGTTTACGCCAGCATTGATTTGCTCGTCGAATCTACAGAAAGATACTTAGCATTTTGTATGTCAAGAGAACAATTTACGAATCTTTCGCAAATTCAACTGGAAGACCAAATTAGGTTACAACGATTGTGTAGTCGATCCCCTCGTCGACAAAACCACCGCCCGCCGAGGCCTCCGAAGCTCGATCTCCCAGGCGGTGATCATGGCCAAACCGCCAAACCCCCGCCCCGGACAGGCGGCCCTGCCAGGCGGCGGATGTGGACCCAGACCCCCGACGCTATGATAGGTTCACGACGTCGACCTTCAGAGGTGCCGACACCTTTCGGATACACGCAAGAGGGACCCTAGGCAAGAGTGACCTTTGGTGCGCGGAATAAAGGGGCGCAAGGTGGCCAAATCCAGGCGCGCAAGCAGCTGCTAACGCATCGCGCTCACCGATCGAAGGGGCCCCGATGAGCCCGCACCAAAGGCCACTCCGGCGAAGGGTCACTCTTACGTGTAGCCGATCCCTTCCCCAGGCATCTTTACCCAACTTAACCAGGCCAATATCGTCAAGTAAGGTAGTTATCGCTGTTGGGGTCCATGCTAGCGGGTCAATGGACATCGTGAAATGTAAAAAAGGATATGTGTATCCCGTCAAGCTTTAGGTAAGGAAAGTATACAGCATGGCACGCGCGCGCGGGCGCGGGCGCGGGCCTTTTTCCTCTCCGAACCACGAATAGCTGCAGACAGCCAAGCATGTGTCTGCGTATGTGGTCACATATATATATATATATATATACATCGACGGCGGCAAGGAGCGCATGGCAACGACTCCCCCCGCAGCGGCCCGGCCGCAGCGCCGGCCAGGGCCGTCGTTCTACCATCGGGGCCCTTCGTTCCCGACGGCGTCGAATTACAGCGCGCGCGGGCGCGGTGCTCTCACAGCCGCCAGCAGCCCGCAGGTCAAGTGGCATTGATCACACGGCCAGTGGCCGATGATAGCAGGTATTGATGGAGGGTCGAAGCCCTCGCAACCTCGAGCCCTTCCAATCTTCGGCGATAAGCAAGGCGCCCATGCGCCGGTGGAGACAGCCTCCAGAACGCCATTGGGGTTAGGCGCCTGTTGCTTACCAGCGCCGTCCACTGCCCCGGTCGTCATTGCGGCGATCGGACCAGTTGCCGTAGTCGCCCTTCCCGCAATCTTTTCCCGGACCTTTGCTCCAGCCCCGGCTGGGGGTGCCCCTCCGCGCGCTCCAGGCGTCGCCAGTAGGGGTTCGGCTTTGCCCCCTGGCCCAGGGGCGGCGCTGTTCCTCGGGAAGCTGCTGGGAGGGCGCCGCCGCGCCGCCAGACTCAGTTCGGCGGAAGTCCCTGTGCAGGCACGGGCGGACAGCGGGCGGCGAGGCCGCGCGATCACTCCATGGCTCTCTCGGTCGTTTCCCGCCCTTGCCCCTGCCTGTAGCATCTGGAGGGGTTGGAGCGGCGCCGCTAGACGCACTGCCCCTGCCACCCTCATTCTGCGGAAATGCAGCCGCTTGTTTCGCCGTCGCCCTTGCGGATGGTGACGCCAAAGGGCTATGCGGCCGCTTTCTGCGGGTGACCGCGCAGCCCGCGCGGTAGTCGCCACGGGCCGGCGAGTCCGAGCCCCTCGTGCCATTGGCACGCGTGAGGGGCGACGCTCGTCATCCGAGTCACGGGGCGGTGGCACTCCGAGCTGCGCCCACGCCTGTAGTGCGTGGACAGCAGCTTGATATACGTGCAGCGCCCACTTCTCAGTCGCCGAATGCCTGAGCGCATCGACTGTGCACTGTTGACCTCGGAAGTGTGCGTCTGACTGAGACTGCAGCACGTATTGCATGCAAGCCTCGATGTCAGGTGCGTCATCTGCAATGTTCGGCAAGTCTTGCCGATTCATATGTACATATATATGTCCTTGTGAACTAGCTCGACGAGCGCGTGATGCGACTTAACAATGTCGAACTCCCGAGAGAGTGTCTCACGGAACCTGTGCACTTCTTGGCGACGAACGCGTTTGGCATCGTTACTTGCGAGTCCATTGGGAATCCTTCCAGACTTCGACGGTAGCCCTGTATACCTGGTCAGCCAGCCATGTCTCACTTGCATCGCCTAGGTCGGGTCATAGGCACAGAGCCGTGGCGGATCACTCCACAGTGCGTATAGCTGTGCTTTTCATGACGCCCATGCGTCCGCCTTGTGGTGAGTGGGAGAGACGTTAAACGTGTCGAAGAACGCCACTCGCTCATAGGCTGCCTGTCTGATTCGGTACTGGTTGACCTTGCACGTCACGTCGTCCTGGCATGTGCTCTGGCCCCTGCCGGGTGTGCGTGATCCCGTTCGCCTGCGCATTGCGCGGCCCCTGAATGCCATCGGCGCATCTGCGGACCGAATCCTTCGCTGGCTGTTGGAGCGGGCACGCCTACCCTGAGCACGCGATTTTGGCCTAACGGAGGGACCCCGGGGTGTTCGCGCGTCTCGACGGCGAACAGCCCTGTTCCCTCCATCTTCTGGGGCGGCCATCTCTTCCCTTGGTCTCCAGAACTCCTCGATTTCATCTTCAATCACATTCAAGAGACTGTCGAGGCGCTCCGGTAGATAATCCTCGTTCTCGCGACACCATTGACGCATCCTACGGAAGGCTCTGTGAGACCCATGGCATCAAGGTCCATTGTGTCCCAGTCGAAGATGTTCAGTATTCCCATGTCCGTACCATAGCCCGTCTTGTCTAGGCGCCGAGTCACATGTGCACACCACTTCCATGGCGGGCAGATAGCACATTGTCCAGCTGGCAGGCAGCGATTGTATACCTGATACGGCATCCATCGATGCGCCAGCTTTCGTGCCTTGATCTCTCGCGCCTTATTGCCAGCGGCAGGGCGTTTGTCATTTGGCGGTGCTGGAACCCATGCGAACACCGATCTTTCGGCGGACAGATTTGCTGTCTTGCCCGCCCTGGCGGCATAGTGTCGCGCGATGGCCCCGTCATAGTGATCCTTCCTCCATCCCTCGCGATAGCGCGCTTGTGTGCGATCCGGATTCTTAACAACTGCTGCCCTGGACATTGTCCGGCCGTCATTACGTGCATGGTAGGGGCCTGGATTCCCTGTCTCTGTGGAACCCTGCGGCTCTCCAGTCAGTCGCTGGTTTCATCTTGTCTCCAAATATCATTGGTGCCTCGTATATAATCCCTTCACGGCAAACAACACATCCTATCATGCCATACCTCGACTTGTGCCCATGTGACACACTAGGCATAGATCGTCTTCCCAGCCTGGTGCTTGCTGAACTTCAGCAGCGAGCTCTGCGTCGAAAGGACTAACATTGTGTCCTGCTCGGATCTGCTGCCTTGATTCCAGCACGTCGATGCACCCGGTCTTGGCGCGGGTGACGACTTGAACCATTGTTAGCCGTCTGTCATAGGTGACGTGCCATGACAGCTTGTTGCCAGGCGATTCGGAAAACGTAAAAAGATCTGTCAATTTGTCCCATAACAGGACACTGTCCGTAAATATTTGGCCCGTTGGCAGAATCCAGCGCTGATGCGCCTCCAGGTGTCGTGCACTCATAAAGGCGAAGTATTTGCCGTTGAAGTCCTTCAAATGTACGTCAAACACCGCTCGCTTAGTCCGTCCTAGGAAAACTTTAGAAGCCCCATCCTGATGAAGGAAGGTCGGGAATATATCATCGCTTTCCTGGCGGGCGCGTCTTCGTCTCTTTCTATTAACTGTTTGGCTTCCGAGAAGCTATACGGGGCCCGTATTTCCCCGGGCGTCAGCGCGTCGAGATCATGGATCATGGACCCCCCTTTGCTAGGTATAGATGAGCGCCAACGCTGCTGATGGCCCCTCCCTTGTGGCGGCGGCTGTGCAAGCGGCGATCCGGGAGGGCGCCCCGAGGCGCACTGTTGCTGCTGTGGCTGCGGCGGTTGCCGGCGCTGTGATGTCTGCGGCCGCTCGGCCCTCCGCGCCAACGACTAGGCGCAAGGAGCGCGCTCAGGATGCACAGGGCAAAACTCCGACGATCCTGTACAATTGTTGGAGAAACTTCGTGCTGCACGCCGTGCCCAACGACTCCGCAAGAAGGAGAAGCGCAGGACAGCCGAGCAGGTGGCTCAAGATGGTCCAGCCTCTCCTATTCTTCCTGATGGCCTTCAGCCTCTCGTTGAAGCCATTCCACCTCCAGCAGGCGCAGCCGGCCCAAGCGCAGACCTCGAGGGAAGTCTTGCTGCAGAGCCCGCTCCGGCACTTGCTCTACGTTCAGGCGCTGATTCACCCTCGCAGTCTGAAGGTACCCTCAATTCCCGGCACCAGCTCCCCGAATCTATTGCTGGGAGTGCAATTGGCGCCAGTTCTTGCCACGCACTGGGGCGAGAACCATCGGGGCCACCTGCGCGTGCCAAAGATCCTGCACGATCTAGTGCACACCAACAGGGAGCTTCGTTAGGGAAGCCTTCCTTTGGACGTGTTGAGGGCGATGCTGGACCCAAATCTGGCCGGCCTCAGCCTTACCCGGGACGGAAGAAGTAGCCTGCCCCTCTTCCGTTCATGCGGCAGTCCCGACATTGCCGTTTCCATATGTGCTCAGGTATTCCAGTTGGGTGGCTGCATACTTCGAGCAACTCTGCTACGTATACTTCAAGTTCCTGAGGCAGAGCAACTTCTGAGGGGTGCCCTTTCTTACCTCTTCGGCTACGTTCCAACGTGGGCCCATCTTAGGCCGCGAGTGCTGCACCAGGCCTCTAAGCAGCCTGACTCGTTGGTTTTTCTTGTGGCTGGGCAACCCCCAGTCTTTTCGATTTCGCGCGTTTGGGGGCACTGCCACCGTGTATGCTACAGTGCCATACTGCCGGGTGCCCGTGGTCACGGCATAGAGCGGGGCTATCCTCCCGGCCTGTGTCGCACGTCAACGTCAGTCATCGGAATCAGTAGTGCACCATGCTTCTCGCTCATGCCAGGATTATATATGACGTTTCTGCGGCGCGGGCTCACGATTCTTAGCGAATCACCACTCACGGCCCTGACCAGGAGAGGTCGTGCTGTCGGACTCATATATAACCTCTCCACATCACTTCCCTGGGACAAGTCAGCGTCCCCGTCGATTTCGGAGGCTCCAAACCCTTTCTTCGTGATCTAGTCCATTGGACGGGAGAAAGGCCTTCGTGAGCCGCGTTTATCTCTACCCCCAGCATCTGCACTTCGCGCGGTGAAAGCGTCGCGACCGCATGCATCAACCGGGCCCACGGGCGATCGTAGCCGCAATCAGTGAGCATCTTTATCAGTACGTCCACTTCCACCCATCCTCCTGAACTCAGCACATGGGCTGAACTGCGTCGGAGGAGATGAAAGGTGAGCTTTGCAAGGTGGAATGCTTCACCGCGGCCTAGCCCGCTCGCTATAGCATATAGCTTCGGGCGTACGTGTGGAGACATCGGCGCCAGAGCATTGTCTGATCCAGGCAAACTGCGGCTCTCTATTGTGTTGTACCGAGCGCGCAAGTACCTGTTTACCTTGGCGCGCTCGGCTCGTGGCAGGTGCCTGATGTAATCCAACAGCGGGTCCGCCACGAAGTCCGCATAGGCGGATAGCCGGTCACTTGTTATCACCCGGGCCATGCGCTGGCTAGGGGGCACTGGCCCGCTGTTGTGTAACTCATCTATCAGTCGCACTTTCTCGGGGGTTAGTGCAGGAATATTGTTCCGGCGGTGCCCTGGCGATGCAAGAAGAGGGATTATTTCGCCATTGGCGAGTAGCCCCTCATGGGTCAGCTCTTCGTGTTCTAGTCCGATCTGGGCTAACTCGCCTATATCCTCGTGCGACGGCCACAGTGCCATCATATCCTCTTATGATATATGTTTCTCTTTGGGAAGCGGCAGGTTACTGTCTATGAGGAAATAATGTTACGGAATGGCGTTCCATCATCTGGATCACGCGGGCGAGTGTGCAGAAAATCTGTAGCGCAGCAACAAGTTCCAGTTTGGTTGCTTCCGCGCTCTTTTCTTCCCCGTCAGATACATCTTTGACATCGTCGGTATGCTCACTTTCTTGTTCGGCCGCAGAATCCCGCTCCATCCCCTCTTCATCTTCAGACGAGGATTCGTCGGACTCATCGACAGTCGCGGCCATGATCTGCGTCCTGCACCACTTTTCGTACTCCGTCTTCTCATGTTATACTATTTATGTTTTGGCCCTCTTGCGATGAGCATCCGCCCATCTGCTGTGCGTCCGGCACCTAGGCGCGCATCGATCCAGGTGCATGGCCGTCGGGGGCAATTCCATGCAGCTGCAGCACCTTCGCACCAGGGGAAGCTTCGAACCCTGGGTTGCTACCATCCTGGTCGTTCTGAAGCACCCAATTAACGAGCATACGTAGACCTGTTCGATGCGGGAGGCAGCCGGAGATGTGGTGACGAAGACGTTCCTCATTCTCGCAAGCTTCTCGCTCGACATCGTCCGAGGCTGATGTTCCGGGGCCCCGATCCTCGGATCTCTGGGCTGCGTGAGCGGCATCCCGCGGGGGTTTTCGAAGCGCGGCTGTTTGCGATCAACCGTGCGCGACCGCTTGAATCGAGCATGCCCGATATGACCCCAGCCTGAGGGGCGACCGCGCGACTGCGCATCTCGCCACGCAATCGCCGCTTCCTGTATCATGGCCTGCCTACCTCTCCGCCTGACCTGGCTCATTGACCTGCGCTGCCCACGGAGCTCGGTTCTGCCAGGGACATCGTCCGGAGCTGGGCGATCGGCCTCTCCCGGAGCTTTCTCATCCTTTCCTTGCTTCGGAATGCCATCCAATCGCTCACTGAAATCCTTGGCGTAGACATATCCACCTCCATTGTCCTCAGACTCGGGCGTTCTAGCGACAGACCGGCGTTGTCAAGCGGCGTAGCGATATCCCGTTGGCCATCGGCCACTAGGATCGGCTTGTCGAAATGCTCAATAATCAGGTCTTCCGAATACAGAAAGCAGTAGTTCCAGCTCCCAAGTTCTAAGTTCTCCACGTGTTTCTTTCTGATCTCCCGAAGCTCCTCAATAATCTCTCTCTCTGAGTTGTCGTATACTAGCGACTCTTTCTTTCTCGTTCCACATTTCCAATGTCTATTGGTCTGATGGGCTTCTCAGCTTCCAGCTGGTCTCGACTCATGTCGTTGATTTGCGACGTCGTCACGCCTTGCTCCAAGTCAGGAGCGGAATCTACCATCGCCTTGAAATCTACCTCGCATCTGCGTGAATACTCCGAATTGAAGACCCATACCTGTTGCTGATTTGCCTGACATGGTGTCATAAAATACAGCCGTAACGACTGCTTGACAATCACCTCTGGCGCACTGCACACGCATTGTTTTCGCCCCTTTGATTCCGAATCGACCGGTCGGAGGTCATCACCGGAGATGGTTCCGCTGGGCCGGAAAGGGAGCGGGAACCGGAACCGGAAACCGGAAACCGGAAAACGGAAACCGGAAAACGGAAAACAGCGAAGAAAGAAGCGGAGGACGACGGTAAACGACAAGAATCGGAAAACGGAAAACGGAAAACGGAGAAGAAAGACGCGGGGGGTGACGGGAGAGCACCGGAACCGGAAAACGGAAAACGGAAAGCGGAAACCGGAACCGGAAAACGGAAACGGGAAACCGGAAAGGGGAAAACGGAAAACAGCGCGAAGAGGGAAGCGGAGGCCGACGGGAGACCACCGGAATCGGAAAACGGAAAACGGAAAAAGAAAAACGGCGCAGAAAGACGCGAGGGACCACGGGAGAGCACCGGAACGGGAAAACGGGAAACGGAAAACGGAGACCGGAACCGGAAACCGGAAACCGGAAAACGGAAAGCAGAAACCGGAAAACAACGAAGAGGGCGCCGGGAGCCGACGGCAGACCACCGGAATCGGAAAACGGAAAACGGAAAATGGCGTAGAAAGACGCGGGTGCCCACGGGAGAGCACCGGAACCGGAAAACGGAAAACGGAAAACGGAAACCGGAAACCGGAACCGGACAACGGAAACCGGAAAACGCAAAGCGGAAAATGGAAAACGGAAAACGGAAACTGGAAACCGTAAAACGGAAACCGGAAAACGGAAAACGGAAAACGGAAAGCGGAAACCGGAAAACGGAAAACGGAAATCGGAGGAGGAGGAGGAGGAGGAAAAGGAGGAGGAGGAGACAGAGGAGAAGAGGAGCAGGAGCCTCCCTGGCTTCTGGAGACCCCAGGACGTGGAAGATGTTCTCACGGACGGGGGGCCCACGAGGTACTCATGGGGTTCGATCGGGCCCGAGACGAGTGGCGTACTGCCAAGAAGAAGACATACCCTCCCGCTCTATGTCGAGTATTGGCCGACGGTATCACAGACGCGATCAACCATATGTGTGTGACGTGTGACGACGATACATTGCCAGAGGACATGAGGGAGGAGGAGGAGGAGTTTCGTGGGTCCCTTTCAGCCTTTTATGTAGCATGGGACCCATATCTCGGTACTGACGAGTCTTGGGCGCCCGATGTTGTCGATTCTCGGTCTCGGAAAGGTGCGTGCTGACCCAGAGCGCCACAGGTTCTTCCCCCCCGAATCGCGAGCCACCGAGTTTGCAGATGCAGGCGTTGTGTATGATCCCACTGCGGAGCCGCGGGACCCTGGCCCGATCGAGGCATCAGAGGAACAGGAATATGCCGATGCGCTCGCTTTCCTGGATGGCACTGAGTTGCCACCACCTGGCTCGCTTACTCCGCCCTTTGTACCCGTTTCCCAATCTCCGTGTCCCCCGCCGCCCCCACAGCCCGTTGAGCTCACACCAGAATTACGTACCCTAATTGCTGCCAAGCGTGCGCAAGCTAGAAAGCGACGTCGGATTCGACTCGCTCAGCGAATAGCCCCATGGACTTTCCAACCCGGTTTCGGGGTCGGGCTGTTTGATAATGCGCACGAATAAATATGTTGGTTGGGTGGAGGGCTTCAGTTGTAGTTGGTGAATGGGTAGGGGATTGCAATCTCAGTCAGGCACTTTGTCAGCCCTGGCCTTGCTCTCACAGCTATTTCGTCTTTCGAGCCTTGCGTTACCTCTTTTATCTCACCTACCTAGAAGCTCACAGACACCCGAGCCACGCACACGGCACTTGGGTGGACCACCGTCTTGGGTCGTGACAGGGGAGCAGGCTGCCAGTGGGGTACTTGTGTGGCCGTGCTCTGATCTCTCTGCCTATGTTGCCAGTGTTTCGAGCTTTGCTAAGACCAACGCCTTGTGGCTGGTGCTATGGTTAATGCGTGCCCTCCTCGTTTCGCTCGTCCCGTGGTGGTATACAGGTAACCCCCAGCTCATCCGTCAGTTTCGAGCTGAGCTGGAATCACGTCCGCTGAATGAGCTTGCGTTCCATAGCCGTCTGACCTCCAGAGTTGCGCCACAGTAGGCCCAACTTTCACGTGGATCAGTTTTGCTGCAGACAGCCTCTCTTGGACCATGGATGTGTGTCTGTCGGCCACCTTCAGTTTCCAGGAGTATCCGATGTCTGCAGTTTCAGGTGATTTTTGTAGTATGGAGGGGATTTGGGGGGTTTGTTGGAGGCGTTAGCAGCGGGGCAGGGCAACAGCAAGCGGAGAGAGCGGCAGCCCGCCTCTTTTGCTCTTTCATGTCTACGGCCTGCCTGCAAGCGCCGGCCCGCCCTCTTGCCCTCTCTCCCTCTGAGACCAGATTTTTCAGACAAGGCGTATCAGGTTTGACTGACAGCAATCGTATTGCGCAACTGTCGCCAGCTCGAGCGTCAGCCTGGTCGGCCGAACCGAGGGTCGAACCGTGAGGGGAGGGGGCCATAGTGGGCGCTCCGAAAGGAACTCGCGAAGCCCCCGCCCCACAGCGGCGCTCGCCGAGGTAAAGTCGTTGAGTGCAGCTGTTTTGAGAGCTGACAGCGGTCGCGGAGATCGCAACATGGATTCGGGAGGGGGTTGGGTATGATAGGTCGGGCAGACGTGCTGAGATCAGAGAGGCATGTGCCTGCCTCTCTTGCTTCTTTCCGCCGCCGCCTGCACGCAACCCGCTCGCCTGCTCTCTCTCCGCCGTCAACCTGGACAGAGGTGCGCCCCCTCGCGTTTCTGTCACCGCCGGACTGGCAAGCTTCAAGCCTTGGCCCGTGGGGGGCAGCGGCAGGGGGCTCGGTGAGCGTAGTCCGTCGCTAACCACACACCCGTTGCGTGTGACCGAGCCCCCGAGTGTCCGTCGGTCCGCGCGTCGCCAGCCAGGCGCTCATGCGGCTGCACGCCGCAGCCCCCGCCTGCCGCCAGCCTTTCTTGCTTTTGTCTTGCCGATAAGGATGGGAGTGGGGGAGGTTGGTAGCATTGTGGAGGGGTTAAGTCAGCGATTGCATCTCTGTGGAGCGTGATGTCCTGGTGCTGCCAGGGTTACGCCGAGAGCAACCGAGCAGGATTGCCCCACCCCGTCCGCCGCCACTTCCTGGCCACGGTTGAAAGTTTCAATCCTTTGCCGCCTAGTACCAGACGCTCTGCGTCCACATTGCTGCCTCGCATCCAGTTGCTCGCGCAGTTAATACTATGGGACTGGGTGGGATTCGTGGGGTTAGGTAGGTTGGTTGGAGGAAGTTACTGTCTGACTTGACTTCAGGTGCCCGTGCAGAGTTTGCGAGCTTCGCCTCTTAGCACAGCCACACGAGTTGACTGTGCTGACTGCCTCTGCTAGCTGCAGCGCCGCCATTAGCTGACAGGCCATACGCTTCATCAGCAGCGCAATCCAAAATCCTCTCTCCCTCCTGCCCCCCCCCTCCGCCCCTCCTCCCTCCCCGTTCCCTTTGCCAGGCTTCCTCCCTCCCTCCCTCCTGCCTCCCCCTTCGTTGATCCTGCCCTCACCTCCCTGTCTCCCTCCTCGTTCCCTCCTCCTCCTCCTCGTCCCTCTTCCCGAGCGGAGCTGGCGCGCGGGCTGGCCAGACCGAAGGACAACGGCGATCTGATTTCAAAAAGCCCCCAAAACGTTCCAAGACTGCTCCAAAAGGCTTCCAAGACCTCCAAGGAGGCCCCCAAGAAGCCAAACTCCTTCAAACACCACAAGACAATGAATGATTTTTGCTTTCTCGCCTTTTCGCTTTTGATGGCCATCTGAAGCCTCAAGGTGCATCCAACATGGCCCAGGAGAGCCCCAGGAGAGGCCCAAGAGAGCCCCAGGACGGCCCCAAGAGCGCCCCAAGAGCGATCCAAGAGAGGTCCAGGAGGCGATTGTCGGTGCTCCCAAGGGGGGAGGCAAATTGAAGCTCACCTTTTTGTGATCGATGTCCTCCAAGGTGGCCCCAACAGCGCCCCTAAAGCTCCCAAGAGCGGCCCAGGAGGGCCCCAAGAGGCGCTCAGGCAGCCCGAAGATGCCTCCAAGAGGCTCCCGAGAGACCCTATACGAGGCCCCAAGAGGATCTCCGAGGTACCCAACTCTCCCTCCTTTTCCTCCTTCTCGTCCTCCTCGTCCTCGCCCTACTCCGCCTCCTCCTCCTCCTCCTCCTCCTCCTCCTCCGACGACGACGACGACGATTCCTCCTCCATCCTTCCCCTCCTGCGGTATATGACGGCGTCCCCCGCCCTTTGTTCTTCTGCATGCTCCCCCACTTCTCGTATCATCTCAACTCTCCTGGGCATCGTTCCTGGATGGGCTGGTGGGGATATGTGAAGCGTCAACAATAGCAGCGCGTTCATCGATTACCGATGACAAATCCCACCAGTCCTCTGGGCGGAGGTGGTCTACGGCGTTTCCTCTGGTAGCGTTCCAGAAACCCCTCTCCCTACCCTCTCCCCTGGACCTCGCCGCACCCCCTGCAATATTCTGCAAAAGAGGGGTGCAAAGATTCCGTGCTGACCCTGCAACACCCTGCAATACCTTGGAAAACGACCCTGCAAACCAAACCCCTGCAGTACCATGCAATACCCTGCAAACCACCCTGAAATACCCTGCAAAACGACCGCGCGCACTCTGGGTGGAGGAGGTCAGAAGCGGTTCCTCCGCACGCTTTCTAATCCCCGAGCCCGCTGGGCGTGAGTGGTCTAGCAAATTGCCTCTTCCAACTCCCCTGCTTCGCCTTCGGGGAGGGGCCTATCATTTTTCTCATTAGAATGATACCGGAGAATAGACCCAATCAGGGCTATAGGGCTAGGGGGCTATAGGGCTATTGAGCTATAGGTCTATAGAGCTATAGGGCTATAGAATTGTAGGGCTGTTGGGCTATTGGGCTATAGTGCTTAGGGCTATAGGGCTATAGGGCACCCCCGGGCACGCCCGGGCACCCGGGCCCCCCGGCCCCCCCGGGCACCCCCAGGCACCCGGGCGTGCAGCGAAAATCGGCGACAAACCGAACCTAACCATATGAATCCGCTATGGCCCCTACAGAAGCAAGCTCTGATTGAGGAATAAACACCCCCTCCCTGGCCCGACTGGCAGCCAATCTGGATCCATAACGACACCCATGGCAACACCCCCCACAACATCCCTGTCAAAAACCATATAACATAAAATTTGCCTCTGGAGTCTGGAGCATGCGCGGGCATCCCACGACCACTTAGCATGGGGTCTTGACAAGGACGGCGGCGGTGCCGGCACATTGTTCGCCGCGCGCACACCCGCACACAACAAACCCGCCGTCACTGTGTAGGGTTTTTGACAGGGACGGTGGGAGGGTCGACATATTACCCAATGTGGCGCACCTGGCCCGCGTGGCGCAGCTGACATGTGCGACCCATCTCGCGGGCTTCGCGCACCTGGCTGGCGTTTGCATTGGTTCCCGATAGCTGTCGATGGTGGCCCCTGTCCATGCTGAAACTCGGGTGCTTCTTATGTGTTGGGAGGGCGGGTGGGAACAAACGAGACGGCTTGTTGCTTGTGGGTAGCTTAATCACTGTTCCCTATTAATAAACACCCCCTCCCCCAGGCGACTGGGGGCCAACCCGAGTCCATGCCGACACCCCCCCCACCATCCCTGGTAAAAAACAATACAAAACACACTCTGCCTCCAAATTCGGAACATGCGCAGCCAACCCGATGCGCCCCCCCCCCCACCATCCCTGTCAAAAAACGATACCGAGTACACTTGGCGGCGGCGGCGGCTGCGGCGGCTGCGGCGGCGGCGGCGGCTGCGGCGGCTGCGGCGGCGGCGGCGGCGGCGGCGGCGGCGGCGGCAGCGGGGGCGGGGCGGCGGGGCGGCGGCGGCGGCGGCGGTGGCGGCAGCGGCTACGGCTGCGGCGGCGGTTTGGCAGCGGGGGCAGCGGGGGGCGGCGGCGGCGGCGGGCGGCGGCGGCGGCGGCGGCGGCGGCGGCGGCGGCGGCGGCGGCGGGGCGGCGGCGGCGGCGGCGGCGGCGGCGGAGGCAGCGGCGGCGGCGGCGGATTGGCCCCCAGTAGCTCCCCATCCCAAGACGACTGCTGAATATGCTGAGGCTCGGGCCAGACTCGGGTGCTACGTATGTGTTGGGAGGGCGGGTGGGAGTGAGCGAGACGGCCTGCGGGCGGGGAGGGGGTAACTTAACCCCTCCCCCCACCCCCTCCCCTGGACCTGGAATGGAGGTGCCGCGACCGATTTGGGCGTCCAAGAAGGCCTCGGCGAGATTCTACAAACCGTTGATTTTCCTGAGGTGTTTGGGGTGTGTGTGTGTGTGTGTGTGTGTGTGTGTGTGTGTGTGTGTGTGTGTGTGTGTGTGTGTGTGTGTGTGTGTGTGTGTGTGTGTGTGGTGGCGGTGGTGGTGGTGGTGGGGGAGAGGCTAAGAAGGACCCCCCTTCTTTGATCGAGCTCTTCCAAGATGGCCCAAAGATGGTCTCCAAGGCTTCCAAGAGTGCCCCAGGAGGGCCCCAAGAGGCGCCCAAGCGGCCCCAAGAGGCCACAAAGAGGTCCCCAGGAAGCTCCCAAGAACCCCCCAAGAGGCCTGAGGTACCAAGACGCTGCAAGAGGGTCCTGGGACCGCCAGGACGCCCCCAAGACGTCCAAGCAGGACTCCAAGAAGCTCTCAAGAGACATACGAAGAGATTCCGAGAGGCATGCAGGAGGCCTCTGGCCCTTCTGCTCACCTCCTCCTCCTCTTCCTCCTCCTCCTTCTCCTATTCCTCATCCGCCTATTCCTCCTCCCTCCTCCCTCCGCCCCCCCTCTCCCTCTCCCTCATCCTTCTCCTCCTCCTCCCCCTCCTCCTCCTCCTCCTCCGCCCTCCCCCTCTCGTTGTATGGCGGCTTCCCCAATCCCTTATTCCACTGCGTGCTCCTCCGTATCCGGGATCAGGGCAACTCGCCTGGACATCGTTTCTGCGTGAGCTCGTGGAGTTACGCGAAGCGCCTAGACTAAGATCTCGGCATCTGCGGGCCTAGGGGGTCGGCGGCGTGGCGTAAGCTAGTGAAACATATGTCCAAGAATTCTCGCCGACACCACAGGCAGTGGAAGGCAAGAAACTGAAGCACGCGGGCATCATTACAGACCCTCCGCACAAATCTTTCCGTCTTGCTCTGTCTGACCTGGCCAGTACCATCTTCTGAAGTAGCCTCGCGGGACGAGAACTCGGAGAGGGTCGATCCCAGCCTTGGTTAAGTTTCGGCCGAACCTCTCCATGAATGACCCCCGAGCTGTGACCCACGCGTGGCTGGCGAACTCCCACTCGTGGAAATCAGGCCCTGCTTGCGAGCACTGTATGGCCTGCCCATCGTCACCGAGCGCGAGAACCAGCTAAGCCCAGAAGGGAGAGGCGGCTGGGCTTTCCTCGCTCCCGCCATCTGTGTTCGCCAGCGGTGCTAGGAGCCCATCGGAGCCTCCAGGCCACTTTCTCTGGCGCCTGCCGAGGAGAAGTGCAAATCTCCCAGGCCAGAGAACGACCTCTGGCCCCTCCTCCTGCTCGGGCGCGGCCATATCTGCGAACGCACGGATCAATGTTATGCATCCGTGGGCCTCTTGATCTTTGCCACATGAGGGACGAAATCCAAGTGAACAGGGCACGCCGAAGTTAAACTGAACCCCGACTCCGCGGGAACAGCCCCCCTCGATGCATCAATCTTTGACTGGGGAGGGAAGACGGTTGGTTGGCGGGGGGGAAGGCGGTAAGCAACAAACATGGGACGGGGGAGCTCGGCGTCGGTTCCAGACATCCTCCAATGCAATCGGACCCAGGACTGAAGAACATCCCGCAAGAACACGAAGCCATCCGCCGGCCAAAACAGCCCAAACCATACGATCACTCGAGAATCTCATCCCCCAGGATGCCCCCAAAACATCCCACGCACTTTTTTTTTGCGTCGGCGACTAGGCAGAGTAACTGCGCTGGCGGAGAGCTAACTAAACGGGGGTGCCGTTGTAGCGAAGTGCGCCACCATGCAGGAGAAGGGGGCGGGGCAGAGGACGCGGCCGAAGGAGGGGGCGGGAAGGGGGCGAGGCCTCTCAGGGGGACGGGTCACGCCCTGAGCGCGTGGAACATCCCACAAACACGAAGAACAATAGGTTGCCCTCCACGAGCCGACCTCGATCTTGTACCTCGGTCCGGCTGTCTGATTCTTTGTTCAATCCGCGACCCCCCAGCAGCTCCCGACCCGCGCCCCTGGGGGTAGCGCCTCGCCCCGTGGACCCCATGCTGGTGGCCCCGAGGCCCGAGGACGGGCCCCGGAGGTCGAGATCGAGGGGCGCGGCCCAGATCGAACAAATCTTATCGTCGCTGGCGGCCCGCTCAAGCCGCCGCGTTAGGCCGCTATGCAATCTCGCGTAGGGGGCCTGTGCTGGGCGCGCACCGGGAACCCGAATACGGAAAACGGAAAGCGGAAACCGGAAACCAAAAAACGGAAACCGGAAAACGGAATTTGGCTTTCTGCCAAAACCGGAAAACAAAAACCAGAAACCGGAAAACGGAAGCCGGAAAACGGAAAACCGGAAACCGGAAAACGGAAAACGGAAACCGGAAAACGGAAAACGGAAATTCGCTTTCTGCCCAAACCGGAAAACGGAAAACGGAAACCGGAAAAACGGAAAACGGAAAACAGAAACCGGAAACCGGAAAACGGAAAACGGAAACCCGAAAAAAGAAAACGGAAAACGCAACTTCGCTTTCTGCCCAAACCGGAAACCGGAAAACGGAAACCATGGAACGGAAACCGGAAAACGAAAACCGGAAAACGGAAAACGGATTTTCGTTTTCTGCTCCAGGGTTCTGTTTTCCGTTTCCGTTCCGGTCCGGCGCGCCTGCTGACCGGAATCATCTGCGGCGGTGTTCTGACCGGTCGAAAACCTCCTCGATAAGCCGGCGGGGGAGCGAGCTTGAAGTCCACGGTAACGATGTTGCCATCGTCCCAGAGCTCCGCACCGTGGCTGTAACTTTGGTGGAGGTGATGGATTGGCTCGCTTTCATGGAAAACATATACGCCCTCGGCGGGAGCTTTATCTGTTGCTTACTTATCCGTTTTTCGCCCTCATACCCCATTTTATCCGAGAAAGGCGAAATGCACCTGCGTTCAGAATCGCGTAGAGCTTGCGGACGTCAGCAGCGTGCGAGTAGGACTCCCATTTTCTACCTCTATAAGGTCATTGACTCAATCAGGCAGTCGGAAGGGAATTTCTAGCATCGTGTAGGATTCCTTTTCAGTGTACTTCACCATACTCCAGTCGAACAACGCAGAACACGATACGTCTGGTAAGTTCGTCGTGTGTAATCGTCGTGGTACCAGGTATTCGATTGCTCTCCTTGCGCGGCATTCTGCCGCGATTCGCGGGGAACGTGCAAGACGCATCTTCTGCGCCGCCCAGTCTCGAGAAACGACCCGTCCCTTCGACGTCTTATACCACTCATCAGCGTCGAAAAAACGATTCGACAAGGTAGAATTGTTCTATCATGTTTCCGGGCTCACGCGGTACAAGCATCTGTTCATAGTCAACGACCTGAGTATGATCAAGTATCGTCCCGATCGGTGGCAGAGTGTCCGATCCGTCTCTTTTGCCGGCTACCACTGCCTTCTGATGCCCCTCGCACGCGTTGAAGAAGTCGGGGCATTGCACCCTGACCTGCCCGAAAACACAGACTATGTGTTCCTCTCGATTCTCCATGGTCGAATGTTGCAGGGCGCTCTGGATAATTCTATCCCACAGAGGCTTGCCAATAGAGGCCGGACTGTCGGACGTTGCTGTTGCAGCAACAGACGCTTTTGCTGTGCTTACCTTCGGCGCAGCCTTCCTGCGCGTCTGCGCCGTCAACAACATTGTCGTCACCTTCTCGATCGCTTCGATCACCTTCTTCATACCTTCGTCATCCGGTAGCACTTCCATGTGAGATCCAGCTATCTTACGAGACCTATGTTGCTTCACATCACCAATTTGGCCCCTGCTGACTTTTTCAAAATAATATATTGGGATGAAACCCTGCCGCTGGATATATCGAGCACAGTTGATCACAACACAAACGCTCCTGCGAGCCCCCGCCAAAATGGCAAGAAATGGTAAGCTCAGATCCGCATGGCTACATTGCAACCGAACCGCTTGACCACCATCTCGACCGAACTGGCGGAATTCGACCACGCGTGCGACAAAATGCGTTCGACGAGGGATGCGCTGCACAATGCCCCGGCCACGGGCAGCGCTACGAGGGAAAGCGGGCCCTTCGAGGTGTCACTTTCAGCGCCCCTGAAAGTGACACCTCCCAGGGCCCACTTAAAGAGCACCAGAAAGGCTCCAAGAAGGCCTCGAGAAGGCCCCATGGCGGCACCAAGAGGGCCCCCAGAGGGACCCAAGAGAGGCCCCAAGAAGGGCCCAAGAGGGCCCTCCGCGGTGTCACTTTCAACCCCCGTGAAAATGACACCTCCCAGGGCCCACTTAGGGCCTCAGAAAAGCTCTAAGAAGGCCCCGAAAGGGCCACAGAGAGCCGCCCTGGGTTCAACTCCGCGTGGCGGAGTTGGAAGCGATAACTTCAATACCCTACTGGAGGCCTCTTAGGGGCCCTAAGACGGCACTGAAGAACCCCATCGGGGCATTTTCAAAAGCAGAGGAGGGCGCAAAAAGGGGCCTCAATGAGCCCCTGGTCTAACTCCACCTGGCGGAATTGGAAGCGATATCGACCGGCGCCTTCATGGGGCCGCTCGGAGCTTCCAAGACGGCTCCATAATGCCCCAGGAGGGCTCCAAGAAGATCGAACAACGATTCCTGGAAGTGCACCAGTGAGAGCCTTGTTGACCTCCGCCTGGCGGAGTTGGAAGCGACAATTTGCAGTGCCCTCTTGGGGCCTCTGGGGGGGCCCTCAGAAAGCTTTGGGGAGCGCAGCGAAGGCCTTCGCAGGGCCGCGTGAGAGCCGTACCAGGGCCGCATGTGTGCGCGGATGGGGGCGACGAGTGCTGACGCTGACGAATATGAGAATGATGAGGGCGATCAAGGCTGGCCCGAAACAAATCCTGGCGCCATTGCAAGCCGACGATTATCGGCCACGCCGCCAGGACGACGCCAAGCAACAAAACGACACCAACCAACAAAACGACACCAACCAACAAACCAACAAATCGACACCGACCAACAAAAGGACACCAAGCAACAAAACGACACCAAGCAACAACACGACACCAACCAACGAAACGACACCAACCAACAAAACGGCACGAATCAACAAAACGGCACTGACCAACCAAACGACAAATCACTTCACGACACCAATGAACAACGCGAAATCCACCGACCGCCAACCAAACATAAAATCAACCGACACAACGAAACCAACCCATAGAGCCAGACCAACCACTGGATTCGTGAGTCGGGGTAGTCATGGAAGTGAGCCGCTGCAGCCCGCGGAAGCCATTAACAGTGACCAGAGCACCGCAATGCAGCAACGTCCCCGGGCGGCGGCGGGAGTCTCGGATCTCCCGCGGGACTGGAGCGTAGCGAGTTCGTCCTGGGTCCGGTTTAGTGAAGTGAAGAATTTCGGGGTGCTTGCATGGCAAAAACCTTCACTTCACTAATCTGGGGCCCCTGGAGCCCCAGGGCGTTTCAGGTCCCCTCGCTGTCTGGGTAGTCCAGGGGGCGCAGTGGCGGCTTACCAGAGGCCCTGTTCCCTAGCCTCACTTGCTTTCACCCGTGGTGCTCGACGGCCGTCTCGGAGCTGTCTTGTGGCGGTCTGGGGCAATCCCGAAGCCTCTTGGAGCCATCCCAAGGCCCCAAGGCGCCACCAATGGGGGCCCCAAGAGAGCTCCCAGAGGGCCCCGAAAGGCCTACAACAGATTGCACGTTCGCGCGAATTCTTTGTACCACTTTGGGGGGTCCCTCTTGGGGCCCTCGGGGAACGTTCTCGGGGCCCTCCGGGGGCCCACTGGGGCCCCGGGAAGGCCCCAAGAACGCTCCCAGAGGGCCCCAAGAATGCTCCAAGAGGGCCCCAAGAGGACCCCCACAAGTGACAAAAACTATTTGCATGAGGGCGCAACTTACTCGGCGCCTCTTGGGGCGCTTTTGGAGCCGTGCTGGGCGCCACTCGTGGGCGACATGGGCTGGGCGACGGCATGTGGACCCTGTCGCTTGGGCCATCGGGGGTGCTCCCCGATGGGGCCACGAAGCGTGTGACCGTATGACGGAATGGGCTGGGCGGCGGCCTGTGGGCCCTGCCTGTGGGGCCGTCGGTGCAGCTCCCCGTGGGGCCACGGAACGTGCGAAACGCATGCCGAAATATGCTGGGCGGCGGCCTGGGAAACCTGCCGCTGGGACCTTTTTTTGGTGGAGCTGCCTATGGGGGCACGAAATGTTTGAGGGTGCGTCAATGTGGCCTGGGCGACGGCATGTGGACCTTGCCGCCGGGACCTCCGATGAACTCCTCATGGGGACACGAAGCGTCTGAGGGGCGTGCCGACATGGGCTGGGCGGCGCACTAAGGACCCTGCCGATGGGGCCTTCGGTGGAACACCTCACAAGGCCACGAGACTTGCGGGGGATGTGGCGAAGCAGAGACGCGGGGGAACAAGGGGGGTGTTTTGATGATGTTGATGAGGATGGTGGTGGTATTGTTGATGGAGACGACGAGAATGCTGATGATGCTGATGATGATGGTGATGGCGACGATGACGATGGACGATGACGACGGGGACACGCGGAGAGCAGGGGCAAATACACGAAGAGGGAGGACGAGGGAGGGGGCCGGAAGGAATGACGCTGGGCGGTACATCTTCAAAACGAAGAACCAACACTGCAATATGGTAGGAAATTTCTGGACGACCCCCCCCGTGGCGCGGTCAATGTCCGCGACAACATCGCTGGCACTACGAACCACATGTTCGAACTCTTCCTGCGACGTTACCCGCGGGGTGGATCAGCCAGGGATGGGGGGCGAAACCGCCCCAGCGCAAAGCAAATGTACAATCCTGAGAAACCCCAGCCCACATCAACCGATCCGCAATAAGCACTCAAGCCTTTGACGACCACAACGCACGCGACGTCGCATAACGCGACGCGCCATCGAAAACGTTCGACAGGCGCCTCGGAATGACATCGGGCTTCATGGAACGTCGAATGGAAAACATGAAAAACCGCCCTGTGGGCTCCGAGACCCAAAATTACTGATGTGAAGGATTTCGGGTCGTCGATATCTCCATCCCGTAAAAATCGACATTGTCGTTGAACGGCACCGTAATATATCGCCTATCCGCCCACGCCGGTCTGTCGTCATGGTGCTCTTCCAGCCATGATATGAACTCCTTAGAATTGACGTTCACCGAATCGGGCGGCAAGTACTGAGGAGCCCCCACATCACCCAACGGGAATATCTGGCCCACCTGGCATTTCGCGAATCGTCCCTGAGTAGAAATCACGTCTTTTATCATGGGTACTTCCACGCCTGGGAGCCTAGGCATCGGCGCATTGGCCGGCGATGGCGGCGCCATTGGCGGCGGCGGCGGCGGGGCATTTGACGCCCCAGCGCCTTGCGGCCGTTCAACGTCATCGAAAGACGGACAACAGAGTTCGTAGCAGACCTTCGTCGCATTTATGATGTACTTGGCGAAGTCTATGGCATATGAGTAGTTGTCGACACCGGGTAAGAGGTGCCAGTTGTCGATCTCCGGATGCTCTCCACGATGATCTATCTCCGAGCCGCGGAGCATGGGCATCCTCGGGTTATAACCGGCCTCTTGGTAGAGGTATATCCGATTCTGCCCCCACGCGAAGGTGCGAGATGCGAGTGTCCCAAATAGTGCAGTCTGAACTGGTCTTGGCTTGATTCCAGCTTTCACCATCGCCAAGGGCGAGGAACACAAGCATTTCGCCGGTAGCGTTGGCGACGTACGCCTGTTCGTCAACAACGTCGTCTATCATCGACAGTGCGTCTCTTTCGACATCGTCGTAATCTGACGGCGTATCTTCTCTTCTGGCCCCCTTGACTCTCCTTTGCTGGCCTTCACCGTGAACGCATAACTCATTGCCGTTCCATATCATGACACGGCAGCGAGTCTCGCAGCTCCCCGGTCGCGGGGTCCAGTTCATTGAACGTACGTTAGCCTAAATATCATCCAGTTTTGCTCCGTTCTGGATCGTTGCATTAGCCGCAGTTGACCTGTTCTGGAGCTCTTGCAGGGGAGCGGCTTTCAACGCGGCGGCCCCCTTTTTGTTGACAAATGATATTGTAGAGTCAGAGGAGATCATGTATTCCACGTCATTATATAGCCGATCGCTCTCGCGCATGCCGACTCCCACCTTGCGGTTCCATGTCCTGGTCGGAATGGGCCTGTACCGCGTTGAGAGTTGCGCGTCAAAAAACCGCATGGAGGTAGATTGCCTCTCCTGAAACGCGAGAAGAGATTCCCGCGGCCCTGATGAGGCTACTCAGCGCGGCGCAAGCCTGCGGGAAGCTTAACCTGGCGAATGATGTCGCCGCTTCGGGTCGGATGATGCAGGCAAGAGCTTTCCCGATTGAGTCGACCGCATTGCGGTATTCGAGCTTCGGCGCGCTATTCGGTAATATTTCCATGTCCATGCGAGGATATGGCCCTTCTGCCGATTTAAACAGTTCGTGGTAAAACTCCAAGGCGTTCCAATAACCGTGGATGCCTGTTCTATCGGCGAGTGCACATCGATGCTGTGTCTTGGCTTTTTCCGTCGTCGTTATCCCTCGGGCCGGCAGCCATTGGCTGCTGTGGCGCGGGAGCCGCCGGGGCGTCATAGCTGCGACTCGGGACTCTTCGGCCCTGCCCTTCATTACCGGGCGCTTCGTAGTCGACAGCCTGGGGCCACTCCTGCGCGTCCGCGCCCACTTCAATCGGGACTGGGGACCGAGTAGCCCCGACGACATCGTCGTCAGGTGTCTTCGTTCCCCCTTCCAGCGTCGGGTCTGGCTCATCTTCACCACCGGGTGGCGTGTCCGCCCCCATCTCTTCATCTGGTGGAATGGGGACTTGCTCGGGACGCCGCATTGTCTCATCACAGTCGTACTCTGAGAGGCTCGGCGGCAATGAGGTGACCGTCGGCGGTGACATGGGAGCCGGCCTTTGTCCATCGGCTGCCGCGGAGGCGCCGGCTTCTGCACGTCGCTGTTGCTCGGCTTCAGCGGCCCTGCTTTCCTCGCTCATCTTTTGTTCCATTTCACGACGCCACCTCAGCCCCTGCGATTCGCTCGCGGCGTAATCGCCTGTGGCCTGCTGATCCATACCGCCCGAGCCATGGGCTGTAGGTCGTGCCGGGGCCTCCTCTTGTGTAGGAGTACTCGCTGCCTCTTGTTGTTCTTGGCGTAGGCGCTCCTTCATGCGTGGGCGCTCCTGCAGTCCCTGCGTATTCTGGCTGGCATAGTCGCCAGGTGCCTGCTGCTCTCGGCCGTCCGCGGCACCCGCAGACGAAGTGCGCGGTGGCGCGGGAGGTGCCTTTTTCTGCCTGGGATGCTTCTTGGGCGGGGGCTCACCGCGCCCCTCAGCAGACGCATACTTGCCCGGCGGTGGCGACGAAGGCGCTCTCTCGTCGGTCGGTCTTGGCCTAAATCCAAGCGGCGGGGGCTTTGCCTTCGGCAAGCTGGGGGGCGGCCCCTTGCTCGGTGGCGTCTGCGAAGGCGTTTCATAAGGGTCGCGCGCGGCCCGTGGCGGCGCCGGGGGAGGTGCCATCCCCTGGGGAGGCGCCTTGTACGGAGGGGTGTAGCCCGGTGCGAACGGCTTAGGTCGTCTGCCTTGACCTTGGGCACCGGGGCCCGGAGTCGTACCCGGAGCCTGCGGCTTCGGAACCCCCCCTTCGCCATGGGCCAGATGGGAAGGCGGTGCGCCAGAGGCCGGAGACCTCGGCGCTCTCCCCTCGCCATCGGCGGGATTGTAGGGCGGCGCGCCAGGGCCTGAGGCTTTTTCGCACGCCCCCCGTCGGGTGTCTTGAAATTCGGGGCCGCGCCTGGAGCCCGGGGCTTCGGCTGGCCCTCCTGCCCTGGGTGCCAGTATGGCGGTGGCGCCTTGGGAGCCTGAGGCTTCGGCGGGCGGCTCTCTCCCTGATCGATACGACGGTGGGGCCTTAGGAGCCGGGGGTTTCGCCGGAGGCCTCGGCGGCGCCTTCTTGGGCGGCTGCCCTCCGGGATGCGCGCTGGGCGGACGGGGCGGCGGCCCCCTCGCCCTGCTGTCCCGGGACGGCTGCCTCGTGCCATCTTCCCTCGTGCGATTCCAGCGATTCGGTGGGTCGCCTCTTTCCGATCGTTCACGGCGCGCCGATGGGGGGGCAGCTTTGCGCTCAATGTTGACGCGCCTCGCTGTCTCCTCCTGCGAGACTCGCTGTCGCAAATTGAAGTATGGCAGCGGCGCTGAATAGGGGGGAGTTGGATCGAAGTCGAACTCAGGCAACCCCTGATCACGCCTGTGGTCGGACTCAGGCGATATGTAGTCAGCACGCTTTAGCCAACCGCAGTGAACAAGGCTGTCCTGAAACTCCACTATGTGCTCTTGTTTGTGTGACTTCCGGCGCCCCTCCAGCGTTACGCATGGCCATGGATCGCGCGACCATGCCGGCCGCTCGCTGGGACCCCGGACTGCCGGGTAAGTCTCGTACTTCTTGACATGCCCCCCTAGGTATTGGAATGTGGCGCCCTCATATAAGGTCATGATCGAGACATCCCGCAGCAGCATCTTCCTGCAAAGCGGGCTGTCCTGAAGGGGGCTCGTTCTCCCTCTGCGGATAGCGCGCAACTCCCCCTGGTCCAATCGGGGCGCGGGCAGGATCGCCGACCCTTCCAGTCCACGCGACATGGTCGGGCATCGTGGCATGGATGTTATGAAACCGATCGGCGATGTGCCTCCGTGGCCCACTGGGCCTGCACTGACCCACGTGGCCCCAGACTTCACGCTCGTAGAACCTGAAGAGTTGTCTCGGAGACATTGTGCCCAGGTCCTTAAACAGTCGATTAGTTGGCTCCTGAAGCCACGCTTGAGGCAGAGACCCATTCTGTGCCGGAGTGAGGAGTGGTCGGGTAGTGCGGTATTCTGCGTGCGCTTCAGAGTCCACCCATAGCGCAATCACCACAGCACTCAGGTCCTCAACCTGGCGATGTCCGCCGTATTCACGCGGCACTTCCCAATTGGACTGTCTTCCCCGTATTACGGGCAGATGTTTGCCTTGCGCGTAGGGCTCGAGCCCCGCGATCCTGGGAATGTTGCCCGCGCTGGCGGAATTCCATACGGCTTGAAAGACTTCCTGTGGAATGTCCACCGCTGGCTGGAAAGATTGCTTCTTGATCATCTTTGCCAGCAGACCAGGCTGATCGAGCCCATCATTCTCGAACGCCCTCCGCTTGTCTGCATGCAGAGCAAAGAACGCCTCGCGGAAGTACTTTCGGACCTTTTAACCTGGGCGCATCCCCAGCAGCTGATATAGACTCGGGGTCTTGCTCCACGGCATCGCGTGCGGGGTGAACACTCCCACATCCCTTTCCGACTCAAGGGCGCCGCCGTGTTCATTACTCTCGTCTGCTCCTTTGAGTGGCATGGAAGACGAACGTTTCTGCGTTGTCCCAGCGGCCGCGCGGCAACGTGTATCGCAGCGGACGCCCCAATTCATAGCCCATGGCACTTCCCGCGGCGTAGCGGCGCTCGAGGTTGCGATTGCTCAGGACTTGCTTCGCGAGGCCAAGAAGACCGTACATCTCCTGTACAAGCGCATTGAACTTGTCCGAATCTTCCATGTCCTTGTCCTGCAGGATGCGCTTGATGGGCTCGCATCCGAATACGTTCGGGCAATCTTGTCCGTTCTGGAACATTGTTCCCCAGAGCCCGCGCAACCCTCCGTGAGTGATGCAGGACATTGTCCTATGCTCGTCCTTCAAGGGCAGTCCCTTGCTGATGGCGGGGCACCTGGTGCCCTTCTTCACGTAGCTTGCGGACCTGCGGGGTCCGCGACCGGTGGATGAGGGCGCAGCAAGGGCGCCTGAGTTTTGTCTGCAAGTCGCCGGCAAGCAGCAGCGGCGCGCGCAGGAGGTCATGGCCGGCGAAGCGGCCGCGTCGGGGGGCTGCGCCCGGGCCGCGTTAAGAGCCGAAACAGCAGCGGTCAAAGACACGCCAACGCGAACAACGGCGGGCGCGGCATTAGCGGGGGCGTGGTACATTGTACACGTGTTCACCTCACTCGCAAGAACATGCAACACCAACGAATGCACACGTCTCGCAAAGTCATCCGTGTAATCTTCCGCCTGCTTGCAACCCCTTCCTCTCGCTTCCACATGCCTGTGGCTTCCATCACACCCACGTATCAAACCTTCAGCCATCATGCCAGAGGGCAATGCAATACTCCATGGCTTTTTCATGCAATACCCCTTGCTGTTCTTCAGACCGTAAGCACATCCACGGAGCCTAATTATCGTCATTCTGCATTTACCCAGGAATTCTTTCACAGGCGGATCATTCCAGTATCTACATGGGGTCGGCCACTCGAGACAAATCTGGCCCTTCCTCTTCATGACCTCTTGGGCCACATCGCGAGCTACCCATGACAACTTCCTAAAAAGTGCCACGTGGCCCCTCAATTTCTTGAGGGCTTTTTTCGTTACCAGAACTGTAACACATGGGCTCGTTCACATAGTGCCGTGGGGGCCCGCCCGTGCACGGCATCGAGATCCACAATGTCATGCGTTTGTCCGTGGTAAGGCCTTTGCGCCTTATTTTTCCAAACTCTACTATCTTGGCCACCGCGAACGCTTTTCCTTCTTGGGTGGTCATATATTCTTTCTCCGTCAAACGCGCCATCTTACACTGACCGTCAGGCATGAGAGCTTGGTTTCCCAGCCGACCGATGGGTCCGCAACAAAATTCCATGGAAAGGCGTTGTGGGGATCTTTCGCTGGAGCCTGCAGCGGCACCAGGAGCGGCGATCATAGCATCGCTATTCGTTGCTCTCCGTTCATTGTCGGTATCTTGGCCATTCTCTTCATCGAATGACTGGGCCTGTACCTCTGAGCTGCTTGACTCACTGTCCGTTATCTCGAACAGGGCCATCATCTCTTCGTCTTCTCCTATCTTTCGCTGGCGGTAAGTCCTCCGCTCGTTGCTGACATCCGCTGGTGTTCCTGCCCGGTCATTAACCCTAGGGTTTGGCGGAGAGTCAGCCGGAGGTTTGCCGTTGTTTTGTCTTTTCGGCTTTTTCTTTGCCTTCTTGCTGGGCATCTTGCCGCCGTTCCGCAGCTTGGACTGCGCTCCTAACTTCGGCTTGAGAATCCCCCCGGGCTTCAGGGGAAGACCCGTTTCGCCTTCAAATAGCGAGTCCATGCATTGCTGATGCGACTGGGCAGTCCTGAAGGTTGGGGCCACGACCTGCACCAAGTACAGCACTTTTATCCACGACGGTGGCTGTTCAAACCTCTTGGCGCCGATGTCGGCGGCCTGGTCGTGCGTTGGGCAGTATGCCAGGTTTACCGTTCCCCTGGCGAACTGCTCAGCAACGGCAGAAGCGTCGATTCGGTGAGTACGTGGCAAGTGCATAAGTTTCCGTGAACCACCTGCCTTAAAAACCTTCACGACGGCTTGGTTGTCTTCCATGAACTCAGCCCTCAGGCTTCGGCCGAGTAGCATCTCCCACAGTGGGGGCGCCGGCAAGAGTTCTCTTCTGAGTGCCTCGTCAGCTGACACGATCTCCGCTTCCAGTGTGCTGTGGGACGCTGCGGTCTGTCGTCGTGAACTGCAGCTTTGAAGCGCTCTTGTGTTAGGTCCCCATAGAAACTGCGTATTGGCACTTGTGCTGCGATGAGTGCGAATGTCACTTGCCAGATCAGCATCTGCGAACTGCTTCAGCCATACATCTTCGCGGCGGTCTCCAACCCAGGACGCTAGGCGGTAGTCCACCGTTGCTCTTAGATTGCAGATTATGCGCAACAGATATGTAGTCTGTTGTTCGGTCCACTTAGTGGCACAATCAGCTGTCTTGCAGACTGCGTTCAGCAGATCCGGACGCGCCATCCGTGCCCCATAGAGCATCTTCATCAGCACCTTGGCTGCAACATGTTGCAGTATGCCTGACGGGGCAGGTGGCTTGGGATCAGGAGCTGGTGAGTCCTCCATTGGAGGTCCTCCCACGTGTATTACTGCATCGGGAGGCCCCATAGCAGCGTCGATTCCCAAACATGTTGCTAGAGCCTCGTCGGCAGGTGCCAATAGTTCTCCGCGTGGCCCGCCTTGCCCGTCTTCGAACGAGGTGAGTTCAGGGCCAAAGGGAGTTCCCGACAGTGGATACGTGCTTTGGTCGGTGTCTGTGAGCTCAGCGTAGAGCGACGCGCAAGACTTGAAGAATTCTGCCATATTATACTCAAATATTCGTACTTTCTTCTGCAATCCTGGCTTGTACTCTGGTGTCGGAGGTAGCTGTGGTGTGGCGGGCGCCGCGCCCCGTGGCTCACGTGACCCGCACTGTTCTGCGGGGCTCTGAGGAGTGTAGACTGTGGCCTCAGCATCGCGGTCTTGGCATACCAGTATTGTGGCTATGTTGCGTGGGCCATCAGGGAGGGGTGCCCTGAAGCACTTCTCAGCGACGGCTGCGGATGGTGCAATCACCCCGCTGGTGTATTCAGTGTCGTCGAGCTCCTCCCACGTAACAAAGTCAGAGGTAATGCTTCGGACGACCTCTCTTCCCGTGGGCCCGCCCAGTAACGACGTGTGGTCTCTGTTCGCATTGGCGCCGTACCTCACCCACACGCCGTGCCCTTTGGGGGCGTAAAATGATCTGTCGCAGTAGATCGGGATCATTGTGCCCTGCTGCGTTGCGCCATGGGCGACCGCAGCTGATTTGCGCCCCGCTTCAGCCACGCCATCGGCGTTTTGGCCCTTGGGATTGGGAGGTCGCGGGTCCAACGCGGTTGGAGCGACGCCTTGCCAATATGCATTTATCCGAAATCCTGTGTTCGCATCCGAGGTTATCTTCCCACTGGCGTAGGTGGGTCCATATCGATCCCTTCCGGTGCAGTCTCTGATGGGCTCAGCATAAGATTCCATCCTGCCTCCAGGTTTCGAGAAGGACCCGCGAGTTTGAAATCCTCAACGTATACGATTAAGAACAATTCAAGCTCTGGATGATAGTAGCAACTCCTCCAGCAGGTTATTGGTGCAAACCCCTTCGACATGACGTGCGCCTCGCAGTGTTGTTCCCAGAATCCACCAGCATCAGGATGCCCATACAGTGCTTATAGCAGAGGGCATACTGGGTCGATCATGCCCCCCCCCAGCTCTCAGGCCATGCTTCCTGGGGCAATCGCGCCCACGTCGGGGTGCCTCCCAGCTTAGACTGAGTGCATGCCTGGCGGGCATCTGTTTGTTGTATGTCGCGTTCTTCAAACAAGCCGTATATGTCAGCAGCTTTGCTTGCCTGCATAGTAGCCAGACAGCTGGATAGCTCTTGGAACAGCGCAACGTTCTTGTCTTGATCAACAACATCTGATCCGTCAAAGACTACTCTCCCTTTGAATTCGCGATCTTCGTGGCCTTCAGGAAGTTCGGCGTTCTTTTCCACTAGGATCGCGAGTCCCCCGATGTGGAAGGTCTTTCCTTTCACCTTTGCTCTGACATCGCGTAGCTCTTGCACCTCTGATTCATCCCACGTCTTGATCTTTCTAAGACGCCCCCACTCATCCATCAGCGCCTTCCGAGCCTTTTCACTGTTGGCCGCCTCGGCCCCGGTGACAGGTCGAGCGACGCAAGCGTAGTTCATCGCCTGGGCATTGCCCGGCGTCGATGGAAGAGCAAGAAGTTCTTCCATTTCACCTATATGCATAGAGTCGGTGAATGGGTGGTAGCATGGCCAGCGCGCCGGCTCTTTGTCCCGGTGATTATCGTGGCCCGCATCTCGCCCGCGAAGGGGCATGCGAGGGGCGCCGCGACGTCGAGCCGCGGCCGCGCAGTTAAGCGCCGCGCGATCCCAGTCACTTTCGCCATCGGTGCTCGAATCCCGCCCATCGGACGGTTCCGATTCTCCTTCTGGCGCGCGCGTTTCTGCGCACCAGCCCTGGAAGTCTTTCATCGCGCCATCATCCACCTGGCCTTTTTCTTGGAAGGCGGCCGCCGCCATCGCATAGGTCGGCGCCGGTCGAGGCACGTCGACGCCCATTGCCCTCAAGAGGTCAGCGTTCGGACCCGGATCCTCTAATCCATAGAAGCCCTTCTTTTCCGTTTTGTATTCTTCAATGAGTCTCTTCCGTTCCGATCCACTTGTCCTGAACCATCGGTCCGGGTGGGCGCCTGGGTTAGTAGATTCCTTCTGTGTGCGTCGGAGGACGGCGTTTCCGTATATATCATCGTACACGTCCGCCTCGTTTGGCCTCCTGTAGTAAGGATCATAATAGAATACCACTCGAAGATGCGCCGTCTTTTGCTTGCCCTTCAGCGGGGGCGGCTTACCTACAACTGCGGCGTTCTACAACTACGGCGTTCATCTCGTAATACTCTCCCGTGTCCAGGCTTCGCGTTGTTATTGCTATGACTTGTTCAACCTTCGGTCCTCTCCTCGCGGGGGCCGCAAGGCATTTTGTCTGCCTGGCAATGATTTCTGTCTCGGCGAGATTCTCGCATATCCTTACCGCATTGAAATCAACTCTCCTTCGCCTGGCACCAGGCGGGAGCTCTCGGTCGGGCGGCGGACCCGACGGCCCTTCATCATCTGTCGGATCACGGCCCCCTTGGGCTCCGCCCGCTCGCCCGCCATCGGCGTGAGGCTCAGCCCCTTCCATCCCGAGATCGCCGGGGGTGTCGGGAACCATCGCTGGGCCCTCGTGGGAGCCCGACGCCCCCGTGGATGTCGCATGCGGCTTCTCCTGTTGTTCTTCCGCGGCATTTCCACCCGAGAGCAGCGTTTCCAGCGTGGCACTGCTAACGTTCGCAGCAGCCTTGTCGCAGGCTCGCCTCAGCGGGAAATGCACGGGGGAATCCTCGTCGACATTGTCGATGGCCCCATCTGGAGATTCGTCTGCCATTTGCTCCACAGGTGTGTCGGTCCACACCTGTTCAGTTCTCTCCACGATGGGCATGTTGCCATCTGCCTTCGTACCGGTAGCGAAGTTCAACCCTTCAAGTTGCGCCAACGCCATGCAGTAGTGATCAGGGCCAACACGCCCCCCGCATGCTGTACATATCCGAGATATACGCCGACTCGCGTTATCGGGGCAATTTTGGGCTGTTTTATCATGGGTTCCGGCGGTGGCAGATATCGGACTGCAGATCGGAATGGGACTAGCGGGGCATTGAAGGGCCCGCCAAATCTCATCTCCCACGGCGTCTTGCCGTTCTCTTCGTGCGCGGCGTCATAGCATGTGCAGAAATAAGGGGCGGCGAATGCCCAAAACAGCGCCGGCAGCCCGGCAGTCATGAGCAGGGTCCTCGCTCCGCCCTGAACGACGCCATTGGCGCGCTCCGCTACGGAGTTCTGTTTCCTGTTAGCCGGCCGAATGGAATCGCAAGCTATCCTCAGATCCTGGCAGGCTTTCTTTAGCTCTCTAGCCGGGTCGGAGTACATGTGCACGAACTGTTCGCGCGGGGCCCGTAGGTTCACTAAGAAGTCGGCGACCTGCTCGGCTGACTTTCCGAACGTGCCTTTTGCCGCCAAGAATCGCGAACCGGTCGCGCAGTGTCACGCGCGAGGTTTCTCCGTAAAGCCCCCATCGACATTGAGATGCCCCTGCCGCCCTGGAGGCTTGCTTCTGGGACGAATATTCACATGATCCAAAAGTGCTACGAAAAGTACGCCTGGCAACTACTGTGCAGCGCCGTTCTCTCGTAAAAGTACCCCCTGCAACTACTCCAAAAATAATCGTATGATCGCGTTTTTCCCCGCAAGTTGTTTTTAAACAGTCTCTGTGTTAGCTTCTTGTTTAAATGAATGTTTTGTCCAATGTCCTGGGAATGTGCGAAGAGCTGTTCTAGTCACGCTAAAATGCTAAAGGGCAGCCTCAGAACTAGGAATACTTAGTTTCGTGCCCTCCAGAGCCATCTCTCGACCTCCGTAGCATCTTCCGCTTCCCTCATCCTCCTCGGCCCTGTCCCCTGATCCATCCCTGCTTATTGCCCCCTCCCAGCAAGCAGCTGATCGCCCTAGCCCCCCTCTCCCCCCCCCCCCCCGTTCGCCCGAGTGCCCCCGTTCCTTTTCTTCCCACAGTTGCGCCTTACTGCTATTCCCTAAGTTCCTCGGCCGCCCCCTTACAGTTGCCCCCTCTTCCTCGCGCGCATCCCTCTGCTTCGCCCCCCCCCCCCCGCTTCGGCGCCCTGCCAGAGGGCTGCAACCGCGCGGGCGCACGCGCGAAACCCGCCAGCACGGGCGGCCCCGCCTCCCACGATAAGACATGGGAGGGCAACCGCGACGGCGATGCGGGGCCAGAACGGGCCCGCGGCGATGAGAACACAATGTGGACGGAGGGAGGGGTGCGCGGAACCACGAGACGCGGGACCCCATGTGGCGCGTTTAAGGGCACTACTGGGGGGGGGAAGGCATAGTTAAGGACGCCCCACCTGCGTGCACGGACTCATGCAAGGTGGCCCCAAGTCCCCAAGAGGCGCGATTAAAAGTACTACTCGGGGGGGGGGGGGGGGGGGGGGGGGGGGCATAGTTAAGGACACACCGCCTGCGTGCACGGACTCCTGCAAGGTGGCATCTGGGCAGCTTCGACCTGATCGCAATCCCCCGCCCTGCCTCGCCACATGTTGCAATCCTCGCTCAATCCCCCCGCCACACCTCCCAGCCGCCATCCGATCATTGTGCTGCGCGGCCACAGCGCGCAACGTCGCGCAGCTGCGGGCCGCGAGGCCGCGAGGCTCGCGGCCTCCCATCTCCTACTCGAACACCAGCGCATCCTTCATGCGCTTGGCCAGCTTGGCGTGGACGAGCGCGGTCAGCTGCGCAGCCCTCTCCGCGCCCTTCTCGTTCTTGATATTCCTGTTCTGGGCCTGGCACTTCGTGCGCAGCATGAGCTTGTCCTCGCTGGGCGTCGAGTTGAAAAGGTGCGTGAGCACACCCTCGATCTCGGTCGCATTCATCTGCATCAAGGTGCTCGACGCCTGCTTGACTGCATCCTCGTCCCGCGAGAACCCGTATCTGTCCGCCTCCTCTCTGCGGCGGTCGATGGCCTGGCGCCGCTACCCGCAGAGGTCTCATCGCCCCCGTTCCCCCCGCCATCATCATCCTCATCCTCGTCCTCGCCCTCCTCCTCACCACCTTTTCTCATGCTCGCTTCCCTCGGGCACCTCCCCCTCCTCAGCGTTCTCTTCCGCCTCATCCCCCGTCCAACGTCTGTCTCTTCATCCACCCATCTCTCTCCACCGCATCCTCCTCTCCCTTATTCGCCGTCTCCTTCTCCTCATCCCCATCATCATCAGCGCCATCACCCATATCATCATCCCAATTCATCGCACGGCTGCTCCTTCATCCCCACCCCGCCTCCGTCGCATCACCCTCGCCCCCCCCCCCCCCCCCCCCCCCCCCAAATCCTCCACCTGCTTCCCCCTGGCCCCTCTCCTTGCATTTATCCTCATCCGCCGTATCATCCTACCCACCACCCTCCGTCTCCCCCCGTCGCCCTTGCCCTCCGCGCCCGCCCCCCCTCATCCCCCCACCCACTTACTCTTATCCCCCCTCCACCCCGACATCCCCCCTCGCCCTCCCCCGCATTCACCTTCCCCCCTCCTCGTCCCCCCCAGCTTCCGCCGCGCCCTCCCCCTCCCCATCTATCTCATGGTCCTGCAGCTGAGGCCGTTGCTTGCCCCCCCCCCCCCCCTCCTGCTGCTCCGCATCCGCTTCGACCCCGCCCCTGTTCTCATCCTCCTCACTTGCCGGGCCTTCTCGAAATCAACGAGGCCCTGGTGGAGCTCCTCGGCGCCGACCTTGTCCGCGGACGACCACGCGGACACCGCCTGCTTCATGAACTCCTCGAACGCATCTGCTGCGCGCCCGTCGCTCCACTTCCCGCCGCCGCGCAAGCCACCCTCGATGGCATTGGCAGTAGTGAGCTCAAGCTGGAACCCTGCATGCTCTGCCTCTGCACCTGCCGACTTGAGCTCCTTCAGCGCCTCCGCGCAACCTGCCGCCGCAGCGTTGTCGTCGCTGCGCCCCCTTGGCACCCTCTCGCCGCCGATCCTCTCCACGAGGCCGCTGTAGGTTTGGATCGCGCCCTGCAGCTTGGCGACGCACATGCAATCTGGTTTCGCAGCAGCGAACCTGTCGGGCGCTTCTGCGCCGAGGTCAGTGCACTGCTTCGTCAAGAACTTCATGCTGCACCTGGCCCCGACGATCTTGTTCAGCGCGTGAAGGTCCTCGGCCTAGTCGCCCGGGAGCATCCCAACGAGGTCGGAGATCAAAGAGATGCAGTGCTTAACTTTTCGCTCAACTTCGGGAAGTCGCCCTCGCCGAGGAGGGCCACGCGCGCGCAGCGGGAAATATCCTTGATGCGGTCGATGGCTCCGTTGTCTGGCGGCAACGTGTTGATCGCAGCCACGACGCCACCCCCCTCCTTGGGCTCGATCATCACCTTGTTGGAGAGATCCGAAATCTGGCTAGTGTCGAGGCTGGCCGCCGCCAAGGCTCTGCTTTCGAAAGAAGCCAAACGCTGCATGCCAGTCACCGACGCCAACTTCGCTGATACCACCGACATTCGATGTTGGAATCCGTTCTCGATTGGCCACGCGATGATCGCCTCCGGCAAGATCTTGGACGTCCACGCCATGCCGCTCACAGACTCTTGGAGCGACCCCGCATCGGTTGGGTTGGAAGCCTTCACTGCATCAAGCTCTTGGTCAGCAAGTTTCTGCACGAAGGCCTGGAGCTTCTCACCGACGAACGTGAACTTCTCAGGAATAAGGCCAGTCTTAAGAAAATCCATTTGCCGAAAGTTGGTAGTGATTGTTGTGGCCATCTGCGTAGACACCCTCTCAGTTGATTTGGCCAGCTGCAAACAACTCTCGACCAGACCTTGAGACTGCATCATAGTCTTCTCGTAATGGAGGAAGGTTGTCAGGCGCTCATTCCACCACTGGCCCCCAACCAGTGCAACGCCAGCCCGAGCCGACGCTTCCCTCGAGGCTGTATTCGCAGATGCATTCTCGAGGGCACTGGCGTCGACGATGGCGGACACGTCGCCGAAGAGCACCTTGGAGTTCGAGATCACCGAGAGCCCCCTCGTGCAAGTGAGCACGCCAAAATACTCATTCTGTAACTCCTCTGACATGTCGTAGTCCGCGTTTTGTTCCAAAGCCATGGCGCAATACCTGGCAACATCCTCCACCAGAGGGGCGTGCGACTTGCCCTGCATGATCATAGGCGCGAGGATGTCGTTGACGAGCGTCCTCCTGAAAGATCGGATGGGGCCTGCATCGCTTGCGCCAAGGTCGCTCACCTTCGGGTTCGACAGGTCGAACGCCAGTGCGCCGCCGCGCCTCCACGGCACCACGGTCGCCAACGTCTTGGCGCACCAGTCCTCTGCGGTCGGCTTGCACGTGTCCTCTTTCAGCTTTTTAACAAAGCGGAACAACAACTGCGTCTTCACGTGAATGGGCAGCCCCAAGCCCATACCGACCAACTCGCCCACTATGTCCTGGAGGTCCGTATCGCTCGGCTGCTCGATCCCTTTCTTCCCAGGCGCCAATAGCTTTGCTCGGTTCGCGCGCCTGACGTGCAGGGCGAGGTTCGACACGGTGGTGGCCTCGTGGCCACTGAGGTTCGTGCGCTTCACTGCGAGGTCACCCCCTTGCCGTATAGCGCGCCCCTTCTTGGCGCCTCTCGTGATCTTGTCCAATGGGGCCGTGTTGATCCAGTGCTCGCACGCGTCCTCCACTTCGGCGGGGACCTCGCCCAAGTTCTCCGACGCGTCATCGGCCAGCTCAACAAAGTCACCCGCGCAAGAACAACCATCCATGGCAGACGGTGCCTTGCTGGGGGGGGGGGGGGGCTGCCCTGGAGGTCCGACGGGCGTTGATGGGGCATCGCCCCGTGGCGACGCCCCGTGGTGCGATGGCGTTGCGGCGGGCGCTGGTGAACGGGGCCCATGTGCTCCTTGTGCTGGCCCCCCCGCCCGCGGAAGCGGGCGGATCGTCCTCGGCCTCGAAGTAGTCGTTCAGACAAGGAAGCGAGCCCCAATATACGACACGGCCGTTGATCGATGGCAAGAGGGCCCCCCCCGCCATCTGGTCCGCCGACACTTGCTTGAAAAGCTAATTCCGACTGGTCTCTCAACTGCTGGCCTTGCGGAGTCACCGTGTATTTAGCGCGGCCGCCAAAGACCCTGGTAAAGCGGCGGCCTCGGTAGCCCCCGGGCACATTCGGCGAGTCGTCTTGGAAGAGATACAAGGCGACGACCGGCCCGCCATGAAGAGGCACGCCCACAGACGGGAGCGCGGCGACCTCCTTCTTACCCAAGAACTCCATCTGCGCGGAAGGCACCGCCCTGAACTCCTGCATCACTTCGAACCCTGTCTCGATCGTTTGGCTGACTGAGGCTCGGTCGTGCCCAACTGGCGGCGATATCTGATGTTTCGCCATGGCGTCGTCGACCTGCGTGCCGAAATTATCGGGGTCCGAATCCTTCAGGTCGCAAAAGCTCGACCACTCCATCCATCGTAGGTGATGCTGCCAGAAATTCCCGCACATCGTACAGGCGCTGATGTCTGCCATGCTGGTGCCCTGTGGCATTGCAGGTATCACTCCAGCTCGTGTTTGGTGCTCTCTCTCTCTCTCTCTCTCTCCTCTCTCTCTCTCTCTCTCTTCTCTCTCTCTCTCTCTCTCTCTCTCTCTCTCTCTCTCTCTCTCTCTCTCTCTCTCTCTAGCCCCCCCCCCCCCCTATATATTTACATATATTTATATATGCATATATGTGTATGGATTCCCCCCTCTCCTATGCATATGTGCCCACCCTACCTTTTGTGGCGTCTCAGTCGCTGTACCCAAAGGTGCGTGAGTATAAACGCGCACACGTGCACATCGGGTCCCTCATGTTCTACCCGTTGGTTGCGTTAACTCTCGTTCTCTCGTTCTCTCTGCATGGGCGTATATGCAGATGTGTGCATGCGCTCCACCGTGCTCCCCCTCATGTCATTGTGCGCCAGTTGGTCTATCAAATGCATTGCGCACAATATGCCATGCGCCGCAATGTGGGTCTGCATGGGTGCATGTTGTGGGCTGGGCCCTTCCTGCATCGGGCGGGGCGGGCCCTGCGTGTCCTTGTTGAGCCCCAGTGCGGCTATGGTGAACCTGCGCGCGTGCGAATGGCCTCCGGAAGCCCCGAGGGGCTGCGCCAGCGACCGACCCATCTCAGTTCGCCTGCCCCCCGCGCCAAACCCCAAACTGCATGCGCGCGGTCCCACTCCGCCCAAGGTCGTCCGAGCCGCGCTCAGCGGCGGCGGCGGCGGCGGCGGCAGCGGCGGCGGCGGCGGCCCGCGAGCCCTGGATGGGGGGGCGGGGAGTGGCGGGGATGGGGGGGGGGGGGGGGGGGCGGGGAGGAGGGGGGCGAGGCTGCAGCGGGGGGGCGGGGAGGGGGGGGGGGCTGCAGCAGCGACGGCAGGGGGAGAAGGAACGAGCCAGGTCCTTGGACCTGGGTGGTGTCGGGGCCCCGAGGTCTTGGAAAACGCGCGAGTGCACTTCCGAGACATGCCCCCCCCCCCCCCCCCAAAGATGCCAGAGATACCTCGGGGGCGCGGGGGCACCTTGGACCCCTAGGCATTGGAGGCCCGATGGGGGGGGGAGGGGGGCGAGGGCGAGGGGGGGCCACTTCGCACCAGGCCCAGACTCTGGCACTGGCCTGGGCGGCCGCCTCATTGCACCCCCTTCCTCCGCGGAACGCCCCTGGCGATCCCCCGACTTGCTGGGCGCCCCCGCGGGCTCGAAATCAACGTGTGGAACAACGCAACAACACAAGCGACATAATCCTGGCGCGGTCCTGCGCGTCCACGCGGCAGCAATCGCAGATGCCCTTCGCGCGGCGCCGCTTGGTGGGGCTGGGAAGCTCGGCCGTCGAACCACCAGCGCGGCGTGGCCCCGTCCGACCAGGGGCCCGACCACGACCAACACGCGCCCCTGCAGAGGCTGAGGCGGCGCCCCCGCCGCCGCGATGGCTCGCGGCATCGCCGAAGGCGCTGGCAGCCGAGGAAATCATTGGCGCCGGCGGCGGTGCTCTGGACGCAACCTTCTCCTTGGATCTCTTCGCCGCCATGTGCGACGTCACTGGTGCCGTTGGGCGGATGTGGACGACATGGAGTGCCGCGAAAGCGACGAACAACATGGATGGGGGCCGCTCGGGCGACTTGAGTCATCATTGCTGGCGGTTAGAAACACGCGTGCCCGCCCTCACCCCTCAGCCGCGTTGGTTGGGCATATCCAACCGACCAACAGCCCGCGCCTAGAGGCCCAGCCTAAGAATACCTAAGGCTGCCAACCAGCCAGCCAACCGACCGCGCGGCAGAGCAGACCAGCAAGGCAGACCAGCACTGCATATCAAACTAGCCCAGACCAGCACGGACAACCAGACCAACACGGCAAACCAACAAATCACTGGCAACGGCAGCAAGCCGCGGCGACGCACGCGGGCCACCCAGACTCCTTGGGCCCTTGGGCCCCTCGCCGCCCTCGCCCATCACAGCGCGCCCCCCCCGCGCGGATCGCGGCGCGCGGGGTCTGGCGGGGAGGGGACCGAGAGGCCGAAGAGAAGCCCCAGGCCGCGGGCCGAGGCTCGTCGCCATCGCTGCCGCGGCCGCCCAGGCACAGAAAACATTAAATTACGCTACCGAGGAACCCCACATACTGATTGTATGTCTCGTGTGGACCGCGCAACCACTACCACGCTCTCAGGTGCCCCCTGTGGTCGTTGAAAAGAAGGGGGGGGGGGGGGGGGGGGGGGGGGGGGCGTTGTGGGGGGAGAGAGGGGTTGAGGAGTCATCTGTGACGGTATATCCGGCGTCGCCTGGCACTTGGATACGAGAGGTAATACGCAATCCCGCACTAGAGGCTATGCCTGGACGACCCTGGCACGCATAGGGAGACCACCCCCTGCGCACCCCCTCTGGTGTCGAGAAAATGCCACGCCTGCAATGCCTGGACGACCCTGGCACGCATAGGGAGACCACCCCCTGCGCACCCCCTCTGGTGTCGAGAAAATGCCACGCCTGCAATGCCTGGACGACCCTGGCACGCATAGGGAGACCACCCCCCGCACCCCCTCTGGTGTCGAGAAAATGCCACGCCTGCAATGCCTGGACGACCCTGGCACGCATAGGGAGACCACCCCCTGCGCACCCCCTCTGGTGTCGAGAAAATGCCACGCCTGCAATGCCTGGACGACCCTGGCACGCATAGGGAGACCACCCCCTGCGCACCCCCTCTGGTGTCGAGAAAATGCCACGCCTGCTATGCCTGGACGACCCTGGCACGCATAGGGAGACCACCCCCTGCGCACCCCCTCTGGTGTCGAGAAACTGCCACGCCTGCTATGCCTGGACGACCCTTGCACGCATAGGGAGGCCACCCCTGCGCCCTCTGGTGTCGAGAAAATGCCACGCCTGCTATGCCTGGACGACCCTGGCGCGCATAGGGAGACCACCCCCTGCGCGCCCCCTCTGGTGTCGAGAAAATGCCACGCCTGCTATGCCTGGACGACCCTGGCGCGCATGGGGAGACCACCCCCTGCGCACCCCTCTGGTGTCGAGAAAATGCCACGCCTGCTATGCCTGGACGGCCCTGGCACGCATAGGGGGACCACCCACTGCGCACCCCCTCTGGTGCAGAGAAAATGCCACGCCTGCTATGCCTGGACGACCCTGGCGCGCATGTGGTGGAAGACCACCCCATGCGCTCCTGCACGCCCCGTCTGGTGTCGAGAAAATGCCACGCCTGCTATGCCTGGACGGCCCTGGCACGCATAGGGGGACCACCCTCTGCGCACCCCCTCTGGTGCAGAGAAAATGCCACGCCTGCTATGCCTGGACGACCCTGGCGCGCAATAGGAAAACCACCCCCTAAAGCACCCCTCTGGTTCGATAAAACTGCGACGCCTGCTAATGTCCTGGACTATACCTGGCACGCATAGGGAGACCACCGCCTGCGCACTCCCTCTGGTGTCGAGAAAATGCAACGCCTGCTATGCCTGGACGACCCTGGCGCGCATAGGGAGACCACCCCCTGCGCACCCCCTTTGGTGTCGGGAAAATGCCACGCCTGCTATGCCTGGACGACCCTGGCGCGCATAGGGAGACCACCCCCTGCGCACCCCCTCTGGTGTCGAGAAAATGCAACGCCTGCAATGCCTGGACGACCCTGGCGCGCATAGGGAGACCGCCCCCTGCGCACCCCCTCTGGTGCCGAGAAAATGCAACGCCTGCTATGCCTGGACGGCCCTGGCGCGCATGGGGAGACCACCCCCTGCGCACCTCTCTGGTGTCGAGAAACTGCCACGCCTGCTATGCCTGGACGGCCCCAGCACGCATTGGGAGACCACCCCCTGCGCACCCCCTCTGGTGTCGAGAAAATGCAACGCCTGCTATGCCTGGACGACCCTGGCGCGCAATAGGGAGGGGACGCACGACCACTCCCCTTCGCACCCCCTCTGGTGTCGAGAAAATGCCACGCCTGCTGTGCCTGGACGACCCTGGCGCGCATAGGGGGACCACCCCCTGCGCACCCCCTCCGGTGCCGAGAAAATGCCACGCCTGCTATGCCTGGACGACCCTGGCGCGCATAGGGGGACCACCCCCTGCGCACCCCCTCTGGTGCCGAGAAAATGCCACGCCTGCTATGCCTGGACGGCCCTGGTGTGGGGTGCTGCGCTGTGCTGTGCTGTTTTGAATTGAGCTGAGCTGAGCTGTGCTGCGCTGTGCCGTGCTGAGCTGAGCTGAGCTGAGCTGCGCTGTGCTGAGCAGTGCTGCGAGGAGGAGGGGAGGTGTGAGGTGAGACGCGGATGCGACGCGGCAGGGAAGAAAACCACAACCCCACGAAGCATGTGGGGGACAAAAACCAAAACCCCACGAAGCATGTGGGGAAGAAAACCAAAACCCCACGAAGCATGCTGGGAAAAAAAAGGAGAGGGAGGAGAAGGAGGAGGAGACGCGGGTGAGACGCGGAAGGGAAGAAAACCATAACCCCACGAAGCATGTGGGGAACAACAGACGGTGCCCAGGCCCACGCAGCCATCCAGCATCGCAATCGCGGTCGCCCCTGGGAGCTGCCAGCCGCGCTACGAGGATGGGAGAAGGTGCAACGGTTTGCTCGGGCCCCAGGGCACCGCGTCGCCACCGCGGCTGGATTCTCCTTCCCGAGACCTGGAGAACGCGCGTTTACCCTGACATTGCGAGCGGGAGGCGACGCCACGCAACCGCGCGACGCGCGACAGCCTCAGACAGACGCCAAGTGCCAAAGGGGCCCGAGAGCGCAGCGGGGACCACCACCCAGACGCCCAAAGGGGCGTGGGACCCCGAGGGCCCGAAACGACCATAGGAGGATCGATTGGGAGGTGGGCGGTTTTCGGCTTCCCAGGGCCCCTCGTCGGTCGTCGCCACGGCTGGGTCTACCTTTTCGGAGCCACGGTCAGAACGCGCACAATCACCTTCTCAAGAAAAAACAAAAGGGAGGCGAGGCTCCCCCGACCCCGCGGCCCCCGCAGGCGCAGCGCCCGCAAAGGGAGGGGCTGCCCTCCTGGGCGCAGTTAAGCCCCCCCCGCCCTACCCCGTTGAGGCGGGCCCGGGCGGAGGGGCTGAAGGGCGCCCCCCTTTGTCGACCTTCCAAACGGAAGTTGGGCAAGGGGAACGGAGCGGGGGAGAAGCCTACCGCTGGCAACAGCGCGCCCCCATAGGTCGCGCCGCTGGGCACTGCAGCTCCCGAAGGCTTGCAGCCAGGCGAGGGCCCTTCGCAATCCACGCCCCAACGGAGGGGCAACGAAGGACCTTGCCCCGACCTCTCGGAAAGCATAGGCACGCTGTTGCATGCCTCCGCCGGCGCCCGCGGAGAGAGGGGCCCCCGTCACCCCCCCGAAGCCCCCTAAGAGCCCAGCTGGGTCCCCGAGCGGCCCCAGGGGGCCCATTAGAAGCCCCGGGCCCTGGGAGGCCCTCCCAGGACGCATTCGCGCCCCCCCCTCCCCCCCCCTGCGAGATCCCTGCGGCCCGCGCCGCGGGCAGCCCAGGGCGCTGGGGGGGCGCCCCATGGCTCCGACGCCCCCCGAGGGCCCAAGAGCCCTGGACACCGTTTCTGAGCGGGGCGGGCTGGCGGGGATACGCGAAGCGTCAAGAATCCCACTAGCCCCCTGGGCGCAAGTGATCTAAAGCGTTTACACTGCCATATTCCAAACCAAGCCCCTTGTCTTCACTCCCCCCACTGGGGCCAGTTCCACTCGCCCACCCCCTATCCACCAACGCCCCATCCGCCCCCCCCCCACCCCCCCCCCACGCGCACACGCACACACACAACACACACACACATCACACACACACACACACACACACACACACCGCAAACACACAACCACAACAACACACACACCACCACACAGACACACGCACCACGCGCCGCAGCGCAGGCACGCCACGCAACCGCACGCACGCACACACACACACACATACACACACACACACACACACACGCACACACGCACACGCACCACACACCACGCCACCCCCCCACCACCACCCCTCCACCCCCCTCCACCCCCTCGGGCGCCCGTGGGGGCTTCTGCCAAGTGCCTTCGGAAGCCTCTGGGACTTCTGGGGACTTGCGGGCCCATGCCCCTCTTCTCTCCGCCGCCGTCGCCGCCCCCGCCATCGTCGCCCTCGTCGCCGTCATTTTCGCCGTCGTCGTCGCCACCGCAGCGCCGAGCCCTCGCCTCGCAAGGAAGACCGCGCAACGGGGGCTGCGCGCGACGGGGGGGCCCTCACGGCGGCGGGCCAAGTCCATCTGAAAACAACGTGCTGCACAACAAACGTGGTCGAGTCCACCTCGCCCTTCTCTTGAAAACGCGATCAAACCCCCATCGCCCTCCCCCGACAAAACAAACGCGGTCAAGCCTGCCGCGGCGGCAACGCGGCCAAGCCCCCCTCCCCCCATCTGAAAAACGTGGTCAAAACCCTTCCTCCTCCTCCTCCTCCTCCCCCTCTCCGCGCCCTCCCCCCCATCGTCCTCCACCTCTTCCCCCCCCCCCCCCCCCTCGCCCACCCCCCCTCCCACCCCTCATCGTTCGCCCCGCGCGCTCCCAAGGGCCGCGTTTGTCAAAGGGGGGCGGGTGACTTGACCACGCGTGTCAGGAAAAGGCGGGGAGGGGGACTTGACCACGCGTTCAAAAGAGGGGGATGGGGTGCTTCACCACGTTGTTTCAAAACAGGTGGAGAGGGACTTGACAGCGCTTTTCAAAACAATGAGGCATGGCGTCTCGCCATCACCGTAACTCCGAACTCGACCAGGTAGGGGGCGGAACTACATCAGGCCCCCGCCCCTCCTCTATCGACTATACCCCCACCCCGCCAGATGGCCCCAAACGAGCAATGCGCGCCTTCTGTTCCGCGCGCCCGACCGTTGGCCGCGCGACCTCAAGACGATACCTGAAAGTCCTGCCCTGCCACGAGACAAACGAAGCAAACCTAGGACGTGCCAGGCCAGGTGCCAGGTGCCTGGGACGTGCCAAACCTAGGACGTGCCAAACCTAGGACGTGCGACCGTGCCCGCATGCGGCTGTCGAGCACGCGCGCTATGCTCTGCGCGGCGAGCCTCATCGTCATGCCCCTGTCCTATCATGTTCGCCCTCCGTGGCATTATCAGCATCGCCATCTGCTTTGCCCCCCACCCACCCACCCCTGCCGGCCTCGCGACCGCCCCTGACCAAACGAAAGCGCACCAGCGCAGTGCTGCCGCACTTCAAAGTTCGAGAAGCCGAGGGGTGTCGAATGGCAACGCAACCGAAGAATGCAAACAGCCTGCAAATGCAACGGGCAATGCCCGAATCCAAAACAGAAGTCACCAAACCATTAGAATTGCGACTCCCGCCCTGGAGGCTGACTTGGACGGAGGCCTACGCATTCCTAATCCGAATCGGCATCGGTACTGTCTTCCGGCTTCGACTCGCCTGGGTGGTCCTCAGGGCCAGACTGCGCGGAGGGACCTGGCTCAGGCCCAGGCTCGGCCTGGCCGCCCAGGTTCAGGTCTGCCTGCTCGGGCACCGCATCGTCAAGACCGACTCCGACGGGGACGCGCTTCAGGTTCACGCCTGGAAAAGCCCTGACGAGGAAGTCGGGGCCGATGGTGCGCACCTTGACAGTCTTGCCCCGCACCTAAAGATTGCTTTAGCATTTGTGCGAGGACGGGCAGGTTAGCCCAAGGGGCCTGGGCGGAGACACAGAAACTGATTGGAAAAACGAACGCCCGGAACCATTGCAAGAAACCGCATGAAACATCTGACAGACATGCAATGCGCACAAGCATATCCGTGTACGTGTACATAAACAAAACTGTGTGCAGACACACACGCATACACCTATATCTACGAAGACCCGTCGACATCGGCACTTACATGTAAATGTACACTCACATCTACACAGCATCCATACACGTCTGTTCATTTGCACCATCATGAACCCACACGGAAACCCACCCGCTTAAGAACGCAACACTATGATACCCATACGCATACATATACACACATACACATACACATGTACATCTACAGTAACTGTGGAATGCGCATCCACATTTACATTTGCAACTGCGTATACGTATACGTATATGCATATGGCCCAGACCGCAACAAGCGATGCCCAAGTATATTTGCGCCTTAGGTGGCGTGACTGCGACGCATAGTCGTCTCATCACCCTTGCTCTCGACCGCCCTCGGCCTGCCTCGCCTCCCCCATTGCCCTCCTCCTCTTCCTCCTCGTCTATTACGCAATGTGAATGTCGATGGTACCCAAACAAGCGGCCAAATGGCTGACCTCAATCGCGCGCTGCGGCGTGGGGCCCTTGGCCTTCGCAGTGGGCTCCACGACGCCTGGGATGATGAACGCCTGGCGGGCCACGAGCTCCGCGCGCGCGACGTCGGGGGGGCGCCCGAGCACGCTCGCGACGACCGCGGGGGGCACCTTGGAGGAGGCCATACGCGTTTGCTTTCTCGCAAACTTGCGGGCCTGCAAGACGCGGCGCCCGATCACTGACGTAGCTAGAATAGGGGCAACGCGTTGCAGACCCGCAGTGTTTCGAAAACAATTGGTATAATTTAGCATCGAGCGTTGGACCCTCGGTAAGATGGCCATCTGGGCGGTGGCATCCGAGATGGCGTTGCACAGGGCCCAGCCAGACTGAGCGACTCCGGAGGGGATCGGGGGCTTCGGCTGCGGCTGGGGGGCGGCCAGAGGCAGAACGACCTGAACTTCTCCAGGCTCGGGATCTGCGGCCTGCTCAGCAGCGGCAGGATCACCGTCTCCGCCCTCGCCACCATGAGGAGCAGCATCGCCGCCCTCATCGTCGGGCGCAGAGGAATCAGGGGCCCCAGGGGAATTAAGTGGCGGAAGAGCATCGGGCTCGTACTCCGTTTGCGACGCCATCTTTCGCCCAACCGAAGATGAGCTAGGAAGGTAGTCTGGCAACTTGGCATGTTAAGTCTGGTGAACACTGGAGAAGGAATGTTCGATCCAGAAGCTCTGGCAACGTAGCGCTGGAGCCCCAGAACCACCCGCGTTCTCGACAAGCCCCCCTCCCCGCCTCCGCGAAAATACGGGCCCATCAACTGTCAAGCGCCACGCGCGACAACTCCACTTCAGCAGCGCCAAATGTCACCGCATCGGCCCCACGGGAAACGCGCTGCGGGAAGGGAAAGGGGGGGGGGGGGGGGCGCTGCTGAGTGAACCCATGGCAAGAAAAAAAAAAAAGAATACAAATGCAGCGGCCTCAAAAGAAATGCCCGCGGAGCGAACTGCGCGCGGAACAGAAGGGCGGACGCCGGAGTGCCGCGCAAGTTCGCAGGGGGGGGGAGTGGGGGGGGGGGGGGGGCGCTTAGGCGGGCGCGGCTCAGGCTGGAATGAGAGGAAGGGGGGGGGGCGGGAGGTGGGGTGGGTGGGGTGGGTGGGGGTGGCGGTGGTCACTAGCGCATGCGCGGCTCAAAGCGCGTGCTGTGGGGGGGGGGGGGGGGGCTCAGCGCGCGCGGCCCAGACGGCGGGTGGGGGGCAGGGGGGCGCATAGCGCGCGAGGCCCAAGGGGCGACCCCAGCTTGCGGCCCACAAGGGGGAAGAGGGTAGCTGAGCCCAGACAGGAGGAACCGTTTGTACGAGTTGCGCGCTGGCCCAGCCCAGCACGAACTCTTGCAGGACTAGTTGTCAACGCCACCCACGTTCAAGGATCTCTTTCCACACTAGTTTCAGACCTGCAACTAGTCCACTTGAGATCGGGGATTTCAAATAATTACTCGACGCGGGGCTCCCCATATGTGCATTTCATTATCGTGGTAACTCTTTCCATCGGTAGACGTCAACGAACGCCTGAGTGCGATGGGGCAAGAAAGAAGAAAGAGAGAGAGAGAGAGAGAGAGAGAGAGAGAGAGAGAGAGAGAGAGAGGAGGAGGAGGAGGAGGAGGAGGAGGAGGAGAAGGAGGAGGGAGAGGAGAAGAAGGCGGAAATAATATAACCTTTGATTGAAATACTGTTTCATGATGCGTCCAAGGATTGTCTCTTCTTCTGGAACTGCATAGTCCGCGCTTGGTTTTGGGTCTCAATGGGATGACAGCAGCTACTTCGGGCAGGGCCATGCCGACCTAGGGGGGCGCAGGGGGCGGGGCCGTCCGCGCTGGGCATCAGGCCGAAAAAGTCAGGCGACTGTGAGTTGGAAGCAGCTAAGAAGGAGAGAGGAGCGCGACAGCGGCCAGGACTTCCCGTCGGACGCGGCCGTCCGCACTAGGCTTCGGGCGCCATCGTCGCGCTATCGTGAAAAATACACTGCACCGTCAGAACTTGCCGCGGGGCGCAACCTTCTGCGCTCGGCTTCGGGCCCAGGCGCCCGCGCTGGCGCGCGTTCGCGCGCAGGCGACACATGTCGAATAAGATAGAGAAGCCACGCCCAATACGCATGGGACTTGCGCTTGCCATGCAAGCGCATTCGTCTGGGGCCGAACGCGCCGGCCACTGTCTCGCGACTCGAGTGGCTGCTCAGCCGCCCGCCACCAGGCAAAATGGCATCGACTTGCCTAATTCCAAGTCCCAGTCTGCCGCCGCGGAGCGCGGCCATAAGATAAGAGTAGATGTCTCCGACCGGCACGTCGGGCCGCGCTTGGATTCTGCAGCGCTCCACTCCGCCAATTGCAAGGAAACGCACTGTTTCCCGTTCGAGATGCTTGTAGAAGCAGAGGCGGTATCAAGTCAGGGACGTAACTCAACTCCTGACCCAGCTCTGGAATCCCCCCGCACCCGCATGCCACGGACCCTTCGCAATAGACAGTGCCGTCGCCCCTGTAAAAAATACATGATCAATGCCAGAGGCTATGTGCACGTAGCGATGACCCTCGCCAGGTTCGAATGTCAGACTAGCGCAGCGATGCCACTCGCGCTCCAACCAACTCTTCCACAAATCACCAACGACGACGGCAATGCCGTCGCTTCGGAGCAATGCACTATGCGCCCCCCCCAGCGGATACTTGCGCGTAGCGCAATCCTGGGCTCAATGGAGGAATCTCACACTGACGAAGCCCCTTGTCTCCGCATGCAACGACGTGGCCGTCGCTCACGAGCAGGATTGCATGGTTCTCACCCGCGGCAACCTGCGTGTAATGAACAGTTGGGTCAACGCTTGGAATGTCACACTGTTTGCACACATTCTCGCCGTCTGTAATAACCTGACCGTCGCTCCTAAGCAATGCCAAGTGCATGTTTCCAAAGGCAGCTTGCACGTAGCCTACGCCTTACCGCTGAGCGTCGCGCTACAGACGGTGAGAGGCTCCGACGCCAGGCGTCGTGCAAACCGTTCCCCCTTCCCATGGGCGCCGTCCTCCAGGTAGATGTGCACGATGGTCCTGCTCCTGCCCTGATCCGTCGTCCTCGTCGTCCTCGTGGTCCTCGTCGCCATCGTCGTCGTCGTCGTCGTTGTCGTTGTCGTCATGGTCGTGGTCGCCGTCGTTGTCGTCGTCGTCGTCGTGGTCGTGGTCGTCGTCGTCTTCCTCCTCCTCTCGATGCTCTCCTATTCTCTTTCCTCACCTTCCGACGCCCCTCTCTTGATCCTCGCTCTAAGCCTGTCTCCTCTTTCACCTCCTCCTCCGTGATCCCCCTCTTTCTCCCTTCCCCTGCTCTCTTTCCTTCGCCACTCGTCCTCCCTACTCTTGCTACGGCTCCCCCCCCCCCCAACCTCCCGGGGCTCGGCGAGCATGCATTTCTCAACATTCATCATCATCATCATCATTTCATATCATTTTTCATTTACTCATCTATTTTCATCCCCTCATTCATCATATCATACTTCTGTCCTGTCCTACTCGTGTCATTTGCTTGCCCTCCTCCGCCTCTCTTCCTTCTTCTTCATTCCTTTCACCCTGCCCCCTTTCTGTTGTGAGTCGAAGCGGGGACATGTTGGGGCAACCGAATGGCCAAACCGCCTGAGACATCCCCACAAACTGGGCGCGAACGGGGCGAAGGAGATACCCCCCCCCCTGCCGCTCCCCTTGGGAGTGCTGAAACCAGCGAATCGCCTGAGACATCCTCCCGAATCTGCCCCGAAAGAAAAACATGTTGGGGCAACCGAGTGGCCAAACCGCCTGAGACATCCCCACAGACCGGGCGCGAACGGGGCGGGGGAGACACCCCCCTGTCGCCCCCCTCTGGGGCGCTGAAACCAGCGATTCGCCTGGGACATCCCCCCAAATCTGCTCCGAAAGCGGGCATCTTGGGGCAGCCGGAAGGCCAAACCGCCTGAGACATCCCCACAAACTGGGCGCGAACGGGGCGAGGGGGTGCCCCCCCCCCCCCGCCGCCCCCCTCAAGAGCGCCGAAACCGGCGAAGCGCCTGCGACACCCTCAACATCTGCGTATAAGACCTAATAACTACTCGACGCGGGGCCCCCCATATGTGCATTTCATTCTCGTGGTAACCCTTTCCATGGGTAGACGTCAACGAACGCCTGAGCGCGATGGGGAAAAAAGAAAGAGAGAGAGAGAGAGAGAGAGAGAGAGAGAGAGAGAGAGAGAGAGAGAGAGAGAGAGAGAGAGAGAGAGAGAGAGAGAGAGAGAGAGAGATAGAGAGAGAGAAGAGAGAAAGAGAGAGTGAAGAGAGAAAGAGGAGAAAGAAAGAGAAAGAGAGAAAGAGAGACAGAGGAACGAGAAAGAGAGAGGAGAGAGGAAAAAAGATGAGAGAGAGGAGAGAGGAGAGAGAGAGAGATCGGGACAGTTAGGGGACCAGGGTCGTCCGCGCGGGCACTGGGTTGTTTGCGCCAACCTCGCCAACACTATTGCGGCGTGCAGCCTTGAGATTCGAGGGCGGGCAACAAAACCCCTCCCCCGGCGCAATGCGACAGACGCTACAGACGGCGGACAGACGGTGAAGATCTCACGTGTCAGACCGCGTGACGAAGAAGGCCCCAACAAGAAAGGCGACGTGCTGACACGTGGCTAGGCGGCTTGGCAGACCGCCAGTTGGGCGCTTGGCCGCAAAGCGGCGCGCAGGGACGGGGCACCCCCCGCCCCCACGCCCTGACACCGTGGACGCGGAGCCACGCGTACACACGGGCAGGCAGAATGGAGGAAATTAGCGCGGGACACCAGGTGGAGCGCCGCGGAGCGATGACAGCATAGCTTGGATGGTGAGTGGCGGCGTAGCACCATCGGGCGAGGGCGTAAGCAGCTCGGCGAAGGCACGCCCGGCGCGGTGGAGGCGCTGGAGCAGAGGGCCTTGTCGGGCTTGAGCAGCGGCAAGGTCAGCGGCGAGAGCAGCACACCTCTGCTGAAGAGCGGCCATAGCCTGGGACAGCTCAGTTTCGCGGTCGGTGAGGGGCGGCTGCTCAGTGCCAGCGGCCGCGGGCCTCGTGGGAGGGACGAGGTCATCAGTGCGCCTGGCCAGGTGGTGGACTAGCGCAGTACGGCACTCCGTGTGCTGACGGCCGTCACCCTTGATAGGCGACTGGAGGGTAACACGCGGCCCCAGGGCTGGAGCCGCTAGGGCCGCGCCCCGTGAGGTCGGAAGAGCCGCATCCTCACGCCCAGCAACAATGGAAGCGTGGACGGGGTGCGACGGCCTGACTGGCTCGGTGCCCTGCGGGGGGGCTGGAGCCGCCCCCGCGGGCTGGCGCTGGTGGGGGGACGGAGTGGGTGGCACGGTAGGACCAATCATGATGCCGTGCGAGGGCTCGGATGTCGGCCGCGTAGTCGGGTGGCGTCCCGATGGGGCGGCATCGTCGGCAGCGTGGGGTGTCGGCGGAGCGTCGTCTATGCTGCCACTCAGTCCAAGGGGATCAGCCAGGTCATCGTCGGCGTCTTGGCGGTGAGCGACATCATCATGTGGGTGCGATGTCGCTCTAGGTGTCGGAGTCGCGGTAGGCGTCGAGAGGTTGCCCGACGGGGCAGGGTTTGCGCTGGCTGGGCCGTCGTCCAAGAAGTCCAATCCCCCACCGAAACCGAACGGGTCGTCCTCCTGTTCATCGAGCATCGCCCGTTGGGCCTCGGCCCAGAGCTCATCCGGGTCTTGCGGGATGAATGGTCCAGCCGCGGGTGGTGCCTGGTCCGACAGCAGGGGGGTTGGTTCCGTTTTGCGGAGTTCCGTAGCTGTAAACCCAGCCCTGCGGTGTGGGAGCGGCAGAGTGCGGTGTCTGCGCTCGTAGATAGCGACAGCGACCCCATGGAGCACGGTCGCTTGGCGATGTCGTGTTTTGGCAGCTTCGACAATGTGGTCAGGAAGGTTGTGAGTGCGTGCCGCCTTTGTGGCAAGGGCGTCGGCCTGACGGTTGAACTCCTCCGCAATGGGCCCGATGAGCCCAAGGTCGATGCCCATGTCTCCCAGATGGCTGGCGATTTTTTCGACGCGAAACATGTTGGGCTTGGCCATAACACATCGGTGGATCTTTTCCCAGAGCTCCGCGTGCGTGCCCTGCGGCGCTGGAAGTCCGTCGATGATGCTTTGGAACCCATCGACCACCGCCTGGTTGTCCACGAAAACGTGCACGGGCCGTTCGGCACATGCCGTAAGGTGGACAATGGCGAGGGTCTCCGCAACCTGGGCGTTCTGCGTTAGGCCGTGAACGCGTGCACTGTAGTTCATGCGGTGGTCGATGCCGTAGTAGACGCCGTAGCCCGCTCGTGCAAGCAATGGGATGGCTTGGTTGGTGCATGCACCGTCCGTGCAGCGTAGACCCATGTCCAACCAGTGTCGTGGTCAAGGTAGGTGGTGTAGGAGTCCTGGGCTGAAGCCGCAGGATCTCCCTCAGGTGGGGGCCGCGGTATGGGCTGTGGTAGCGGGTCCCTCGCGAGGTCGGCCTGCAGGTCGAGGAGGGCTGGGTCTTCATCGAAGAGCCCGCAGTGTCTTGTGTGCGGCGGAAGACGGGCCCACTGGTCGTCACTGATGAGGGTGGTGAGAGGGAGTCTTTCTCGGGCCCAGCACTTGCAGTCGCGGACAGTGTGCTCCTGAGTTTCTTCTTCCTCGTCGCAGTATCGGCAGATGGGGCTGGGGTATGCCGACGTGTTTGATCGGGATCGTCGCTGTTGGGTGTGATCCCCGCCCGACAGGTAGTTTAGGAGGAGCGCCAGCTGCCAGGCAGTGCATTTGGCTGCCCCTTAGTTCGGGCGAGCCACGTGCTGGCGAAGAGGTCGAGGCCCTGTCTGACAGAGGCTAGGTAGCCAAGGTCGTGTCGCCGTGGTTTGATCCTCCGCAGAAAAGCCCTGCGTTGCGAGGCCCGCAGCATGTGTAGGAAGGCGTTTTGGGGTAAATTCAGCCAGCTGATCTGGCAGCCCCAGTCGTCGTACATGATGCCAAATGTGGGCCAGGTCCATCGGAGCTGCTGGAGCGACTGGACGAGTCGTCCGTCGGGTCCTCCACCAAACAGGGTCTGGACGTGGTGTTGAAGGTCTCTGGCGAGCCCGCAGAGTGTAACGTCGCGGTTAACCTGTCGCCGCAGGCACAGGAATGCTTCACGCTGCGTGATGGCGTCAATCTCAAGGGCGTGTCCTGGGACGCACACGGCCATGAGAGTCCAGAACTCGACCCACTTGTTTCCTTTGGGGCGGATCGCCGCCTTGAGGGCGTGGTTATAGGCAGTTTTGGCTGGGCCTGATGGTGCTTGAATGTCGGTGCCCGTGGTGCAGACGCTGGCAGCCAGGGAGCGGGCGTGCCGCGCCTTGATAAGCATCGGCGATGGGAGCTTGCCAATGCGCGGCAGGCGGATAGTCGCCCTCCGTACACGGGCGTCTGCGGTGGCCGTGAGGTTAAGCGCGGCTGGAGCCGGCGCTGCCTCGGCGTTGATGTAACTCCCGACGAGCTTGAAGGAATCGACCACACGTAGTGGGCGATCCGCCAGTGTGAGCTGGGTAACGGCGGCGTGAAGCTCGTCGGTGAGCGCCCACCCTGCCACTTTACCAGGGTGAATGCGTTGACCTGAGAATCGTTCAAACTTGGCGGTTTCGTCGAGAGATTTCTGCAGCTCAGAAGCGGTGTGGGTAGTGGAGTTGCTGTCGTCAACGAAGGTAGTGCTGAGTGATCGAGGTACGTATCGGTGCTGCCTCTTTGTCCACACGCACATGAGCAGCTTGATGTCATCCAGGGACCACGAGCTGCCCTGGAGGTGACCGTTTGTCCTGGCCAGGTCCCTGGAGTACGCTCCGTTCATGCGGATGTAGCGTTTGTGGTGTCTGTGGAAGTTTCGGCGGACAGTAACGATGTCTTGTGGGCACCCCGCGTGCAGCGCAAGGTTTAGACAGATGTCCGCGAGGAGGTAGTCGAAGCACTTCTGTCGGTCAAGGGCTGCTCCAGCTAAGGGGAGGAGTAAAGTCCTGGCGTGCTCGATGCGCAGGGCGAGAGAAGTGCTGACATCCCCAATGGTGGCTTTGGGAACGGCGCCGAAGCTCGTGGCATGGGTCCGTCCTTGCCGCCAGGTCGTGAGGCTACGGTAGGCCGGCGCCTCCCACGCATACATCCACACGGAAAGAACCGAGAGAAGCCGTTGGTCCGTCGGGAGTTCCCCTCGGCCTTTTCGGAGGCACGGGTTTGGCACGTGCAGGAGGGGCTCGGGGATGGTGCCAGTGCGTAGCATAGCACGTAAGACGCTGGCGAAGAGGCGAAGGATGTCGTCGGGTAACTCCTTAGCCTCCTTAGTTGTCCAGCCGTCGAGTCCCCCCGCGCGGCGCGGTGAACGGGTGCGAATGAAGTGGATGAGTTGGTCGTCGGTGAGGTGGAAAGGGGCTGTTGGTGATGGCGTAGGCAGCTCTTGTCGGTACTCGTCGTAGTCGTAGAAGTCTGCCCACGTCGGCATAGCTTCGGCATCATGGCCTGCGCGAGCGCGGTACCTGCCCAAGATGGGCTCCCAGGTGTCGACCATGAGCTTAAGCATGTCTTTGGTATTGGCAACAATGGCGTTGGCGGGGAGGGCGTCGGGGACCTGGGCAGGTGGCGGGTCACGAGTGTGGCCTTCGTCGTTGTCCGTGTCGAGCGAGCTACCGTCGCTGGGGCTGAAGCCGCCAGCGTCGGTGTCGGCATCACTATCGTCCGTGCAAGCTTGGTCAGGGTTGAAGGCGGTGGTGTCACAGTGGAGCTGTGCATCGTCGGGAGTGGTGGGCGTGCGGAGATACGCCGTGGGCGAGCAGTCGGCAGCCCGTGCGTACATGGCCGCCTTTCGCCCGCTTGGCTCGCGGACACCCTCAGCCCAAATCTTGATGCGTTCAGCTTTGACTCGGTTTGCACGTCGCGCCAGCTCTGAGTCAAGGTTTTGGAACAGACGGTCCAGGTGCTCTCCGCGTGGTGCTGGCACGTCGGGGGTCCAGGCCTCGGGAAAGGCCAGGAGGACCGTGGGGCGCAGCTTGTGGCAGAGAAGGCGGGCTGCGGTCCACGTGCAGTCGATGCGTTGCGCCAGGTACGGCGGGATAGCACGGTAGTCGATATGATGGTGCTGTCCGATGAAGCGAAGCTCACAAAGTTGCCGATGGAGCTTGCGAAGGCGGTTCATGTGGATCTTGGAAGCTCCGTAGGTGGGAAAGGCGCGGGGGACAGCGGGTCGCTCCTCGAACGTGGGTGTGAGCCCGTGCATGGTAGGGGGCTTCTTTTTTGGGTGGTCTGGCGGTGGAGGTGGCAGGTCGCGCAGCCGGGTGAGATGGTACTCATGGCTGGCCTCGTTTGCCAGGGCAAACATGCGTTCCACATCGTCGCGTGTGTCGGCCTGTTCCATGCGGTCATGGTCTCGCCCTGCGATGAGGGTCCCTAAAGCCTGAAGTTCGTGGTCCTCATGCGCTCCGTCGCTAGGAGGGTAAGGCGTGGGGGCTAGAAGGCGTCGGGCCGTATGGTCGAGGCGGCTAAGGTCGAGCGTGACCTGCAGGCCAACATGGGACTTCGCTGGCAAGTCACGCAGATAGCAGAAGTCGGTGACAAGGGATCGCGCCGCTTGGTTGGCGATGATGTAATCGATGCGCGAAGTGCGGGGGCACTTGGTGACGCGGTCCCAGTCAGGGATATTGCCATAAGTGTGCATGGTGTGGTCTGGTGTACCTTCAGCGACGTTAAACCATCCGTGCTGCATCATGTGCAGCAGGTGTGGATTGTCGTCGATGTTCGTGTTGGCGTCCATGCAAATGAAATACGGGGCTGAGCCGACCCTCGCGGCGGCGCAGTCAGCAAGCCGAAACAAATCGGCGCTGTCTCCTCCAGCGACCCCGTAGAGGCTCGCGATGTAGATCCCAGCGGGCCCGTGGTTGTTTCGTCGCCGCCTGCGGCGGTGCTGGGTGCAGAGCGGGAGGAAGGCCTCGTGCCATCTGTTCTTGGCCTTGAGGGTGGCGATACAGGACGCAGTGTCGTCGACGGTGGAGTCGACGATGGCGTCCTTAGAGAGGATGGCGACCCCTCCCGATGCGCCAGTGTTGCCCTCGACCGTGTGGTCCGTGCCGCCGTGAGCAGCTTTGCGCTGGGCTCGCGCCAGATCCAGGTCAGGTCCCAGACTGGCCTGATATCCCCCGTGGTGTGGATTGGCGGCGTTGGTAGCGATGGCTTGTCTGGTAGGCTTGGCATGTCGGGTCTCCTGCAGTGCTATGACTGCGGCGTTGTGGTCGACACCAAGAGCGGTGATGGTTGGCCAGTTCGCTGGGGGACTCGTGATGTTGAGGCTGACGAGGTGGATGGAGCGACCTGGCCCGTCTCCGTCGGTGGAGCTGGGGTTGGCACGCCCCGCACGGTGGAGGGCAGCCTGGCCCTCACCCAGGTAGAAGGCTTGGCCACAGTAGGAGCTCATGGCGTCCCTGCAGATTGGCTTGAACGGGGCTGAAGCCGCCGTCAGGCCAGAAGTATAGGCGAGGCATGGTCGACACTGCGCCAGGGGGGGTTCTTAAACATCGGCGAAACTGCCTCGAAAAATCCTCCTCACTCCTGTACCGTGGGGGAAGCAGAGGGAGAAGGAGGCGACTCCTCGATCCGTCCTGCCGAACACAAGAGCAAAAGCAAACCAGCGGCGGCGGCTCGGCGCGGCAGCGGCGCAACGCGCGCGCATATACTGCGCACGCGACACCGCTGGTCCGTCCTGCGGCGGCGCGCCCGCCCCATCAGTACCGTGATGAGCAGCATCGGGTGGAACAGCTCGAGCAGCGCGGTCGGTGGCCTGGCGCTGAGCCTCGTCCATGCCCGCTGCCGTGAGGCACGCGTTGCGGACAGGGCTGACTCCACGCGGGGCCGCCGCTGCCGCGGCAGCGGCTGAGGTGGCGGGGACGCCGCCACGACTCTGAGGAGAAAGCGGTGAGCCGCCGCCGAAGCCCGCCGCGAGGTCCTTGACGCGGTACTTGTTCTTGAAGGGGTCGAAGGTCGGCGCCTCGTCGATGGGGTCGACAACGCGGGTGGGCGGCGGCATCTCCTGGTCCGTGGACGGCGTCGGCTCGAGGTCGACCTGGCCAGGTTCGATGGCGCTGGCACCGAAACGTGGCACCACCTCGGGGGCTTGGCCATCAGCCAGAGTCTCGCGGGGCGGCGAGCTCGTGGAGCTCCCAGGGGCCTTGCGCGAGCTGTGGCGGCTGCAGGACCGGCTGCGCGGGACGCGCCCGCCCGTGTGGCGGTCGCGTGGCGAGGTCGCCTGGGCGTTAGCGCGCGCAGAGTCCGCCCTGCTCGGGGAGCGGATCGGCGCTGCGCAGGGTGTTTGGCTGGGCTGGCGGGAGCCGCCTGTGCCGCCCGCCGCCGAGGCTGCAGCCTGGTCAGGGTCGACGGCGTCAGGGCGGGGGCTGACGTGATGGGCGCTACCCACGCTGTGCCGCGGGGAGGCGCTGTGGTGCGCCTGGGTGTACGTGAGGACGAGCGGGACGAGCGGCTGCCGCTCGCGCTCAGGTGGGGCAGGTTTTGCCTGGGCAGGGCGCAGCGCTGCGGCCACGTTTGGCGGGGGCGTGTGTTGGCGCGGTTGCCAGGCACGCACGTTCGCATCGCGCCATCCTTCAGGGCGCCCTGTCCTGCCACGGCTTGGTGCAGCCCCCTGGGCTGAAGCCGCAGGGGTTACCGCTGCGGGCTGGTTGCTGGGGGTGCTGTCGCGGCGGCCTGGGTAAAGGCCCCAGGCACGCGTGGACCCAGGCACGGGCGAGGTGGCCCGTGGGGGAGCCTGCACGAGCGCACGCGGGTAGCCGATGACCGCTGGGTGCACCCTGGCGTGGGGGGCATGGCCGTAGCTGGAGGCGGCTGCTCCTGCCGCCGCGGGCCTGGCGCCAATGGGGCCACGGTGGTAGGCGGCACCCCCGCCGTACACCGTGCTGTCGCCTGTCGGGACGCGCGCGGGGGAGCGGTTGCGTGGCGTGCTCGGCTGACCTGCGTCGCGTTGGTCGCGCTGCTGGGTGCGCTGCTGGTGCTGTTGGTAGCGCTGCTGGTCGGCTCTCGAGAGCGGGCGGGTGACGGGGAGGATGGTGGGCACGTCGGGCCGCCGCCAGCCCTGATAGACGTGCTCGAAGGCGTGGTCTGGGTAGGTATCCCCGACGGGTGAGTATCGCCGCACATGCTCCACGTAGTAAATGTTCTGCGGCTCGGGGAGCACCGTGATGTTCACGGCTCGCTGGTGCGCTGGTCCATAGAGACAGAAACTACCACGGTTGTTGCGGTCGTGGTTCAGCTCGGCTTCGGTCGTGGCACGGCTCACCATGGCGTCGCAGAGGCGCATGTCATAGTCGAGAGCTTGAGGCCCAGGGCCGCCCTCGGCATCCCAGTACAGTACCACATCTCGCCAGCGGGTGCGGGTAGTGTGGATGCGCTCGGCGATGGACTCGCAGACGGTCCTGACTGTGACACGATCCCTTTGCATGTTGGTGATGGCTAGGGAGTAAGGTCGGCGGACCGTTTTGTTGAAGATGAAGTCCTCCTTGAGGGCCTGGTGGGGGCCGAAGAGCACGTAGCCTTCCCTCCACAGCGGTTGGTCGGGGGACGGATCTTCAGGCATCCCCGTTCCTGTGAACCCAGGTGGCCGCCTCGTGCCGTCGGGCAATCCCTGCCTGAGGACGCGACGCGGCCTCGGTGGAAGATGCCATTGACCCTGGTAACCTGCTTGGCCTGGTTGTGGAGGCTCCCCCCCGGGGCCTGAAGGCGCTCGGGGGAGTTCCTTGAGGTCGTGCTGGGCTGGCGCGTTGCCGTATTGGCGGGCAAGAATGTGCGGAGGCATCCCTGTGGCACGGACGTCGAACAGGCTGTGCGGACTAGGCGGATGGGGGCACCTGCTGGAAAGGCAGCATGTGTCGGAGTCCCTGTTGTCGGTGCTGCACGCGCACGTCCAGCTGCTGCAAGAGTAGTCCGTGGACCAGTCCATAAGTGCACGTAGTCCGCTGAGGGAGCAGTCTGGGCACGTTGGTTGGCCCGAGGTGCCGAGCTGCGCGTTGCGGCGGGCCGCACAGTACTGACAGCATTGGAATCGGCACTGTGGGCATGACCAGCGTCCTGGTAGGGGCGGGAGTGCTTGCTCGTTTGTGCCTGGGTCGTCTGGGTGGGGTCGGGGTCGATCCCACAAGGGCCAGACGTCGGCGAACCAGGACTGGCCTGCAGTGCGGACCACCTCGGCGGGGAGGCGAGCGTCGTCAGCATGGCGCTCGAGCCACTGGGGCCCCATGTCCGCTGGGATCATGACCGTGCGCCAAGTGTCGTCCGCCTTGACGTGGACTTGGGTCGGTGCCCAGAGCTTGGTAGTGGTATCGCCATGGTCGTGGTGGAGGATGACCCAGCCGTCGCGACCCGCCACCACAGGGTCGATAACGCGGTGGCCCATGACGGTCGTCCCCCGCGGTAAGTAGGCGCCGTCGTGGTGCTCGCCTGGGTCAAGCCAGACCTCGATGCCAGGGGCATTGACACGGGCCCGCACATCGCGGACGTGGAAGGCGAGGACGTGGTAGGCGGTCGGCTCCTCTTCCGTCTCGATGTGCTCCCACGTCTCGATGTCGATGTTGTCCGAGGTGGAGTTTCCGCCGCTCTGCCGTGACGAACGCGAGGCGGATCGCCGTGGGCGGGCATGGCCTCGGGCGAGGGCGGCGGCCGCGCTGAGGAGGGACGGCGTACGGCGGTCGTCGGCTCCTGATGTCGTCGATGAGCGGTCTGGACTGTGTGCCAGGGCGGCACCTGACTGGTAGGTGCGCGGTGGGCCAGACGCGGCCCCAGGGCTGGAGCCGCTGGGGCGCGGCTATCGTGCGTCGGACTGCCCCCGCACGGGGACGGCTTGCAAGCCAGTGTACACCAGGTCGATCAGTGGCTGCGGGTCCAGCTGGAGCTTGCGAAGCGAGACGCGTGGACGGGGCTGGTTGGGGTCGGCCCTGTGGCGGCTTCGGTGTCGTAGTGCTGTTTAGCCCATGCTCGCGCTGCCTCTGGCGAGTTTAGTGCCTGCGGCGGTGGCCACGCTGCCGCGATGTCCAGCCTGCGCCAGGTGTTGGCTTCCTGGTCGCGGGCTTCAGCCGCCTCGCGGAGGTCTGGATGATCGTAGCCAGCGATGTGGAGGGCGTGCGCACAGTCGCCCATGCCATAGGCTTGTGGTAGGGCACGGCACCTGGAGGCAGCTTCCGTGGGGGCACACCAGTCCATACGGATGAGGAGGCCCAGGACACGAGGGTATATGAGGCGCGCTCCGTGGGCCTCCGCTTTCACGAAGTTGTGCCAGTTCTCACCGCGCGGCGGTTGGGTGGCCTCGCACATCCAGAGCGCGATGGGTCCCCACGCGAGGGTGTCGTCTTCGAGGCTGTAGGGCGGGTGGGGCGGCACTGCGTACCACGCGGCCAGCGACGGGTGCACACTCACGTACGTGCGGCCAACATTTGTGCCAGTTCGACCCTTCGCTTCACGGCGGGGGGCTGGCAGGAGGTGCCCTCCGTTGACAGCGAGACGGGCCGCAAGGTCGCCGCGGGTCCCGTGCCAGAAGACCGTGGGCGTGTCAGTGGTGGGTTGACGGAGGTCCCACGTGAGGTAGGGGAAGATCGTCTCGCCTGAGTTCCCGCCCGAGTCTTCCAGCACCCAAGTGAGTCGGTTCGGGGGTCTCTGCATGATGTCAGTCCACGGCACCAGCGCTTGGAGTGTTGGATCATGGGTGAATCGTGGATGGTCGTGGAGTCGCAGGGCGTCTTTGATGTCCTCTGTAGACACGCCACTGTTACCAAGCGCAAAGCCGTTTTGGTACAGGGCGTTGAGGATGCTCGTCGGTGGCACGGGGACCGCTGGGTCGCGCTGGATGGTGTTGCGTAAGTTGCGCGTCGGTGGCCTGAGGGCTAGGTGGGGCGTACCAGGGCCTGAAGGCGCCTGGGGCCTGGCGGGTGATGCATAGCGTGCTCGCCGACGTGGTGGTTGGGTGTCCGTGTCGGAAGAGGAACCACGAGCATCTGCATGTCGGAAGATGGACCACGGCCTGTCGCGGGTGCGCTCACGTGGTTCCCTTGCCTCGGCGTCGCTGGCTTGGGCTGTGGCGTCTTCGTGAGTCGGTGGATTGCCGTAGACCGCGCCGCTCTTGGAACCGTATCGCAGAGACGGGCTGGTCGATCGTGGTGTGACGGACGAGGCTCGCGATACGGCGGCAGTGACTTCAACGATGGCGGCGGTGGTGGCGGTGGTGACATCGGCGACTGCGGCGGCAACTGCAGCAGCATAGTGTTCCTGTAGCAGCGGATGTCGAAGTGGGTGCACGTGGCTTTCGGGTTCGTCGGGATGCGTGCGCGGCATTGTGTGTGTGTGGCCTCATCCCGCGGCCTCCTGCTCGGTTGGCAACAGCGGAGGCACCACTGGGCCGTGGATGAGTCCAGGGCGCGCGCACAAACGCGGGCTCCGACGTGTCCGACGGCTCCTTGAGCGAGGAGTTTGGCGCCGACCAGAAGAAGACCGCACACCACTCCGCCAGTGGCAATAGCTCCGAGTTTGCCACTGGCCCATTTCAGGACACCCCCGAGGCCAAACCCGACTGCGCTGGCCCCGCCCGAGACGATATCTCTGAGTTTGGCGCTGGTCCACTTGAGAATACCCCACAAGGCGGGCGTGACGTTGTATGCCGTTGTGCGTCGGGGTGTAATGGACACAGATGGGCCTGGTGCCGCCGCTTCGCGTCGTCGTCGCTGCCGGTAGCTGGGGTCTCGGCTCGGTGTCGGCAAGTACCCGTCGATCTGGTCCTTGTACGGCATGGCTATCACGATGGCATACGTGGCCACGAAGAGGCAAATGAGACAGCCACAGTGTCGTGAGGCCGCTGCGCTGTGCGGGGCCTCGTAGGAGCCGCTGGCGTCTGGGCTCGCGTCGTCGATGGGGTCGTTGTCGATGTCAGCCTGCCAGTGGTCAACGGCGCTGGGATTGGAGTCAGTCGCGTTAGCACGGCAGACAAGGGTGCGTGGCGTGGTTCTGCCACCTGCGGTCTGTAGGCGTCCAGGTCCAGCCAATGCTGCAGCGGGGCTGAAGCCGCCACTGCGCGGGCTGGTTAGAGCTGGCGATGCAGTGGGATGGCTTGTCTCGTCGGCGGCAGTGGCGCCTTCAGCGTCGTTGAGCTGTGCGCTGGGGTCGGCCTGGGCCGAGTTGTTGGGCGGACTGCTGTGCGACGGGGGGCGCCCTATGTAGGGTTCGCTGTCACGGTCACGCTGGGCCGTGTCACCTGGCGGTGCCGTGCCGTCGCGATCCTGAGTTTCCATGTCGTCCTGGCTATCGTCCGACGCGTGGAACGAGTCCAGGGATATGTTGATATCGCTGGCCGCGATGTGCTGGAGCAGAGGCGGTTCGGCGTCGGCTGCGGGCTGGTCACACGTGGCGTGCTGGGCGAGGGGGGCCAGCTGGCGGTGGTAGGTTTAGCGGTTCCGTCGGTGCCGCGGCGAGCTCCGCCTCGACAAGCGGCTGCATGTCTGGCGGGTGGTGCAGGATCGCATCCGCGAGGTACGCCAGGGCGTCTTGGTCGGGTGGAGGGAGGCCTCTTGGCAGCAAGGCGTGCGCCCGTGAGAGGTATGGCGGCAATGGTGCCGTGAAAGCCTCAGGGCCGACGAGCTGGGCACGAGCGCCCTGGTATTCCAGAAGAAGGCCAAAATAGCGAGTGGGGTACTCGCGGCTGCCCTGGATACGAGTGAGGTTGCGGTTGGTGCGCTGTCTGTCGGGGCCTGCTCTGTGCCAGATGTCCTCGCACATGTCGAACGCGGTGCGCTGGCGCAGGGCGTCGTTTTTCTCCTCGGAGTCCTCCTGGAAAAAGTGGTCGTACTGTGGCAGATGGAGCGTGGCCAGGATGTACGGGACGCAGTCCTCGAGCCATGCCCAGAACACGTCCTGGTGGTCCTCACCTGGTGCCCACGCCGCGGCGCACGGTATGAGCCGTGCTCGGATCATCATCAGGTGCCAGAAAGCGGGGTCCTCCTCGGGTTCGCCCCTGGCGCACAGAGGGGTAGTGGGACCCGTGGGGCTAAAGCGGGGCACGACAGCGGGGCTGAAGCCGCCACTGCGTGCCTGGGCCTTGCCAGCGGCCCTGTCGAGGATATGCTGCACGACGGTCGAGGACAAGCTGAAGACAGGGTGCCATCGAGGATATGCTGTACGACGGTCGACCGCAGGCGTCGTATAGAGTGATGGTAGCCCTCGTAGCTGAACTTGCATGCGGTGCGAGGCGTGGCCGGAGGACGCAGGAGTCAGCTCAGCTGCGGCAAAATCGGCGGTCGACTGCGATGCATGTGTCGTAGTTGACGAGGGCGTGCCCGTAGGAGACGTGCTGGTACTCGGCGTAGGCATAGTAGTAGCCGTCAAAGTCCCAGGGGGGCAGCGCGTGGGGCAGGGCCCCTGGTGCTGCTCAAGCCAGGCGCTCGCAATGGCGCCCAGTGGCCCGTTGCCGCACGGACCCGCGGCGGCGGTGCCGTTCACGATCGGGTCCAAAATGGTGCAGTGATCGTATTTGTAGATGCTGTCATCGTAAAGGTAGAAGAGCGTCCCACGTTCAGCGTGTCGCAGGAAAAAATCTCCTCCATGCTGGGGCGCACCGCCTGAAGACGGGTGTGCTCCCGCAAGCGAGGGGAGGGCCAGGCGGCAGGCAAGGCGCCACATGATGGCGAGGCCTGGCGGGCGGCGCGAGCGATGAGCCAAAAGCTGCATGTCAGCACACGTCCTCAAATACCCCTGAATGCTCATGTACATTGCAACAATCACGCCCCCTGCAAGACTACGGGTGTCCCTACACAGATAGCTTGCGCGTGCTGCTGCCAAAACAGACATGAGGTGACAAGAAAGAGATACGACGCGAAGAGGGAATATATGCCTCTGAAGGCGCTTCCTCGGAGGGCTGAGGCGGGCTCTCTGAGGCACCTTCAATAGGGTTCCTGGGTGGCCCGACCCTTGTCCTTGCCTTTGTCGGCCCCTGGGGGCCCCGTCCCTGGGGTGACCTGGCCTGGCTGGTCGATCCAACCGCAGGCAGCCACGGGTTCGGCGGCCGCTGCAGCTTCCTCCTTCTTAGTTTCCAGGGTGGCCACTTGTGGCAGGTGGATGGTGCCGCCCGTGAGGTGCCCGAGGAGGGTCTGGATGTCGCCGCGCAGTGCAGCGGCGTCGGCGGTTGCCGTCTGTTGCTGGGTGACGACGGTGGCAAGCCCCCGTTCCAGCCCTGAAACGTGCTCCGTGAGTGTGGCCTGGGAGGAGAGGACGCCCGCAAGCTGTACCTGCATGTTATCCACCGTGTTGGCCAGCAGCTCGTGCTGTTGTTCCATGTGCTGGATGCGGGTCGTGGCAGCATCTGGCAGTTTAGAGGCCGATGCGAAGCGCTCGCCGAAGGTGTTGAGTTCATGGGAGGCCACGCTGTATTCATCATCTGATGAGAGGATCTCGACGTCGTCGACGTCGCCTGGTACTTCGGCGGCTGTGGCAGCGTCGCCTTCGGTGTGGCCCCCACCTTCTGCCGCCACCGT
>CAUYUJ010016820.1:0-5000 GCA_963575745.1 Prorocentrum cordatum | reverse complement strand
ATCGGTGGATCTTTTCCCAGAGCTCCACGTGCGTGCCCTGCGGTGCTGAGTGTCCGTCGATGATGCTTTGGAACCCATCGACCACCGCCTGGTTGTCCACGAAAACGTGTACGGGCCGTTCAGCACATGCCGTGAGGTGGACAATGGCGAGGGTCTCCGCAAGCTGGGCGTTCTGCGTTAGGCCGTGAACGCGTGCACTGTAGTTCATGCGGTGGTCGATGCCGTAGTAGACGCCGTAACCCGCTCGTGCTAGCAATGGGATGGCTTGGTTGGTGCATGCACCGTCCGTGGCAGCGTAGACCCATGTCCAACCGGTGTCGTGGTCAAGGTAGGTGGTGTAGGAGTCCTGGGCTGAAGCCGCAGGATCTCCCTCAGGGGGGGGCCGCGGTATGGGCTGAGGTAGCGGGTCCCTCGCGAGGTCGGCCTGCAGGTCGAGGAGGGCTGGGTCTTCATCGAAGAGCCCGCAATGTCTTGTGTGCGGCGGAAGACGGGCCCACTGCTCGTCACTGATGAGGGTGGTGAGAGGGAGTCTTTCTCGGGCCCAGCACTTGCAGTCGCGGACAGTGCGCTCCTGAGTTTCCTCTTCCTCGTCGCAGTATCGGCAGATGGGGCTGGGGTCAGCTGACGTGTTTGATCGGGGTCGTCGCTGTTGGGTGTGGTCCCCGCCCGACAGGTAGTTCAGGAGGAGCGCCAGCTGCCAGGCAGTGCATTTGGCTGCTCCTTTCGTTCGGGCGAGCCACGTGCTGGCGAAGAGGTTGAGGCCCTGTCTGACAGAGGCAAGGTATCCAAGGTCGTGACGCCGTGGCTTGATCCTCCTCAGAAAGGCTCTGCGTTGTGAGGCCCGCAGCATGTGAAGGAAGGCGTTTTGGGGTAAGTTCAGCCAACTGATCTTGCAGCCCCAGTCGTCGTACATGATGCCAAATGTGGGCCAGGTCCAACGGAGCTGCTGGAGCGACTGGACAAGTCGTCCGACAGGTCCTCCACCAAACAGGGTCTGGACGTGGTGTTGGAGATCCCTGACGAGACCGCAGAGTGTAACGTCGCGGTTAACCTGTCGCCGCAGGCACAGGAAAGCTTCACGCTGCGTGATGGCGTCAATCTCCAGGGCGTGTCCTGGGACGCACACGGCCATGAGAGTCCAAAACTCGACCCACTAGTTTCCCTTGGGGCGGATAGCCGCCTTAAGGGCATGGTTGTAGGCAGTTTTGACGGGGCCTGATGGGGCTTGAATGTCGGTGCCCGTGGTACAGACGCTGGCAGCACGGGAACGGGCGTGCCGCGCCTTAATAAGCATCGGTGATGGGAGCTTGCCAATGCGCGGCAGGCGACTAGTCGCCCTGCGAACACGGGCGTCAGCGGTGGCCGTGAGGTTAAGCGCGGCTGGAGCCGGCGCTGCCTCGGCGTTGATGTAACTCCCGACGAGCTAGAAGGAGTCGACCACGCGTAAGGGCCGTTCCGCCAGAGTGAGCTGGGTAACGGCGGTGTGAAGCTCGTCGGTGAGCGCCCACCCCGCCACTTTGCCAGGGTGAATGCGTTGACCAGAAAATCGATCAAACTTGGCGGTTTCTTCAAGAGATTTCTGCAACTCAGGCGCGGTGTGGGTAGTGGAGTTGCTGTCGTCAACAAAGGTAGTGCTGAGTGATCGCGGAACGTATCGATGCTGTCTCTTGGTCCACACACACATGAGCAGCTTAATGTCGTCCAGGGACCAAGAACTTCCCTGGAGGTGACCGTTGGTCCTGGCCAATTCCTTAGAGTACGCTCCGTTCATGCGGATGTAGCGTTTGTGGCGACTGTAGAAGTTTCTGCGGACAGTAACGATGTCTAGGGGGCACCCCGCGTGAAGCGCAAGGTTAAGGCAGATGTCCGTGATGAGGTAGTCGAAACACTTCTGTCGGTCAAGGGCAGCCCCAGCTAAGGGAAGGAGTAAGGCCCTGGCGTGTTCGATGCGCAGGGCAAGAGAGGTGCTGACGTCCCCAATGGTATCTTTGGGGACAGCGCCAAAGCTCGTGGCGTGGGTCCATCCTTTCCGCCAGTCCGTGAGGCTGCGGTAAGCTGGCGCTTCCCACGCATACATCCAAACGGAAAGCACCGAGAGAATTCGTTGGTCCGTTGGGAGTTCGCCTCGGCCTTTTCGGAGGCACGGGTTTGGCACATGAAGGAGGGGTTCTGGGATGGTGCCAGTGCGTTGCATAGCGCGTAAGACGTTGGCGAAGAGGCGAAGGATGTCGTCGGGTAACTCCTTAGCCTCCTTAGTAGTCCAGCCGTCCAGACCCCCCGCGCGGCGCGGTGAACGGGTGCGAATAAGTGGATGAGTTGGTCGTCGGTGAGGTGGAAAGGGGTGGCTGGTGATGGCGTAGGCAGCTCTTGTCGGTACTCGTCGTAGAAGTCAGCACACGTCGGCATGGCTTCGGCGTCATGTCCAGCACGGGCACGGTACCTGCCCAAGATGGGCTCCCAGGTGTCGACCATGAGCTTAAGCATGTCTTTGGTATTAGCAACAATGGCGTTGGCAGGGAGAATGTCGGGGACTTGTGCGGGTGGTGGTTCACAAGTGTGGTCTTCGTCGTTGTCCGTGTCGGGCGAACTACCGTCGCTGGGGCTGAAGCCGCCAGCTTCGGTGTCAGCGTCGCTATCGTCCGTGCTAGCTTGGTCAGGTTTGAAGGCGTTGGTGTCGCAGTGGAGTTGCGTATCGTCAGGTGTGGTAGGCGTGCGGAGATACGCCGTGGGCGAGCTGTCAGCAGCCCGTGCGTAAATGGCCGCCTTTCGCCCGCTTGGCTCACGGACGCCCTCAGCCCATATCTTGATGCGTTCAGCTTTGGCACGGTTCGCACGTCGCGCCAGCTCTGAGTCGAGGTTTTGGATCAAACAGTCAAGATGCTCTCCGTGAGGTGCTGGCTCGTCGGGGGTCCAGGCCTCGGGGAAGTCTAGGAGAACCGTGGGGCGCAGCTTGTGACATAGGAGGCGGGCCGCGGTCCACGTGCAGTCGATGCGCTGCGCCAGGTGCGGCGGGATGGCACGGCAGTCTAAATGATGGTGCTGTCCGATGAAGCGAAGCTCACAAAGTTGCCGATGGAGCTTGCGCGGTCGGTTCATGTGTATCGTGGAAGCTCCGTAGGTGGGAAAGGCGCGGGGGACAACTGGTCGCTCCTCGAACGTGGGCGTGAGCCCGTGCATGGTGGGGGGCTTCTGTTTTGGGTGGTCTGGCGGTGGAGGTGGCAGGTCGCGCAGACGGGTGAGATGGTACTCATGGCTGGCCTCGTTAGCCAGGGCGAACATGCGTTCCACATCGTCGCGTGTGTCGGCCTGCTCCATGCGGTCCTGGTATCGCCCTGCGATGAGGGTCCCTAATGCCTGCAGTTCGTGGCCCTCGTGAGCTCCATCGTTAGGTGGGTAGGGCGTGGGGGCAAGAAGGCGTCGGGCCGTATGGTCGAGGCGACTGAGGTCGAGCGTGACCTGCAGGCCAACATGGGACTTCGCTGGCAAGTCGCGCAGATAGCAGAAGTCGGTGACAAGGGATCGCGCCGCTTGGTTGGCGATGATATAATCGATGCGCGAAGTGCGGGGGCACTTGGTGACGCGGTCCCAGTCAGGGATATTGCCGTATGAGTGCATGGTGTGGTCTGGTGTGCCCTCAGCGACGTTAAACCATCCGTGCTGCATCATGTGCAGCAGGTGTGGATTGTCGTCGATGTTCGTGTTGGCGTCCATGCAGATGAAATACGGGGCTGAGCCGACCCTTGCGGCGGCGCAGTCAGCGAGCCGAAACAGGTATGTGCTGTCTCCTCCAGCTACCCCGTAGAGGCTCGCAATGTAGATCCCAGCGGGCCCGTGGTTGTTTCGTCGCCGCCTGCGGCGGTGCTGGGTGCAGAGCGGGAGGAAGGCCTCGTGCCATCTTTTCTTGGCCTTGAGGGTGACGATACAGGGCGCAGTGTCGTCGACAGTGGAGTCGACAATGGCATCCTTAGAGAGGATGGCGACCCCTCCCGAGGCGCCAGTGTTGCACACGACGGTGTGGTCTGTGCCGCCGTGGGCAGCTCTGCGCTGGGCTCGCGCCAGATCCAGGTCAGGTCCAAGACTGGCGTGGTATCCCCCGTGGTGTGGATTGGCGGCGCTGGTAGCGATGGCTTGTCTGGTCGGCTTGGCATGTCGGGTCTCCTGCAGTGCTATGACTGCGGCGTTGTGGTCGGCACCAAGAGCGGTGATGGTTGGCCAGTTCGCTGAGAGACTGGTGATGTTTAGGCTGACGAGGTGTATGGAGCGACCTGGCCCGTCTCCATCGGTGGAGCTGGGGTTTGCACGCCCCGCACGGTGTAGGTCAGCCTGACCCTCGCCCAGGTAGAAGGCTTGGCCACAGTAGGAGCTCATGGCGTTCCTATGGATTGGCTTGACCGGGGCTGAAGCCGCCGTCAGGCCAGAAGTATAGGCGAGACATGGTCGGCACTGCGCCAGGGGGGGTTCATAAACATCAGTAAAACTGCCTCGAAAAAATCCTCCTCACTCCTGTACCATAGGGGACGAGGGGAGGAGAGGTGAGACGGCAGCAGAGGGAGAGGGAGGCGACTCCTCGATCCGTCCTGCCGAACACAAAAGCAACAGCGAACCAGCGGCGGCGGCTCGGCGCGGCAGCGGCACAACGCACGCGCATATACTGCGCACGCGACACCGCTGGTCCGTCCTGCGGCGGCGCGCCCGCCCCGTCAGTACCGTGATGAGCAGCGTCTGGTGGAACAGCTCGAGCAGCGCGGTCGGTGGCCTGGCGCTGGGCCTCGTCCATGCCCGCTGCCGCGAGGCCCGCGTTGCGGACAGGGCTGATTCCCCGCGGGGCCGCCGCTGCCGCGGCAGCGGCTGAGGTGGCGGGGGCTCCGCCCCGACTCTGAGGTGAGAGCGGTGAGCCACCGCCGAAACCCGCCGCAAGGTCCTTGACACGGTACTTGTTCTTGAACGGGTCGAATGTCGGCGCCTCGTCGATGGGGACGATCACGCGGGTGGGCAGCGGC
>CAUYUJ010016819.1:85240-261047 GCA_963575745.1 Prorocentrum cordatum | reverse complement strand
GGCACGGACGCGCGGCGGCCGCCGCGTCTGTGCGCGCCGGTTCTCGCCGGGCGTCGGCATCGGCGGGGCGAAGTGCCGGGCTGCGCGGGAGTCCAAGGTTTTCGGTGGGGACCTGGCCGTGCGCGCTGCCTGCGCCATGATCGCTCTCGGAGCGTGTCCGGCGGGGTTCAGCGGGGCGACGCAGGACGGCGCCGTGCCCATGGCTGTTGGTGCATTCGGTGCCGCTCGCCCACCGCGCCCACGGCCGCGCGGCGGACGCGGGCGGGGGAACCGCCGCGCGCGCGCTAGTTCTCCCGTCGAGTGGCGTGGGAAGTGCCTGCAGAGCGCAGTGGCTGAGCTCGTGGGGGGGACGCCGCGGGGCATTTCGGTCGCGCGTGTCAGAACCACGAGGGTTCGGGCGCCTGTGGGTCGCTGGTGGAGCGCTGGAATCTTGAGGTCGTCGTCCAGCACTTGCGCTCCCGCTTCCTGCATGTGCGCGTGGTCTCTGCGGAATCTGTGGAAGCGTTCGGAGCGCAGGAGGGAGGGCGTGTGGCGTGGGCGCTGGGGCACGCGGCGGGCTTCTGCGCCGGTGCTCTGCTGTGGCTCGACGGTGGCCACGTGTGCGCGGTGGAGGAGTCGGTGGGGTCTGGTGACGTGGAGTGGGGGGGAGCCGAGAGCGCGCCGTGGTGTCGCGTCGTCGCTCACGGGCGTTCGAGCTCGGTTTCGCGGTCACCGCGCGCGGCTGCGGGGCGCGGCGCGCTGCGGGGCGGGGCGCCGAAGCGCCGCGTGGAGCAGGGTGCCGCAGGTGTGCAGGGCGCTCGCGGGAGCGCGCGCGACGGAGTGGACGCGGCGGCGTTGGCCCGGATGAGTTTCGCTGAATTGGAAAAGTTGGCTGCGCGATTGCGGGGCGACCGCGAGGCTGGAGTGCCGTCCTCGCGGCGCTGGGTTGGCTCGGAGCGCAAGCGAGTGGACATTGAGGTGTACAGGGCCGCGCTCGCGGCGCACCTGGGCATCGACATGAGCGGTGTGCGGCATGCTGGCGCGGAGGCGCGATCGCGGGACCATTCCGAGGAGATGCTGGGCGAGCTGGCGAGGCACGTGGACGAGCACGGCTGCGTTCCAGCGCAGAAGGAGTCCGCGCTTGGACAGTGGGTCCATCACGTGTGCGATGGACAGCATGTGCTGACCCCCGAGCGGCGCGCGCGGTTCGACGGGCTCGTGGACCGGCGGGAGGAGAGGCGCGCGCGCGCCCGCGCGTTGCTGGACCGCATCGAGGAGCACGTGGAGGTGCTCGACGAGCTGCCGAAGCAGGGGGCAGAGGACGAGGAGGAGAAGAAGCTAGCGCGGTGGATCAATAATGTCAGCACTGGCCACTACGTGTTGGATGATGAGAACAAGGAGCGGTTCAATGCATTGGTGAACAGGCGCGCGTGGCAGCGGCGGACGGCGCAGGAGCGCGTGCTCGAGGTGAAGGCTTTCGTGGGGAGGCACCGGCGAGGGCCGCAGCGCTTCGGTCACGACGACGATCCGCAGGAGCATCTGCTCGCGCGTGGGGTGGAGCACGTCCGAGCGCGTGGCGTCGAGGGCCTGGACGAGGGCTGGCGCGCGCAGCTGGAGGCGGCGCTGGACGCGGATCTCATCCAGGTCCAGGCGCTGGAGGCGTGGTGCGAGGAGCACCAGAGGATGCCGGTGGAGAAGGCGGAGGATGACGAGGAGCGCAGGCTGGCAAATTTCAACGCGAACCACGAGCGGAAGGGCCGCGCGGCGTCCTTCAACGCGCCCGCGACCTTCGACGCGCTGCGGCAGAAGTACGCGCAGGCGGCCGCCGCGCGGCGCGATGCCGAGAGCAGGGAGGCGGAGGCGCGGGCGCTCGAGGCGCGGCGGCAGGAGCTGCATCGCGCGGCCGAGGATGAGGCGGAGGCTTTCGGCGAGGAGGAGGAGGAGCAGGAGGAGGAGGAGGACCCGGCCGACTGCCTCGCGGAGGAGCGGCGCGCGGAGGTCACGGCGGATATGTTCGCGAGGTTCCAGAGGGCAGACAGGGCGCTGGCTCGGCGGGTGAAGACCGCGCTCGTGGGCGCCCTGCTGGAGCACGTGGACGCGCTGCAGGGCGCCCCGCTCGGGCTCGACGTCTTCGTTGCCCTGGCCAAAGACAGGCGGGTCCGCGAAGCCATGGCCGCCCGGGCGGCCGAAGAGCCGCGCCGCGAGGCGCTCGGGGAGGAGGATGAGGAGGAGGAAGAAGAGGAGCAGGAGGAAGAGGACCAGGGTGAGGAGGAGCAGGAGCAGGAGAAGCAGGAGCAGGAGCAGGGCGACGAGGAGCGGAGGGAGCAGGAGAAGGGGGACGCAGAGATGGCGGACGCGGAGGAGGAGCCGCGGGGCATGGCGGACGAGGAGGAGCTCCCCACGGTCATCGACGAGGAGCACGAGGATTTCGTGCGGTACGTGCTGGCGACCAGCATGCTGTCGTATGTGCCCGTCGCGCCCAGGTTCTTCGCGGGGGAGGCCCCGGACGCGGAGCTGCAGCGGCAGGTGGCGGAGCTGGAGCGGCTGCGGGACGTCGCCCTGGGGCGCGACGCGGCCACGGCGCAGGACAACGTGGCGCGGTCGCAGGCGATCCGGCGCCTGCGCAAGGCCGACCCCGAGCTGCTGCGCCGCACGCCCGTGCCAATTCGGACGTGCGGGAGCCCTGGGAGCAGTGGCAGCGCCTGCTCCAACGGCTCGAACAGGAGGGCGTGGAGCGCGAGGTCTGGGTCTGCTGCCGTCGCGTGCCGCTGCGCTGGCGCGCGCCGCTCCGCGACGACGGCAAGCCGGGGCCTGTCCGCGCGCCGCTGCTGCCATCGCTGGACGCCGCCGAGGGCGAGGTCTGGAGGCCGGGGGAGGTGCGCGAGGCGACGCGCCAGGCGCGGCACGCAGAGCAGGCGCGGCTGGGCGGCGCTCCTGGCGCCCCGGTGCACGGCAGCGTGCTCTTGCGCCTGCCCTCCGATTTCCTCTGCTACAAGTGCCAGCAGGATTTCGAGAGCGCGCGGGAGCTGACCGACGGAGAGGTCGATGGTTGGTGTAAGAGGTTGCATTTCGCGCCGAAGCAGCTGCCTAGCCAGGCGGTGATGAAGCGCGAGGCGGTGGAGGCGGAGCGCGCCCGCGCCTGGAAGCGCGCGCAGGCGGCCCGGTGCGCGGCGGGGGGGGAGAACGGATTCGCTGAGTTCCGTGGTCTGCTGCTGGAGGACGAGTGCTTCCACCAGGACCACTGCGAAGCGAGCGTGCAGCTGGACCAGCGACACGCTCTGGAGCCGTGGTACCAGCGCGCGGGGCCCGACGGGAGCAGGCTGGCGCCCTGGCCGCGCGTCTTCGGTATCCCGAAAGCGTGGGCCGGCCCTGGCCGTGCGTTCTTCTCCGAGGCCGTGGAGTCGGGTTTCGCCGCCGACACGTTCCCCCAGGGGCGGCGCGGCTACTGCACGGGCGAGCCGGGCGACGTGCCCGCGGAGCTCTGGCTGTTGCGGGCCTGGTGCCGCGCGCGCGGCGGCGTCGCTCGCATGGGCGACGCCCTGGCCGCGCGCTTGCAGCAGCTCGAGGGCGACCGCGACATAATGGACAGGGTGGAGGCCGCCGAGGGCGCGCGGCGGTCCCCGAGTGGCGACCTGAAGCCGCCCGTGTACTTGGCGGACCTGAAGCCGCAGGCGATCCCCGAGTGGCCCGTCTGGCAGCAGCTCCTCAAGCTGAAGCCTCAGGCGGCGCGGCAGGTGGCGGCTTTCTTGCGCCGGGAGCGGGCGGGCGTGGGCTTGACGTGGAACCTCGCCGCGGGGCACTGGGACCTGGACCAGCAGCGCCTGCTCGCTGCGCTCGAGAGGGATCCCGCGTTGCTCGCCGCGGTGGAGAAGGACGACGCGGCCGCAAAGAATGATAAGGACGTTCTGATTGCCCTCGACGATTTCCGTGCCCGTCACGGCGGTGTCTGGCCGGACGCGTTCGCCGATCGGCGCGGGGAGCCCGATTTCAAGAAAGCGAAGCTCGCGCGGGGTGTTGCAAGGGTGGCGACGAAGTATTCGCAGGAATTCGTGCGCATCTGGTTGGACCGGACATGCAGCCAATGGCTGCGGCTGGCGGGGTGCGGGGATGAGGTGGTGGGAGGAGGGGGCGGCGGCGACGACTCTTCCGGGGGCGGCGGCGGCGGCGGCGGGTTCTCTTCGGGCAGCGGTGCTAACGGTGGACCAGCGTCGGGGTCGGGCTCTGGTGCGCAGGGGCCGGGCGACGGTGGCGCGGGCGGCGACGGCGACGGGGGCGCGGGCGGGGGCGCGGGTCGGCTGCTCGGCGGCGGACCCAATAGGCAAGCCCCCGAGGGCCCAGGGCCGCGGACTCGCGGGGCGGCGAGAAGGGACCAGGAGCGGTTGCAGCAGGAGCGGCTGCGGAAGGAAGAGGAGGAGCGTCTCAGAGGGAAGACAGTGAAGGCAGGGGGCGTGGAGGTGAACGTGGCTCTGGATGACCCCCACGTGAGCGAGGAGGGCACCTTGCCGGCCTGGCTCCTGGACCCCGCGCCGTGCGTCGCTGGCAGGTGCGTCGCGCGCGTCTGGCACCCGCACCGGGGCGTGCACGTGCTCGGGCAGTGACGGCATTCTTGCAAAGGCGAAGGGCAGTTCTGTGGGAGCCACGGCAGACCCGAGCAGCGACCTTTTGGGGAGTGGGACCCGGACCAGCGCCACAGTTCCCTGACGCGCGAGTGCCCGGAACGGTATGGCTTGGCCGTGAAGGAGGCGCAGAAGCGCGAGACGGATGCCGGCGGCGCCCCGCCCGCGCCGACCCCGGCCATCGCTGCCGCTCGCAAGGCGCGCGTGCCCAGGCTCCAGCCCGAGTATGTGGCCCTCCCGTGTGGCGAGCGCCGTCCTCTGCGGGCATTTAAAGAGGCCCCGGAGGCTCTCCCGCCGTTCCCGTGCCGCCTCTGCGACAAGAACTTCGCCTCGCATGCCGGCTTCATGACGCACGTGCACGAAAAGCACCACGGGTGGCCGGAGTATAGGAAGCGCTTGTTCTACCTGGCCGAGCAGTGGCCCCAGCAGGACGACGACGTGCGGCCCGTGAGGCCCCAGGAGTGGCGGCAGTGCGTGGAGGCCTTCTATGAGCACCTCGTCACGGGGTCTCACGACTGGCCGGCCTGCGCAGCGCCCGCCGATTCGGGGGAGGCCGCCGCCGCCGCTGCCGCGCCGGACGCGCCGCGCGCCTGGTGGAAGCCGCCAGGTGCGGACGGGGCCGTGCCGCCCGCGGGCGTGGACATGCCGCCCGTGGACTTGGACGCGCTGGGCGCTGCGCCGGCGGCGTCGGACGTCGAGGGGCCCGAGCCCGGGCAGAGTCGCCGCGCCGTGCGCTCGAGGGTCGCGTGCTGCGTCTGCGCTCGTCTCCAGTGGGCGGACGAGCTGCAGCGCGTGCACTTCTGGCAGCAGCCGGACGGCGCCGGGGAGCGTTCGCTGCTCTGCGACCAGGTGCCGAAGCCGCCCGCGCGCGCCGAGCTCGAGGCGGCGAGGGGAGAGGCATCCGAGGCCGCGGGCGCGCAGGCGCCGGCCATGCGCCTGACGCAGCGGCAGCGCGCCCACGCGCTGCTGGACCCGGCACGGTACCACGCCCGGTGGCGCTTCGTGCGCGAGGGCCACAACGGCGTCGAGCGCCCGGGCGGCATCCCCCTCGAGGAGCTGGAGGCGTCCGCAGTGCGCGACCCTGGCCCAGACGGGAAGCTGTGGCTCTTGCACAAGAAGTGCTTCAAGATTGACAGGCGCCAGTCAGACGGGGTGCTCGTGGCCGACGCGAAGCAGAAGGTGACCATCTGCGCAGGGTGTCACGGCGCGCTCTCCAAGAGGTTGCCCACGATGCCGCCCTGCGCGCTGGCCAACGATCTCTGGATCGGTCGGCTGCCACCGCCGCTGCGGAATCTCACGCTGGCGCGAAGCTTCTGCTGCCCATCGCGCGGGGCATCGTGCGGCGGTTCAACTGCAAGGCCGACTCTGGTGAGTGGGCTCCGATCGACCAGAAGATCAAGGCGTACGTGGGGAACTTCGTGGCGTTCCCGCAGGCGGACGGCGGCCGGCAGGGGCTGTCGCTGCCGCCGCGGGAGAGCGACCTCGTCGAGTTCGTGCAGATTGTCTTCGCGGGGTCCGACCCCGCCACCCTGCAGAAGGCGCTATTGGAGGAGCTCGGCGTGCCCCTCGCCGATTTCAAGCGCGCTTACGAGTACCTCCGCGACACTAACGAGCAGTACGCCGCGGTGCGGTGGGACGAAGAGGCCGCGCAAAACTTTGCGGACCCCGAGGGCGACGGCGATGGCGACGGCTCCTCGCTCCTGGGCCTGCCTCGCTGTCTCGCGGCGTGCGTGGCAGTGGGGGGTAAGGGCGGCGACGCTCGCCAGGAGGGCCCGGCCGATGCCGTGCAGCCCGGCGCGGGCTCGGCCCCGCCGAAGCGGACGAGTGCAGGCGCAGCGAGCGCGGAGGGCGAAGCGAACGCGGCGGCTGACGGCGGGGGCGAGGCAGGGGGCGGGTGCGGGGATCCCACCGGTGAGGACGCGGCTGGCGCTGGCGGGGAGGATTCAGAGGGCGCCGAGGGCGAGGCTGGTGAGGGAGAGGGCGGCGAGGGTGTCGAGGAGGGCGAGTACTGCGCCGCCGTCGCGGACGCCGACATGCTGGCCGATCTGGACAAGCAGTGGCAGACCGTGCACCTCAGCCTCCAGATGGCGGAGGTGATTGCGCGCGAGAAGCGGCGTGTGGAGGCACTGACGCGGCAGTTCGACGACATGGAGAATTTCCAGGACCGAGATTCCGACCTGCGCTTGGCGGAAGCCGCGAAAGAGGCCCACAGGGCTGCGAAGGCGCTCACCAACTGCAACAAGGAGGCGCTCACGAAGAAGCTGGAGCAGACGGAGCAGAAGATTCAGGCCACGCGGCCTCCTCCGGGAGTCGCCGGGAAGCGCGCGGCCGGTGGCGGCGGCGGCGGCGGCGGCGCGCCGGCCGGGGGCGCTGAGGGCGGGGGGGCGAGGCGCGCGGTGCGGGTCGTCGTGCCCCTTGGAACCGAGCCTGTCAGCATGTTCTCCCCCGGTTTCTGGAGTGCTTTCGACCCCGTCGCGTTTCCCTACGGCGACGGCGTCTTCGGACTCGACAGGGAGGCGAAGTTGACGTACGACGAGTGGTGCAGGTGCCTCATGGCTCGCGAGGAGCTCGAGTTCGAGGTCCCCGACGACGTCTCGGCGCCCGACGCTGCGCGGGCGCCCGCGCCCGACGCTGCGCGGGCGCCCGCCGCGTCTGAGTCGCCCGTGCCGCGCTGGCGTCGCCACGCGGACCTGCTCACGGCCCAGTATTGCCTCAGGCGCAGAAAGGCTATCATTCAGTCGGCTAGGTTATTCGTGCGCAAGCAGCGTCTGGGGGAAAGCATCGCGGACCTCGCCGCACTGACGCCGGAGGATCTGGCGCAGGTCGTGGCCGTGCTCGGCAGGGGGGCGGGCATCAAGGAGGCCCCGGGCCTCGAGGGCTTGCCCCGGAACGTCAAGAGCGCGCTGCGCAGCATGCTGCTCAGCAACCGTGATGTCGTCGGGTCCGACGCGCACCGGACCACGCTGCGGCACATCAGTACCAGCTACACCCGGCTCTTCGGGCCTCCCCTGGTGTTCACGACGCCGAACATCGCGGACACTCGGAACCTGATGGTGTCCCTGATGTACGAGGGCGCCTCCGTACAGCGATGGCGGCTGCTGGAGGAGACTGCTCCTGTGATGCCCTCAACGCGGGACATGCTGCGGCGGGTGGCCGCTGACCCGGTGTCGCAGGCCATGGTCACGAACCTCATGATGGAACTGTTCCTGGAGCATGTCGTCGGCGTCACGCCGCAGCGCGGGGCCACGGGCGTCTCCGACGGCGTGGCCGCCACGGGGGCGTGTGGAGCGTTCGGGCTCGTCCGCGCGTATTTCGGCCCCGTGGAGTCGCAGGGGCGCGGCGGCATCCATCCGCACATCCACCTGTGGCGCCTGCACCCGATGACCGGCGCGTTCCTCGCGAAGCTGCGCGCGGGGGACGTCGAAGGCCTCGAGGAGCGTCTGAGGAGGTGGAGGGAGGCCGTGCTCGCCAGGGTCGGCAGCGTGCAGTTCGCCGCGGCGGAGGAGGTGGGCCGGCAGCTGGGCTTGGACGGGCCGGACCGTCTGCCGCCGCTTCCGCTCGGCCCGCGGGATCGACGTCTCGCGTTCGCGGACGGGAAGCGAGAGGAGAGCGACCTCCAATTGAAGTGCGATACCATCGCTGGCGCCTCGCGTCGTCAGCTCGGGAAGTTGTGCAAGAGGGCGTACGAAGAGGGCCGCCGCTCCGTCCGTGCTGACAACCAACTGTCACAGAAGAGCTGCGGAATCAGGTTGCGGCCATGATGAACGTCGATCTCGTGGAGGAGCGGGCGATGCTGGAGCAGCAGCCCGCAATAGAGGGTCCGCTCCGGCAGCGACCGTTCGCGCCGCTGGCAGATCCAGAGCCCGATCCCCATGAGCAGCGGGCACAGTACCCGGCGGTATTTGGAGAGCCTCTCACGGGTGCGCACGTGACGCTGCAGCCGCAGTGCCGCCGCAAGCATGCGTACCGCGTGGTGCGCGCGGACGGCGCCGCGGCCATGCACTTTGCTGAGTGCCCGGGGGATGAGGCGCGGACCTGGGCGCACTGCTTCGCGCGGGACGCGCGCAAGTGTATCATCCGTGGCCATCTGCACAGGTGCGGTCCCACGTGCTGGAAGCACAAGACGAACGACGATGTGCCTCAGCACTGCAAGGTGTGCCGGCTCGGCTTCTACCACGAGTACGAGACTGCGGTCTACAGCCACCCGTCCAGGAAGCGTCCTGCCGCCGCCTTCGTCTGGCGGCGCCTGCGCAAGGGGAAGGAATTGGTGCTTCCGGAAGATGCGAAGGTTCAGTACGCGTGCGGTCCGTTGGAGGAGGGGGAGTGGAACCCTCCTGGCGAGCGCCTGGATCTGGACGACGTTCCGGCTGAAGGCTACGGCCCGTGGCCGCACCGCTGCAACCGGTACGGCAGAGCTGGTCGCGTCGACGTGGTGCGGTACCACCCGTACCACGGGAGCACGAACCCTGGGGGCCAGGTGTGTCTGCGGAGCAACCTGGACGTCCAGTGCCTGGACCGCGTGGTGCTCGACCTGCCGGGCGACGACAGCGTCGGGGGCGCGCCCGCCAGCGACCCTGTTGTGCCGCCGCCTCCGGAGCCCGGTGCGTTCGCCGAGCCTGTCGGCGAGGCATCGGACGCGCTGGCTGGCGCCGGGACTGGCGGCACCGGTTGCGACGAGGGCACGGGGCAGAGCGGAGGTTCCACGGGTTCCGGGGCGTCGGCCGCAGCGCAGGGCGGGGGCGGGGCGGCCGAGGGGGCGGCGCGCGCGGCTGCGGCGGGGGGCGGGCGCGTGCCCGTGGGGCGCCGCCTCGGCCTGCCCAGGGGAGGAGGTGTGCTCGGCGGGGCGCCGACCACGATGGACGATCCGAACGCGGGGGATATCTGGGGCTTCAGAGAAGAGGATGACGAGCCGTGGGATTTGGCCGATGCGTATGGCTTGGATCCGCCGCCTCCGCCGACGCCGGAATTCGAGGACATCGCTGGGTTCAGCGCGGCTTCGTGTTACGACGGCAGCCGGCCCGGGTTCGTGTTCAAGAATGGGGAGCAGGGCCTGGGCTACTACAGCGACCGGCGCGCGGAGCGCGAGCTGCCAGAATCAGCCGTCGAGACAGAGCCGAGGTCGCGGGCGCCAGGCCGCGCCGCGTCGCGCGAGGCGGCGTCTGGCAGCCCTGCATCGAGCGCGCCCGCGTCGCCCGCCGCCGCCGCAGCTGCTGGCGCGAGCGGCAGCGGTCCGCCCGGCAGCCTGCGGGAGCACGAGTTGCACTCGCTGGAGGCCGTGTTCATGGACGCCATCAATATGGCGCACTACCAGACGGACTACACGACCAAGGCGGGGCCGATCGCGGGAGACCTCGGAGTGCTGCACGCGCAGAGCACCGGGTGGGAGTGGCTCCGACTCCAGCAGAAGGCGGAGCGGGAGGCGGATGAGGCGGCGGAGGCGGAGGGCGAGGAGGACGTCGACGGGGCCCGGGCCGCTGCTGCCGCTCGTCGCAGCGGCTGGGGCGGAGTGCTCGACTCTGCCAGGCGAACTGTCAACAAGCTCACGACCAGCTCGCACCGGGCGCTCCTGAAGAAGCTGCCCGAGATGATGTTTCAGATGCAGTATGGCCACGAGTGCTATTGCTCCCATGACACCTGGACTCTGTATTGCAAGGGGATCGTGGCGCTGGCGTTCCAGGCAAGCTCCGCCGTTCATCAGAAAAAGGGCGACTTCTGGACCGACCCGCGCGCAGACCACATCGAGGTGGACCAGCCGGCCGCGGGAGAAGAGGACGGCGAGGGGGGCGGCGGTGTCATGGATGCGCTGGGCGAGGCGCGCGCAACGCTGCACGCCCGTGTCGTCGACGGCGTTGTCGGGGAGGGCGCGGCTGCCGGTGCTGCTGGGGGGGGGCAGCCCGAGCAGAAGCAGCAGCAGGGTGTCGAATACAGCGCGCGGCTGGACCACGACATGAAGATGGACTGGCTGCATCGCGGCGACAGGGAGCCCCTGAAGTCCATGGGCATGTACCATTACGCCATGTACGTGTACACCGCGCAGGCCAACCCGCTCCACTTCGACCCGCAGGACTTCGAGACGTACGCGTTCGCGGACACGCACCCGGCCGCCGACTCCCGAGTGCAGAAGCTCCGCGTCGGCGCGCCGTTCAGGGTGCCCAAGTTCTTCGGCTTCACGATGCCTTCGAAGGAGAAAGACCCAGAGGTGAACGCGCTGTTCAAGTCTGTGATTTTCCGTCCGTTGCAGCCGGCTGAGAAGGGGGCTGCGGCCTGGGCGCCCTACAGGGCCGGCGTCGACGCGTCCGGGAAGCTTCGGCCTGCCTGGGAGGAGTGGTGGGCGAAGCAGGTGGCGTTGTCCAGGCAGTACGAGGAGTGCGAGCGGCGAGCAGGAAAGTGGTTCACGATCGAGGACATCGATCTGAACCGGGGCCCGGACGAGCGTCCAGGCTACTTTGCACAGCGCCCCAGCGCCGCCGAGGTCATGGCACGCTGGACCGTCCAGGTCGCGACGAACCTCGACGTGGAGGCGGAGGCGAAAGGGCGGCCGCGAACCAAGATCCGTCCGGAGGCCAAGGATTTCGAGCAGCCTGCTGAGCTGGAGGCCGTGGGGAATCGGCCTGCCGGGGAGGCGGTCGAGGAGGAGGGGGCGGGCGCCGGCGGCGGAGCGTTGGATGGTTTTGCCCAGGAGGTTGACGAGGGCGAGGCGGACGAAGCGTGGGCGGCGCACCGACAGATGCCCGCGCACGCCGTGCCGGATAGTCAGGTGCCCGCGGTGGCTCAGTTGGAGCTTATTCGTGGGTCGTCGCAAAGCTTGGTCTATAAGAATATCTTCCTTGACGGCTTTGCGAAAGACCATAAGCCGCCGCCTGCTGCCGCGAGTACTGGAAGGCAGACCGGCTTCGTCGGTCTCGAGTTGGACGACTCTCAGTTCGAGGAGGGCAAAGCACAGCAGAAGGAGGCGTTCCGATACAGGAAAAAGGGATCAGAGGGCTTGCCCGGGGATGGCGACGGGCGGGGCGGCCTCGCGGGTTCGGCGCCTGCCGTGCTGGTGCCTGGTCGGCCGCCGCCGCCCGCGGTTGCCGGCGACGCGAAGCGGCCGCGGCGGGCGCGCGACATCGCGGAGAGGCTGTTTAACGAGTGGGCGACTAGGGCGGACAACCCCGTGACGTTCAATAAAGAACAGAAGGCGGTGGTCGCCTTGGTCGTGGGCCAGGTGGGGGCCATCGTGGCATACGAGGAAGATCTGCGCAGCGGAAAAAGCCCCAAGCCGGTGGAGCAGATGGCTCTCCTGCTGCACGTGGAGGGCTGGACGGGGAAGACGGAGGTGGTGAAACTGCTGCGACGTCTGCTCAACGAGGTGTTCGGCGCGGGATCGGAGATCGCCGTGGCCTCGTCGAACAGCGCTGCGCGCGTCATCGGGGGGGAGACGATCCACAGCGGCTTCGGGCTGAGCGGCCAGCAGGCCATGACATCGCTAGGCTTTCGGGGCAGAAAGTCGATGACATCGTGGACCGCATGAACGACCTCAAGGCCGTCATCGTGGAGGAGGTGTCCATGGTGCCGCCCCAGCTTCTCGGCGCTGCATCGTTTCGCATGTGCAAAGCCCGTAAGGCTAAGTATAATTGCGATGTGAACCTGTACATGGCGCGGGGGCACATGTTCGGGAAGGTTCCGATTGTCATGTTCCTGGGGGATTTTTATCAGCTGGGCCGGTGAGCGGCAAGGGCAGAAGGTCTTCCTTGCTGCAGCGTGAGTCGCCCGAGGCGCCGATTCACGTCCGCAATGGGCAGTCCATGTTCCTGGACGGTGTCACCCACGCTATGTTTCTGTACGAGACGCACCGCTTCAAGGACCTTCTCGTTACTCCGCACGCGCCCTGCCCTTTCAGGCCCGGGTTCTTGAAGACCATGAGGCAGGGCAAGAAGTTTACGGCCGAGCAGAAAAGGGTGGTGCAAGGGTGGGTGGTCCGACCCGGTAAGAACGACAGGCGGCTGCAGGACCCCCATGTCAAGGACGGGTTCGAGATGGTCATCGCCTGGGAGGCCGTGCACAGGCAGATGCAGTATCGGGCCGTGCGAGAGGCCAGGGATAAAGGGCAGATGCTGCTGTACGTGCAGGCCGTGGACCTGCCTCCAAAGCCATTCTGTGAGGAGCATTACAAGGCCATGCTGCAGGTGCCGAACGTGAACAACACTGGTCACCTCATCGGCATGTGCCCGCTGTACAACGGCATGCGTGTGCGGCTGAACGTGAAGTTGTCGGCGAAGCACCAGATCGTGCAGGACGCCGTGGGGGTAGTCAAGGACGTGAGGTTCCACCCGCAGGAGTTCGAGACGCCGGTCGCGGATTGGCGCGAAAAGAAGCTTCACGACGCCCACCGGCTCGGTTATTATCGATGCAAGCGTTTGCCGCGCGGTGTCCTCGTCGAGTTTGATGGCCTCGAGAAGGACTTTGGGTTCGGGCAAGGGGTCGTGCAGATCGCGCCGCACAGGGCGTCCTGGGAGTGGAACCATCACTACGACGACGATGGCGAGCGAACGCTTCGGAAGGTGAAGGTTACGAGGTACCAGATCCCGTTGCTGCCAGAGAAAGTTCGCACCGTGCAGACTGCGCAGGGCCTGGGTATGGATGCGGCCACAATGGTGCTCCAGAAGCCCATGAACATGGGCGCCGATGACTGGTGGCTGCACCTGTACGTCATGCTCAGTCGCGTTCGCGTGGCCCACCGCGTGCTCGTCTACAACCTGCCGCCCTGGGACATCCTGCAGCGGGGCCCGCCGCAGTACGTCTGCGAAGGGGTCCAACGCTTTGAGAAAAAGATGAAGGAGAGTTTCGAAATCGCGAAGCAATGGGCGCAGGATTACGGCTGGGACGTGGGGGATGGGCCCGCCGCACGGGGCGCCCAGGAGTCGAGCTCGGCGCCCGCGCCGCCGCCGGTGCCGCCGCCGTCGCCGCTGGGCCCGTCTCGAGACGCGGGGAGCTCGGCGGGCGTCGGTGAGGGGGCGGGCGACGACGACGACGACGACGGATCAGCTCCTTCGGACGGGGAGGCGGCCCCTGCGGCGTCTGTGCATACGCCTCTGCCCTCGCACGCGCTGCGCCCGGGCCAGGCTCTGACGGTGCCGACGGCATACATTGCGCCGGACGCTGGGCCTGCGGGGCGGGGCAGGGGCCGCGGCCGCGGCGGCGACGCGACGGGGGCCGGAGATGCGGCGGCGGCATCGTCGACGGGGAGCGCTGTTTCGCGGGGGCGCGGGCGCGCGGGTGGCGGCCGCGGTGCTGGTAGGGGCGCCGTAGTGCCAAGGGATCTTTGGGGGGACATGTTTCGCACGGCGGCGACTGTTGGCGATGGTGCAGAGCCGCCAGAGCTGCTCCCGCTGGACCGAGATCTGTGCATGGCAGCCTACGGCGTGTCCCAGGAGGATGTCACAAGGGAGCTGCAGTGGCACTGCGGCCACGGCTCTGGCGTGGGCATCGCAAACCTCGGCAATACTTGCTTCGTGAGCGCAGTCGCGCAGGTGCTGCTGCGCCTGGCTCCCTTCCGTCGGCTTCTCCACGAGCACGGCCAGAATTGCCCTTTGAACACAGAAACTTGCCCGGTGTGTGCGCTCGGAGCTCAGGCCGCGGCTCTCTATGTCCAGGGCGTGGGGGTCGACGCCGTCGCGCCGCTCGCTACTGCCGCGCGCGCGGGGCTTTTCGGTCAGCGAGAATTCACAGAATTCGATCAGCAAGGGAGACCGAAGCAATGCGACGCGTCAGAGTTCTTCCTGGCCGCCCTTCGTGCTGTCACCGAGGCTGGATTTCAGGTACCGACACCGCATCACGGTGCGCGCACTGCGCTCCAGCAGCACGTTTGCGGCATTGCGTTGCGGCAGCGGAGGCGATGCGACGTGTGCCGGGCAAGTTCGGACACGGGGGTGATTGATTCGCGCGTGAAGCTGGTCCCTTCCGAATTGCTCGGCCCCGACCACCGGGGGGCCTGCGATCTGGAGGATTTGATCCGAGTGGAATTGAGGCATATTGGCGGGCCAGGTCAAGGATGTCCGGCGCACGCACACCTCAGTCGTGCGCAGAGGGAGGCGGCCGGGGTCTGTCAAGGCATCAGGGTGTATACGGGCAATCGCTGGGAGCGATCGCCGCCGGTGCTCTTCGTGTCCGTGGAGCGGGTGGTCACGCGCGCTGATCGGAGCGAGTGGTACGACAGACGCCCTGTGCGCTTTCCTCAGATTCTGCGGCCTGTGGATGCCGAGTGCGAGTGCGATTTCTCTGGGGTCGTTGTGCATCAGGGCGAAAGCGCGAAGAGCGGCCATTATTATGCGTGTGCAGCCGTGGGTGTGAACGAATACGCCAAATTCGACGACGAAGCTGTTCAGCCCAGGACTTGGGCGCAGATTGCCAGAGACCACCAGGTGCACGTTGGCGCTTATGTGTTTGCGTATGTGCGCAGGGCGGGTCCGCGGGGCGGAGGCGGCGGGCGCGCGGCGGCGGGGTCTCCGGGGGGCGCCAGCGGCAGCGGTGGTGCGGGACCCTCTGGGGCGCCGCCGGCTCCGCCGACTGCGCCTCTCGGGCATGCAGGCGGGCGCGCGGCGGGGTCTGCGGGGAGCGGCGATGGCGGCGGCGGCGCCGCTTCCAGCGCCCCTGCCGCGCCGTCTGCGCCGCCGAGTGCGCCCGCCGGGCAGCAGGCGTCGGGGGGCGAGCCACTGGGCAAGCGGCGTCGGGCGGGTGGCGGGGATCCTGGCGCTGGCGACGGGGACCCCGGCGCTTCGGGGCAGCCGCAGCAGCCATTGCGCAGGGGCAAGAAGCGCGGGCTGTCCCCGCCGGTTCTGGGCAGCACGGGCGACGAGGACGACGACGCTGGCAGGGCCGCTGGCGTTCCGTCCGCGGACCCGGCTCCTGCTGGAGTCCAGCCAGGCGCGGGGGCGTCGCTCGCGGGGGACGAATGGCGGCGCTTTACGCCAGAAAACATTGACACCGCGAAGTGCATGGCTCGTACCTGGGCGGACGGAGCTGGCGGGCAATGCCGGAGCGCGCCAAAGCAGGGATGCGGGGATCTGTGCGGGCAGCATTTCAAGCAGCAGCACAAGGATGGTTGGCATGGGCGTGTGGACGGGCCCCTCCCGGAGGGAAAGTTGAAGGTGTTCAAGGAGAAGAACGCAGGCAAGGCCCCGCGTGCGGCGCCCGCGGCTGAGGCTGGCGCGACTGGCGAGGGCGCGGGGCGGGCCGCGGTCGTCACGCGCGCAGGTGCTGGGTCTGCCAGCGGAAGCGGGCGGGGGGGGGCGGCGCGTGCAGAGGCGGCTCCGGGGGGAGGGCATGCAGGCAAGGCCCCGCGCGCGGCGCCCGCGGCCGAGGCTGGCGGGAGTGGCGCGCCCGCGGGGGGGCCCGCGGAGGGGCGATCCGCCAAGGTGCCCGCCAGCGATGGCGTCGCCGCGAGGGCGCCGACAGGGGGCGGCGACGGTGCTGGAGGGGCTGGCGCGCCCAGTGCGGCTTCGGCCCTGTCGTTGGGCGAAGAGCGCGGGGAGCGTGGCAGCCGCGCGAGCACGCGGGATATCGCTGCCGCTGCTGCGGAGGATCGCGCGCGGCAGGAGGATCCTGATGAGAGGCGGCAGCGCCTGGCCATCGCCGAGCACAACCAGCGGCAGGACTTGATCGGCGAATTCGTTGGAGCTTTCGTGGCGCGTCGGGAGGGCGTGCCCGTCGGAATTGGCAGGTGGACTGAGGAGAGGCTGCGACAGACGTTGCGCCGCCTGCGCGGGGGCGGAGATGACGAGCCAACGATCGTGGCGGTGTCGGACGCGGCTCTCTGAGAGCTGCGCCTCGGGTGCAGCGGCGCTTGCCGGCCCTGGGTGTGCCGTTGACAGAGCTCTGCCGTTCAAGCGCACCGGGCGCTTGGGCTGCCACTGGAGGTTGGCACGGGCGCCCTGTAGGCGCGTCCGTCTTGCATGTGTGTTCTTGTGTGCCTGTGTGCATGAGGAGGTTTTGTCAGTGCGTGAGTGTGTGCGCGCTGGCGTGTGTTTGTGTTTGCCTGTGTGTCTGCTGGCGTGTGTGTGTGTAAGTTTGTGTGCTGGTGTCTCTGTGTCTGTGTGTTTGTGGCACTGTTTGTGTGTCTGTCTGTGTGTCTGTCTGTGTGTCCGTGGGTATGTGTGTGTGTGTGTGTGTGTGTTGTCTGTGTGTCTGTATGCATCTCTGTTTGTATCTCTTTTTGTGCGCGTGTCTGTTCGTGTGTGTGTGTGTGTAAGAGTGGGCGCGTGTGGATGTGAGTGTGCTCGAGCGTGTGTGTGTGTATCTGTGTGTGTGTCAGTGTGTTTGTGCGTGTCTGGTGTGTTTGCGTGTTTGTGTGTGTGTGTGTGTGTCCGCGGTGTGTGTGTGTGATATGTGTTGTGTGTTTGTGTTTGCGCGTTTGCGCGTGGGTGTCGACCTTTGCGTGTGGATGTGCGTGTGTGTGCGTGTGTGTGGAGCATGCTTGAGTACGTGTGCGACACTGCGCGCTCCCTGAGGAAAAGTGCGTGTGTGCCCGTGTGCGTGCGTGTGTGTGTGTGTGTGTGGGCGCATGGCGCTGGCACCCCCGCCCCTTCCTGCCCCCCCTCTCCCCCTCCACCCCTCTCCCCGGCGCTCCGCGAGGGCGGAGTGGCTGGAGTGGAGGGAGGGCCGGCCCCAAAATGGGGCGGTGCCTCCCCCCTCAGGAGCGCCGGCGGGGAGGGCGGGGGCGCGCGGGGGGGGCTTGGGGGCGCGGTGGAAGAGTGCGCTGACCAGTCGGGGAATGAGTCTGTCACCACGTTGTCGTCTGTGCGTGGTTATCCGTGGGTGTTCGCCATTGCGTCTGTGTGTGCGCTTGTGCGTATGTGTGTATGTGTGTGTGTGTGTGGGGGTGGGTGGGTGGGTGGGTGGGGGGGGGGGCGCGTGTGTCTCGTATGTGTGTGTGTGTGTGCCCCTGCGTGTGTCTGGGTGCACATGCGCGTGTGTGTGTGAGTGTGTGTGCGTTTGCGTGTGGACGTGTGTGCGCTCGTGTGTGTATGTGTGTATGTGTGAGTGTGTGTGGAGCATGCTGGCGTACGTGCGTGCTCTTGTGTATGTATGGATTTGAGTTTGTCCGTGTGTGTACGCGTGTGCGTGCTTATGCGCGTGTGCTTGCGTGTGTGATTGGTTCTTTGCTATCCTGCGTCTGTGTTCGTCTGCGCATGTGCCGCCGTCCGCGCGCCCCCTCCTCCCCCCTCGCCCCCCTCGGGCGCTCCGCGAGGGCGGAGTGGTTGGAGTGGAGGAAGGGCGGGCCACAGAATGGGGCGGTGCCTCCCCCCTCTGGAGCGCCGGCGGGGAGGGCGGGGGCGCTCCGTGCCCCCCGTGTGTGTATGTGCTCTTGTGATCCGCGTGCGTGTGCGTGTCCGTGTGTGTGTGTGTGATATGTTGTGTGTTTGTGTGTGCGCGTTTGCGCGTGTGTGTAGACCTTTGCGTGTGGATGTGTGTCTGTGTGCGTGTGTGTGTATTTGTGCGTGTGTGTGTGGAGCATGCTGGCGTATGTGTGTTCTTGGGTATGTATGTGTGTTTGTGTGTTCGCGTTTGCGCGTGTGTGTGGACGTTCGCGTGTGGATGTGTGTGCGTGTGTGTGTATGTGTGTGTGTATGTGCGCATGTGTGTGGAACATGCTGGCGTACGTGTGTACTCTTGTGTGTTAGTCTGTGTGTCTCCGTGTGTGCGTGCCTATGTGCGTGTGCTTGCTTGTGTGACTGCCTGTTTGCTATCCTGCGTCTGTGTTCGTCTGCGCATGTGCGCGTGCGCGTGCGCGCGCGGTGTGGTGCCGCCGTCCGCGCGCCCCCCCTCCCCCCTCCCCCCTCCCCCCCCCGGCGCTCCGCGAGGGCGGAGTGGTTGGAGCGGAGGGAGGGCCGGCCCCAAAATGGGGCGGTGCCTCCCCCCTCCGGAGCGCCGGCGGGGAGGGCGGGGGCGCGTGGGGGCGGCAGGGGAGCGCGGGGGGGGGCGCTGAGGTGGCTGCGGTGCGTGCGTCATCGTGTGGTCGTCAGTGCGTGGGTTTCCCTGGATGCTTGCGTTTGCGTCTGTGTGCGTGGGTTGTACGTGCGTGTGTGTGTGTGTGCGTGTGTGCGTGTGAGTGTTTGTGTGTGCCCCCGTGTGTGTATGTGCATGTGTGATTGGTGTGCGTGTGCGCTTCCCTCTGTGTGTGTGTGTGAGATGTGCTGTGTGTTTGTGCGTGCGCGTTCGCGCGCGTGTGTGTCGACGTTTGCGTGTTGATGTGTTGCGTGTGCGTGTGTGTGTGTGTATGGGTGCGTGTGTGTGTGGGGCATGCTGGCGTATGTGTGCGTTCTTGTGTATGTATATGTGTTTGTATGTGTGTGTTCGTGTGTGCGTGCTTATGTGCGTATGCCCGTTTATGTAAGAGCCTCTTTGCTATCCGGGTTTTGGGCGCTACCAAGTTGCTCGGTTGAAAATTTCGTTCTCGAAATTTGACCATTCGTTAGAACTCTAGTATTTTTTCCCGTGATATTCGATCTTATTCCCGCTCGCCATCTTGATCTCAGCTCGATCGGGTAACTTTGAAGGCCAAAAAACACTCTGGCGGGATCGGCCGTTTCGAGTCATCTTGATATGTGCTGACGGTTATATGACCATAACTCGAGCTCTGGGGCAGCTACAGAGCTGGTAAGCACAGCTAACGCATGCAGAATGATCAGGCGCGTTCGCCTGTTGAATCCAGAGGTCTGAACTCGGTCTGTCAGCCGAGCTAGGTCTGCAAACCTGTTTGTATTATTCGAGTCAACTTGATACGCGTTGTCGGTATTTTCTACTTAGTTCGAGCTGTAGGGCAGCCACAGTGCTGGTTAGCACTCCTATCGCACTCAGAATGATCAGACGCGTTCGCCCGTTGAATTCATAGGTCGAAACTCGGTCTGCTAGTCGAGCTAGGTCCGCAAATCTGCTCGTATTATTCGAGTCAACTTGATACGCGTTGTCGGTATTTTCTACTTAGCTCGAGCTGTAGGGCAGATACTGTGCTGGTAAGCACACCTACCGCACTCAGAATCATCAGGCGCGTTCGCCTGTTGAATCCAGAGCTCTGAACTCGGTCTGTTGCGCGATCGAGAATCACGAAACTGTTCGTATTCTTCAGTCATCTGGAGAGCTACTGTCGGCGTTCTGCATTTAATTCGGGCTGTAGGGAGGCTGCAGGGCGGGTAATCACAGGAATCGATTCGGCGAGATCAGACGCGTCCGTCTGTCGCATTCAGATATCTGAACTCGGTCTGATACTCGAAATCGGCTGAAAAACTATTCGTTCTCTGCAATTTTTTTCCGACAGTATATGTTGTCAGGAAGCTCTACGAGTCCCCCGGCGGTAACCAAGGTTGACGGTTTACCGCCGGCGCCCAGTTGGCCGACCGGCGAAACGGACAAAAGTGATAACTTTGGGTGATTTTGCAATATGAAAGATATTTGACAATTCATTTTGAGAAAGCAGATATTTACTCTGAGCATTGAGATATAAACTTCGTTCCCTGAGCAGCTCAGCTCTCTAGAGTCATTTTCAGTACCAGTTCACTTGGAGCAACCGACTTCATGTTGACTCCGAAAATTATCAACTTGATTTTTTCTGTAGAAAAGCTCCCAGAAGCTTCCGCTTCGATGCTGAGCTTTCTCACGGATGCAAGGAGCTCTACGAGGTCCCCGGCGGTGACAGGTTGACGGTTCACCGCCGGCGCCAGTCGTGGTAGGTTTCACACAGCACCGCGCATCGTAAACGGCGCCCCTGCAAGCGTCTCCTGCGAGGTTTCCAGCGTCCCGCGCATCATACCTCGTAGAGCTCTTCGGCATCGATGAGCTAGAGGAATTCCGGCGCGGGGTGGAGCTAGTTGGCCCACCCGGCCAGAAAGGACAAAGTGGTAACTTTTGGGTGGTTTTGCGATTTTTTGAAAGATATTTGACAATTCATTTTGAAAAAGCAGATTTTTACGCCGAGCATTGGCATATGAACTTCACTCTGACAGCAGCTCAGCTCTCTCGATGCATTTTTGCATGAGCTGACTTCCGGGAACTGAGCGAACATCAACATCGAAAAAATCGAATTTCAAGATTTTCGAAAAATCTTTATTTTTTTGACTGTGTGTCGATTCTCTGCAACTGGGCGCCGGCGGTAAACCGTCAACCTTTGTTACCGCCGGGGGACTCGTAGAGCTTCCTGACAACATATACTGTCGAAAAAATTGCAGAGAACGAATAGTTTTTGAGCCGAACTCGAGTATCAGACTGAGTTCAGACCTCTGAATGCGACAGACGGGCGCGTCTGATGTCGCCGAATCGATCCCATTGATTACCCGCCCTGTAGCCTCCCTACAGCCCGAATTAAGTGCAGAACGCCGACAGTAGCTCTCAAGATGACTGGAAGAATACGAACAGTTTCGTGATTCTGGATCGCGCAGCAGACCGAGTTCAGAGCTCTCGATTCAACAGGCGAACGCGCCTGATGATTCTCAGTGCGGTAGGTGTGCTTACCAGCACTGTAGCCGCCCTAAAGCTCGAGTTAAATAGGAAATACCGACAACGCGTATCAAGTTGACTCGAATAGTACGAATAGGTTTGCGGACCTAGCTCGGCTAGCAGACCGAGTTCAGAACTCTGGATTCAACAGACGAACGCGTCTGATAATTCTGAGTGCAATACGCGTGCTTACCAGCACTGTAGCTGCCCTACAGCTCGAGTTAAGTAGAAAACACCGACAACGCGTATCAAGTTGACTCGAATAATACGAATAGGTTTGCGGACCTAGCTCGGCTAGCAGACCGAGTTCAGACCTATGGATTCAACAGGCGAACGCGTCTCACCATTCTGAGTGCGATACGAGTGCTTACCAGCACTGTAGCTGCCCTACAGCTCGAGTTAAGTAGAAAATACCGACAACATGTATCAACTTGACTCGAATAATACAAACAGGTTTGCGGACCTAGCTCGGCTGACAGACCGAGTTCAGACCTCTGGGTTCAACAGTCGAACGCGCCTGATCATTCTGCATGCATTAGCTGTGCTTACCAGCTCTGTAGCTGCCCTAGAGCTCGAGTTATGTTCAGAAAACCGACAGCGCGTATCAAGATGACTCGAAACGGCCGATCCCGCCAGCGAGCTTTTTGGCCTTCAAAGTTACCCGATCGAGCTGAGATCAAGATGGCGAGCGGGAATAAGATCGAATATCACGGGAAAAAATACTAGAGCTCTAACGAATGGTCAAATTTCGAGAACGAAATTTTCAACCGAGCAAAAGTCATCAAAAGTTCCGTCGAGATTTTTCGGGCCAACTAGCTCTGGGGCGCGCCGGAATTACTCTTAGCTTCCAGCTATAACTAGCTAAGGGAAGCTCTACGAGTTATGTGAGAGGAGCTCTACGAGATTCCCGGCGGTGACCAGGTTGACGGTTCACCGCCGGCGCCAGTTTCAGGCGGCCCGGCAAAGGTCCCCGTGCGGCGTTCCCCGCTTGGCTTCGCTAGCCAAGCGGGTAAGAGTAATCGTGGACCGGCGGGAATAGCTGGAAGCTAAGAGTAATTCCGGCGCGCTGGAGAGCTAGTAACTCGTAGAGCTTCCCTTAGCAAGTTCCCGAATAGCTCCTTGAGAGCTGAGGGTTTCAGATAAGAAGCCGGCGGTGGGTGGTGAGGAGCACACGCCCACCTTCGCCGGTCCACGATCTTTCCAGCAGATTGCCGGTCCCGGCAGCGGGTCCGGGAGCGTGGCTTCCTAGCGTTTCCCAATACGCGTGGCTCCAGGGTGCGCGAATCGGCAGTTCCTCCAGGCTCCTAGGCAGTTCTTCCTTGCGCGCTTTGCAGGGCCCCACGCATCGTGAACGGCGCCCCTGCAGGCGTCTCCTGCGAGGTTTCCAGCGTCCCGCGCATCGTTTCAGGCGGCCTGGCAGAGGTCCCCGTGCGGCGTTCCGCGCTTGGCTTCGCTATCCGGGTTTTGGACGCTTACAAGTTGGCCGCGCGCAGGAAGCGCTGCGGGGGAGCCCCCCAGAGCCCCAGAAGAGCTTCACGCGAGCTTCCGTGGGCTTGAAAAATTTCCCGGATAGCCTCGTGGGCTACGTAGGGTTGTTAGAGAAGAAGCCGGCCGGTGCGCGTACGCCGCCGCACCCTTGCGCCCACCGCTCCACGTGCCCTTCTGTGTCCGTTCGGGTTCCGCAGCGTGTCCCGGAGCGCCCGTTCCAATACGTTCCCGTAGAACGTGCTCCAGAGGCCTCGCGAAGCTCCCGGGCAGCGAGCTCTCACGCGTGCAGGCACGCGTGGAAACGTCGTTCTCAGCCCTTCAGGAGCGCGCCAGGCAAGCTTTCCAGCGCCACCACGCACGTTTACAGCCCTTCAGAAGCGCGCCAGGGAAGCTCTCCAACGCCACCGCGTACCTGTGAAGCGTGCTTGAGGCGACCTAACACGCACCGTTATTAAGACGAGAACACGCGCAACGCCAGGGGTGCGCTTGCGCAACAAGACGCGTCCGCGCGCGCGTCTCGCGCTTGGCTATCCGGGTTTTGGACAACAACAGTTTCCCGGGGAGCTCCTTGGAGAGCTAAGGGTTTTAGAGAAGAAGCCGGACGGTGGTGGTGGCCGCCAGGGCTCTTCCACGGCGGTCCACGTTCCTCGCAGCAAGTTGCCAGAGGTTGCAGCGGGTCCGGGAGCGTGGCTTCCTAGCGTTTCCCAATACGTGTGGCTCAAGGGTGCGCGAAGCGCTTCCGCAGAGCTTCGGCAGATCTTTGCCAGTGCTCGCAGGCTCCGCAGGGCCCCGCACATCGTAAACGGCGCCCCTACAAGCGTCTTCTGCGAGCTTTCCAGCGTCCCGCGCATCGTTTCAGGCGGCCCGGCAGAGGTCCCCGTGCGGCGTTCCGCGCTTGGCTTACCTCGTAGAGCTCTTCGGCATCGATGAGCTAGAGGAATTCCGGCGCGGGGTGGAGCTAGTACCTCGTAGAGCTCTTCGTCATCGATGAGCTAGAGGAATAACTCGTAGAGCTTCCCTTAGCTAGTTATAGCTGGAAGCTAAGAGTAATTCCCGGCGCGCTGGAGAGCTAGGCACGAAAAATCTCGACGGAACTTTTGCTGACTTTTGGTCGGTTGAAAATTTTGTTCTCGAAATTGACCATTCGTTGGAGCTCTAGTATTTTTTCCCATGATATTCGATCTTATTCCCGCTCGCCATCTTGATCTCAGCTCGATCGGGTAACTTTGAAGGCCAAAAAGCAGGCAGGCGGGAACGGCCGGTTCGAGTCATCTTGATACGCGCTATCGGTATTTTGTACTTAACTCGAGCTGTAGGGCAGCTACAGAGCTGGTGAGCACAGCTATCGCACTCAGAATCATCAGGCGCGTTCGCCTGTTGAATCCAGAGGTCTGAACTCGGTCTGCCAGCCGAGCTAGGTCCGCAAACCTATTCGTACTATTCGAGTCATCTTGCTAGACACTCTCGGTTTTCTGTACTTTTGGGGCAGCTACAGTGCTTGTAAGCACAGCTATCGCACTCAGAATCATCACGCGCGTTCGTCTGTTGAATCCAGAGGTCTGAACTTGGCCTGCTAGCCGAGCTAGGTCCGCAAACCTATCAGTATTATTGGAGTGATCTTGATAGACGCTCTCGGTTTTCTGTACTTAACTCGAGCTGTAGGGCAGCTACAGGGCTCATTGTGACAGACATCGCTTGGGAATTATCAGTCGCGTTCGTCTATCGTACCGAGAGCTCTGAACTCGGCCTGCTGCCCGAGCTAGGTTCGCGAAACTGTTCGTATTGTCCGAATGATCTTGTGACATGCTCTCAATTTTCTGCACTCAACTCGGGCTGGGGAAGGGCTACAGTGCTGCAGGTCACATATATCGATTTGCACACATCAGGCGCGTCTTTCGGTCGATTCCAGAGCTCGGAACTCGGTCTGCTGCTCGAACTAGGTTCGCAAAACTATTATATTATTCGAATCGATACTGTCGGTTTTCTGCACTTAACTCGGGCTGTAGGGGGTCTTCAGTGCTGGGAATCACATGAGTGGATTCGCAGACATCAGACGCGCCCGCCTGTCGCATTCAGAGGTCTCAACTCGGTTTGATACTCGAACTGGGTTGCGAAACTGTTCGTTTTTTGTTAGCGTCATCTTGAGAGGTCTGAAATCGCTTGGGCTTAAAAAATAGTCGTTCTTTCGAGTTTTTTCCACAGTATATATTGTCAGGAAGCTCTACGAGTCTCCCGGCGGTAAGAAAGGTTGACGGTTTACCGCCGGCGCCCAGTTCCGGCGCGGGGTGAAGCTAGTTGGCCCACCCGGCTGAGGCGGACAATGTGACAACTTTTGGGTGGTTTTGCGATTTTTTGAATAATATTTGACAATTTATTTTGAGAAAGCAGATTTTTACTCCGAGCATTGACATATTAACTTTGTTCCCTGAGCAGCTCAGCCTTCTAGAACCATTTTTAGTACCAGTTCACTTGGAGGAACCGACTTCAGGGTAACTCCGAAAAATCTTAACTTCAAGTTCTTGTAGAAAAGCTCCCAGAAGCTCTCGCTTTGATCCTGAGCTCTCTTACGGATGCAAGGAGCTCTACGAGGTTTCCGGCGGTGACCAGGTTGACGGTTCACCGCCGGCGCCATTCCGGAGCGCTGGAGAGCTAGTTGGCAAGAAAAATAACTCGTAGAGCTTCCCTTAGCAAGTTCTTGCTGGAAGCTTAAGAGTAATTCCGGGGAGCTGGAGAGCTAGTTGGCAAGAAAAATCTCGACGGACCTTTTGCTGACTTTTGGTCGGTTGAAAATTTTGTTCTCAAAATTTGACCATTCGTTAGAGCTCTAGTATTTTTTCCCATGATATTCGATCTTATTCCCGCTCGCCATCTTGATCTCAGCTCGATCGGGTAACTTTGACGGCCAAAAAGCAGGCAGGCGGGAACGGCCGTTTCGAGTCATCTTGATACGCGCTGTCGGTTTTCTCAAGATAACTCGAGCTTCAGGACATCTACAGAGCTGGTCAGCACAGCTAATGCATTCAGAATGATCAGGCGCGTTCGCCTGTTGAATCCATAGGTCTGAACTCGGTCTGCTAGCCGAGCTAGGGTCGCAAACCTATTCGTATTATTCGAGTCATTGTAGCAGGCGCTCTCGGTTTTTCGTACTTAACTCGATCTGTAGGGCAGCTACAGAGCTCATAATCACAGAAATCGATTGAGAATTATCAAGCGCGTTCGTCTGTTGAATCAAGAGCTCTGAACTCGGCCTGCTCCCCGAGCTAGGTTCGCGAACTTATTGGTATTGCTCGAGTCATCTTGAGAAGTGCTCTCGGTTTTCTGTACTTAAATCGTGCTGGGGAGGGCTACAGTGCCGCTGGTCATAGGAATCGATTTCGAGACATCAGGCGCGTCCGTTCGGCTCGGAACTCGGTCTGCTGCTCGAGCGAGGTCCGCGAAACTGTTGTATTATTCGAGTCATCCTGAGAGGTACTCTCGGTTTTCTGCACTTAACTCAGGCTGTATGGGGGCCGCAGAGCTGGTAATCACACGAATCGATCTGCAGACATCAGACGCGTCCGCCTGTCGCATTCAGAGGTCTGAACTCGGCTTTATACTCGAGCTCGATTGGAAAACTGTTTGTTTGTTTTGTTTGAGTCACCTTGAGAGGTCTATAATCGCTTGGGCTGAAAAACTAGTCGTTCTCTGAAATTCTTTCCCACATTATATATTGTCAGGAAGCTCTACGAGTCCCCCGGCGGTAAGAAAGGTTGACGGTTTACCGCCGGCGCCCAGTCTCGACGGACCTTTTGGTGACTTTTGGTCGGTTGAAAATTTTGTTCTCGAAATTTGACCATTCGTTAGAGCTCCAATATTTTTTCCCATGATATTCGATCTTATTCCCGCTTGCCATCTTGATCTCAGCTCGATCGGGTAACTTTGAAGGCCAAAAAGCGTCCCGGCGGGAACGACCGTTTCGAGTCATCTTGATACGCGCTGTCGGTATTCTGTACTTAACTCGAGCTGTAGGGCAGCTACAGAGCTGGTAAGTACAGCTATCGCGCTCAGAATCATCACGCGCGTTCGCCTGCCGAATCCAGAGGCCTGAACTCGGTCTGCCAGCCGAGCTAGGTCCGCAAACCTATTCGTATTATTCGAGTCATCTTGATAGACTCTCCCGGTTTTCTGTACTTAACTCGAGCTTTAGGGCAGCTACAGTGCTGGTAAGCACACCTATCGCACTCAGAATCATCACGCGCGTTCGCCTGTTGAATCGAGAGGTCTGAACTCGGTCTGCTAGCCGAGCTAGGTCCGCAAACCTATTCGTATTATTCGAGTCATCTTGATAGACGCCCTCGTTTTTCTGTACTCAACTCGAGCTGTAGGGCAGCTACAGGGCTCATTGTCACAGACATCGATGGGGAATCATCCGTCGCGTTCGTCTATTGAACCGAGAGCTCTGAACTCGGCCTGCTTCCCGAGCTAGGTTCGCGAAACTGTTCGTATTGTCCGAATGATCCTGAGACGTGCTCTCAATTTTCTGCACTCAACTCGTGCTGGGGGAGGGCGACAGTGCTGCAGGTCATACATATCGATCTGCACACATCAGGCGCGTCTTTCGGTCGATTCCAGAGCTCGGAACTCGGTCTGCTGCGCGAACTAGGTTGGCAAAACTATTATATTATTCGAGTCGATACTGTCGGTTTTCTGCACGTAACACGGGCTGTAGGGGGGCTTCAGGGCTGGGAATCACATGAGTGGATTCGCAGACATCAGACGCGCCCGCCTGTCGCATTCAGAGGTCTGAACTCGGTTTGATACTCGACCTGGGTTGCGAAACTGTTTGTTTTTTGTTAGCGTTATCTTGAGAGGTCAGAAATCGCTTGGGCTTAAAAAATAGTCGTTCTTTGGAGTTTTTTCCCACAGTATATATTGTCAGGAAGCTCTACGAGTCCCCCGGCGGTAAGAAAGGTTGACGGTTTACCGCCGGCGCCCAGTTCGGGCGCAGGGTGGAGCTAGTAACTCGTAGAGCTTCCCTTAGCTAGTTATAGCTGGAAGCTTAAGAGTAATAACTCGTAGAGCTTCCCTTAGCAGGTTATTGCTGGAAGCTTAAGAGTAATTCCGGGGAGCTGGAGAGCTAGTTGGCAAGAAAAATCTCGACGGACCTTTTGCTGACTTTTGGTCGGTTGAAAATTTTGTTCTCAAAATTTGACCATTCGTTAGAGCTCTAGTATTTTTTCCCATGATATTCGATCTTATTTCCGCTCGCCATCTTGATCTCAGCTCGATCGGGTAACTTTGAAGGCCAAAAAGCAGGCAGGCGGGAACGACCGTTTCGAGTCATCTTGATACGCGCTGTCGGTCTTCTCATAACTCGAGCTTCAGGACAACTACAGAGCTGGTCAGCACAGCTAATGCATTCAGAATGATCAGGCGCGTTCGCCTGTTGAATCCATAGGTCTGAACTCGGTCTGCTAGTCGAGCTAGGGTCGCAAACCTATTCGCATTATTTGAGTCATTGTAGCAGACGCTCTCGGTTTTTCGTACTTAACTCGATCTGTAGGGCAGCCACAGAGCTGATAATCACAGAAATCGATTGAGAATTATCAGGCGCGTTCGTCTGTTCAATCAAGAGCTCTGAACTCGGCCTGCTCACCGAGCTAGGTTCAAATCTTGCTGGGGCAGGGCTACAGTGCTGATGGTCACAGAAATCGATTCCGAGACATCAGGCGCGTCCGTTCGTCGAATCGAGAGCTCGGAACTCGGTCTGCTGCTCGAACGAGATCCGCGAAACTGTTGTATTATTCGAGTCATCCTGAGAGGTACTCTCGGTTTTCTGCACTTAACTCAGGCTGTATGGGGGGCTGCAGAGCTGGTCATCACAGGAATCGATCCGCAGACATCAGACGCGTCCGCCTGTCGCATTCAGAGGTCTGAACTCGGTTTCATACTCGAGCTCGATTCGAAAACTGTTCGTTTGTTTTGTTAGAGTCATCTTGAGAGGTCTATAATCGCTTGGGCTGAAAAACTAGTCGTTCTCTGAAATTCTTTTCCACATTATATATTGTCAGGAAGCTCTACGAGTCCCCCGGCGGTAAGAAAGGTTGACGGTTTACCGCCGGCGCCCAGTTCCGGGGAGCTGGAGAGCTAGTTGGCAAGAAAAATCTCGACGGACCTTTTGCTGACTTTTGGTCGGTTGAAAATTAACTCGTAGAGCTTCCCTTAGCTAGTTATAGCTGGAAGCTAAGAGTAATTCCGGCGCGCCCCACAGCTAGTTGGCTCGAAAAATCTCGACGGAACTTTTGACAACTTTTGCTCGGTTGAAAATTATGTTCTCGAAATTTGACCATTCGTTAGAGCTCTAGAATTTTTTCCCGTGATATTCGATCTTATTCCCGCTCGCCATCTTGATCTCAGCTCGATCGGGTAACTTTGAAGGCAAAAAGCACTCTGGCGGGACCGGCCGTTTCGAGTCATGTTGATATGGGGGTTTTTGCTGACGGTTATATACCATAAACTTCGAGCTCTGGTCTAGCACTACAGAGCTGGTAAGCACACTAACGCACTCATCGATTCAGAATCATCAGGCGCGTTCGCCTGTTCAATCCAGAGGTCTGAACTCGGTCTGCTACTCGAGCTAGGTCCGCAAACCTATTCGTATTGTTCGAGTCAACTTGATACGCGTTGTCGGTATTTCCTACTTAACTCGAGGTGTAGGGCAGCTACAGTGCTGGTTAGCACTCCTATCGCACTCAGAATGATCAGACGCGTTCGCCCGTTGAATTCATAGGTCGAAACTCGGTCTGCTAGTCGAGCTAGGTCCGCAAATCTGTATTCGAGTCAACTTGATACGCGTTGTCGGTATTTTCTACTTAGCTCGAGCTGTAGGGCAGATACTGTGCTGGTAAGCACACCTACCGCACTCAGAATCATCAGGCGCGTTCGCCTGTTGAATCCAGAGCTCTGAACTCGGTCTGTTGCGCGATCCAGAATCACGAAACTGTTCGTATTCTTCAGTCATCTGGAGAGCTACTGTCGGCGTTCTGCATTAAATTCGGGCTGTAGGGAGGCTCCAGGGCGGGTAATCACAGGAATCGATTCGGCGAGATCAGACGCGTCCGTCTGTCGCATTCAGATGTCTGAACTCGGTCTGATACTCGAAATCGGCTGAAAAACTATTCGTTCTCTGCAATTTTTTCCGACAGTATATGTTGTCAGGAAGCTCTACGAGTCCCCCGGCGGTAACCAAGGTTGACGGTTTACCGCCGGCGCCCAGTTTTGTTCTCGAAATTTGACCATTCGTTAGAGCTCTAGTATTTTTTCTCATGATATTCGATCTTATTCCCGCTCGCCATCTTGATCTCAGCTCGATCGGGTAACTTTGAAGGCCAAAAAGCAGGCAGGCGGGAACGGCCATTTCGAGTCATCTTGATACGTGCTGTCGGTATTTTGTACTTAAGTCGAGCTGTAGGGCAGCTACAGTGCTGGTAAGCACAGCTATCGCACTCAGAATCATTAGGCGCGTTCGCCTGTTCAATCCAGAGGTCTGAACTCGGTCTGCTACCCGAGCTAGGTCCGCAAACCTATTCGTATTATTCGAGTCAACTTGATATGCGCTGTCGGTATTTTGTACTTAACCCGAGCTGTAGGGCAGCCACAGTGTCTGTAAGCACACCTATCGCACTCAGAATCATCAGGCGCGTTCGCCTGTCGAATCCAGAGGTCTGAACTCGGTCTGCTAGCCAAGCTAGGTCCGCAAACCTATTCGTATTATTCGAGTCAACTTGATACGTGTTGTGGTATTTTCTGCTTAACTCGAGGTCTAGGGCAGCTACAGTGCTGGTAAGCACAGCTATCGCACTCAGAATCATCAGGTGCGTTCGCCTGTTCAATCCAGAGGTCTGAACTCGGTCTGCTATCCGAGCTAGGTCCGCAAACCTATTCGTATTATTCGAGTCATCTTGACAGACGCTCTCGGTTTTCTGTACTTAACTCGAGCTGTAGGGCAGCTAGAGGGCTCATTGTCACAGACATCGATGGGGAATCATCAGTCGCGTTCGTCTACTGAACCGAGAGCTCTGAACTCGGCCTGCTGCCCGAGCTAGATTTGCGAAACTATTCGTGTTGTTGAATGATCTTGAGAAGTGCTCTCTGTCTTCTGCACTTAACTCGTGTTTGGGCCGGCTACAGTGCTGCGGGTCACATATATCGATTTGCACACATCAGGCGTGTTTGTCGATCGATTCCAGAGCTCGGAACTCGGTCTGCTGCTCGAACTAGATCGGGAAAACTATTCTATTATTCGAGTCGATACTGTCGGTTTTCTGCACTTAACTCGGGCTGTAGGGGGGCTGCACGGCTGGGAATCACATGAGTGGATTGACAGACATCAGACGCGGCCGCCTGTCGCATTCAGAGGTCTGAACTCGGTTTGATACCCGAACTCGGTTGCGAAACTGTTTGTTTTTTGTTAACGTTATCTTGATAGGTCTGGAATCGCTTGGGCTGAAAAACTAGTCGTTCTTTGGAGTTTTTTCCCACACTTTATATTTTCAGGAAGCTCTACGAGTCCCCCGGCGGTAAGAAAGGTTGACGGTTTACCGCCGGCGCCCAGTTGGCCGACCCGACCAAAAGAGACAATGTGTTAACCTGGGGTCGGTTTTTGAAACTTTGTGCAAGATTTGACAATTCGTTTTCAGAAAACGGATTTTTCTCACATACAGTAAGCTATGGCGCACCTGCTGGTAAAATTTTCAGGGCTCTAGGGGCAATATTACTGTCAAAAGACTTGCAGGAACCGACTTTGCCTGCAGTGCAGTTTGGCAGGTGACGGTGGTTGGCTTTACTTAACTCGAGCTGTCAGCAAGCTACAGACCTCTCACGCACACCAGTCGATGCAGAATGATCTGGCGCGTCACACTGGAAGCTCGAGAGTTCCTAGAAATGGCTGAGTCAGGAGTTATGCTCGAAATACTGTCTCTATGTATGCGTGTTGCGAACGGTGTTTCGATGATAACTCGAGCTGAGTGCATGCTATGCATGCCAGGTACATTCCAATCGAAGTAGCGACATGCGAGACATCGAATGGGAGCCTCGAGAGTGCCCAAATTGATTAGAATTTTCAAAATCAATGAAAAATATCGATTTGTACAATTTTGTATTTTTTGTGTCGGATGATTTTTTTTCTAATTTATATCGATCTATGGGTGACCTAGAGAGTTCTGGTGCATGTTTGTCGACGCAGGCCTGGGAGCGAGGCCTGGGAGGGGGATGTGGGATGGGAGGGAGGCCTGGGAGGGAGGCCTCAGAGGGAGGGATGCGAGGAGAGGCATGAGGGAGGCCTGGGAGGGATGTGGGAGGGAGCCCTGGGAGAGAGGCCTGGGAGAATGCATGTGGAAGGGAGGCCTGGGAGGGAGGCCTGGGAGGCAGGCCTCGGAGGGAGGGATGCGGGAGGGAGGCCTGGGAGGGAGGCCTGGGAGGGAGGCCTGGGAAGGAGGGATGTGGGAGGGCGGCCTGGAGGAAGAGCCTGGGAGGGAGGCCTGGGAGGGAGCGATGCGGGAGGGAGGCCTGGGAAGGAGGCCTGGGGGCGAGGCCTGGGAGGGAGGGATGCGGGAGGGAGGCCTTGGAGGGAGGCCTAGGAGGAGGGCCTGGGAAGGATAGATGTGGGAGGGAGGCCTGGGAGGCACCCGCAAGGAGGGAGACAGAGGAGGGAGCAGGGGGCAGCACGGGGAGGGGCAGCAGGGAGGCAGAAGGAGGGAGGGAGCAGGGAGGGAGGGAGGGAGCAGGGAGGAAGCGAGCGAGCGAGCGAGGGAGGGGGAGGGGGGGATGGTGGAAAGGGGGGACAGAGGGGAGGGAAGGGCGGGAGGGAGGGAGGGAGGGAGGGAGGGGGGAGGGAGGGAGGGAGGCAAGGAGAGAGAGCAGAGGACGACAAAAGGAGGAGACGAGGGGAGAGAAAACAGAAGGAAGAGGGAAAAAAGAGGAGCAGAGAACGAGCAGCAGAGAAGAGGAGGAGGTGGGGGGCGAGCAGCAGGAAACGGCGGCGGCGGCGGCGACGACGACGACGACGACGACGACGACGACGGGACGCAAGAAGGAGGAGGGAGGAAGCGAACACGGTGGGAAGGCGGCGGGCGGGAACAGGAGGGAGCAGGGGGGGGCAGCAGGAGGGGCACGGAGCGGCAGGAGGGACGCGGGGGAGGCAGGGAGCGGGAGAGCGAGAGAAGGGCGGAGAGGCGAGGGGAGGGGACGACTGGCGCCGGCGGTGAACCGTCAACCTGGTCACCGCCGGGAACCTCGTAGAGCTCATTTCACGCGTAAGAGTGCTCGGAGTTGAAAGAGAGAGCTTCTGGACGCATTTCTCGAAAAAGACAATTGATTTTTTTTCGTGTCGACATGAAGATGGTTCCTCCAAGTGTTCTGATAGTAAACGTGCGCCTACAGAGCTCATACTTTGACAGAGGGGCCCTCATAGTCGTTTACAGGTGCGAAAAATCTGCTTTCTCAAAATGAATTGTCAAATATCTTTCAAAAAATTGCAAAACCACCCAAAAGTTATCACTTTGTCCTTTCTGGCCGGGTCCACCAACTAGCTCCACCCCGCGCCGGAATTCCTCTAGCTCATCGATGCCGAAGAGCTCTACGAGGTAAGGAACAGAAGAGCAAGAGGGAGCAGGAAGAGAGACGGCAAGAGCAGAAGGAAGAGCAGAGGGAGCAGGAGGGGCAGCAGGACCGCCGCCGGAGCTGCCGTCGCCGCCGCTGCCGCCGCCGCCGCCGCGGGCGACGACGGCGACAGCGACGTCGACGACCGCCCCGCCGCGGCCGTTTTGGCTCAAACAGGCTCTCCCCGGCCCCCTCTCCCTCCCCGGGCGCGCGCGAGGGGCGCGCGCGCGGGGGCGCGGGGCGGGGGGGCGGGGCAACAAACAAAACAAACAAAAAAAACCTCCTCTCTCTTTCCTCCAACCTTCGCCGCCCTCTTCCCTGGCGCCTAAGTGGGCTGGGAAGGGGAACTCCATCCCCTGGCGCCTAAGTGGGCTGGGGATGGAGGGAGATAGTGACTTCGCCTATGTGGGTGGTCACTATCTCTCGGGCGGGGGCGAGGGGCATTGGTCACGCGCCTATGTGGGCTGGCCGGTGTCTCTCGTCCCGGGCGCGCTTCGGCGGCCCGAACCTCCCGGGGTAACCCCCCAATGCGTCGGGTATTCAGGGCTAAGTGCCACGACTGATTTGTTGGGAAAGGCTGCTTGTGCGTTTGGGGCGGGGGCGGGGCCGAGGTCGAGGGCGGGGCCGGGGCCGGGGCCGGGGCGGGGGCCGGGGGCGGAGACCCAGGGGCCGGGGCCGGGGTCGGGGCCGGGGACCCAGGGAGTGGGCGCGGGGGCGGGGGGCACGACGCACGGGACCGCGCGCTGGGAGGGGGAAACGCTCGCGAATTTTTCGCGGGCGTTTCCCTGTCCGGCGCGCGGTTCCCGGGGCGGCGTGGATTCCTCTGGGACCGCGCGCTGGGAGGGGGAAACGCTCGCGAATTTTTCGCGGGCGTTTTCCTGCCCGGCGCGCGGTTCCCGGGGCGGCGTTGATTCCTCTGGGAACGCGCGCTGGGAGGGGGAAACGCTCGCGAATTTTTCGCGGGCGTTTTCCTGCCCGGCGCGCGGTCCCCGGAGCAGCGTTGATTCCTCTGGGAACGCGCGCTGGGAGGGGGAAACGCTTGCGAATTTTTCGCGGGCGTTTTCCTGCCCGGCGCGCGGTCCCCGGAGCAGCGTTGATTCCTCTGGGAACGCGCGCTGGGAGGGGGAAACGCTCGCGAATTTTTCGCGGGCGTTTTCCTGCCCGGCGCGCGGTCTCCGGGGCGGCGTTGAGTCCTCTGGGAACGCGCGCTGGGAAGGGGAAACGCTCGCGAATTTTTCGCGGGCGTTTTCCCGCCCGGCGCGCGGTCCCCGGAGCAGCGTTGATTCCTCTGGGAACGCGCGCTGGGAGGGGGAAACGCTCGCGAATTTTTCGCGTGCGTTTTCCTGCCCGGCGCGCGGTCCCCGGGGCCGCGTTGATTCCTCTGGGGGCGCGCGCTCGGAGGGGGAAACGCTCGCGATTTTTTCGCGGGCGTCTCTCTGCCCGGCGCGCGGCTTCCTAGGCGAGACGGAGCTCCTTGGAAACGGATGCTCGGAGGGGGAAACGCTCGCGAAATTCTCGCGGGCATTTTCTTGTCCGGCGTTTCCGGAGCTTCCGGAGCGTCCGGAGCTTCCGGAGCATTCGGAGCTTCCGGAGCTCTCGGGAGCGGGGGGATTGGCAAATCATAGGGAGGGGTGCGCGCCGGAGGCGTCGGACGGTCTCGGACGCGTTTCGGGCTCCTGGGGGCATTCGGAGGTCGAAATTGAGGCGGAGGAGGAGGAGGAGGAGGAGGAGGAGGAGGAGGAGGAGGAGGAGGAGGAGAAAACGGTGGCTCCGGAGCGTCCGGAGCCTCCGGAGTTCTCGGGAGCGGGAGGAGTGGCAGATTATAGGGAGGAGTGCGCGCTGGAGGCGCGGGACGGTTCCGGAGGCGTTTCGGGCGTCTGGGGGCATCCGGAGGTCGAAATGGCGGAGGAGGAGGAGGAGGAGGAGGAGGAGGAGGAGGAGGAAAAAACGGAGGTTTTGGAGTTTCCGGTGCCTCCGGAGCTTCCGGGGGCGGGAGGAGTGGCAAAACATGGGGAGGGGTATGCGCTGGAGGCGCCGGTCGGTTCCGGAGGCGTGTTGGGCTTCTGGGGGTCCGTTTCGGGGCTCCGGGGGTATTTGGAGGTTGAAATGGAAGAGGGAGAAGACCCGGTCACGGTCGCCGTGCCAGTCCCAGTGCGTCACTCAGAGAATTCGCCGATGGAAGATCGTGACCACCCCGAATTTATTGAACGTTTTGACGCGGGGGAAATTGGTGCTTTCGCCGCCAGCGACTGCGACGACGACGACGAGAACGACGCGGACGACGATTGGTTTCGAGCTGACGACAACGTCTGTCCAGCAACGGTCCCGGCTTCCGCCTTGGCTCTGGCGTTGGCCTCGGCTCCTGTCGCGGCCGTGGGCCCGCTCCCGGCCCGAGTCTACGGGTCGGAGTCACGCGCATCGGGCGATCGGCTGCGGGAGTCTTTGCTCGCAGAGCACGCCGTGATCCACGAGGAGGTCGTCGATGATTCCGCGTTGGAGGCGGCGGAGCGCGAGCAGAAATCGCTCCGGAAAGCGTGCCGCGCGTCGCGCCGGTGGTCTCGGTGTGCGCGGCGGGAGGCGGAGTGGGCGCGGTGGACGGAGCTGGCGGCCGAGCGGAACGAGCAGATCGCGGGGAGTGTGCTGGCTCCCGTCGTGCCGCGTTCGTTGGAGCGTGATGCGTCCCCGGAGCGCGTCCTGCATGGCCGCCGGGCGCATGGGGGAGCGCACAAGGACGAGCGATTGGAGCAGTTTCTGAACGCCCGCGCGGCGCGTGCAGTCGACGCGGAGCCGCGTGCGCGCGCCGCTTCGCGCGCTGCCGTGGTGCCGGACGATGCTGCGTGGACCGTGGGCGACACGGCCCTGCGCGCCGCGTGTGTCCTCGTCGCCCTCGAGGCGTGCCCGCCGCAGGTGGACGATAAGGTGGTCACGGCGCGGCGGGCCGCTGTGGCGCGCCTGTGGAAGGAGAGAGAGACCTTCTGTCGCGACGCGGAAGCTTTGCCGGACGGTGTGCCGTCTGCCGCGAATGTTCGAGTCGCCAAGTGGTTTTATTGTGGCCTGCGTGGGCTCTTCGCGCGGAGGTGCGGGGGGCGGCGCGTGTGCGCGCGCAGGTTCTCCCCCGGCATTGGGATCGGCGGTGCCAAGGGCAGGGCGGGCCAGGGCGCGGACGAGTGCGTGGGGGATGCTGCCTGGAGGGCGTCGCAGGGTGCGGGGCAGTGCGTCGGTGTTGCCGCGCTTCGCGTGGTTTGTCTTTTCGTCGCTCTGGGCGGGGTGCCTTGGGACAAGCTTTCGCGCGTGGGGCTCGGTGCTGCCGGGGCGTCTGGCGCGTCCCGCGCGTGGCGTCGGCGCCTGCGACGAGGCGTCGCGTCGGGGCGATTCGGAGTCGTCGATGCGGGGGATTGCCTGGGGCCGTGGCGGAATAAGTGCTTGCAATTGAGTGTGTCTCGGTGTGGGGGTGCCGGCACGCGCGCGCACGCGGAGTGTTTCTTCGAGTTGCAGTGCGCCAATGATTCCGGGGCTGGGGCGTGCGGTGACGCTGCGGAGAGAATGAATTTTGCGACGGTTCAGGCATGGCTGGAGGCGCGGCGGGCGAGGGTGCGCGTGTATGAGGCTGACAGCGCAGGCCATGTACTGCGTGGGGAGTGTTCCGGCGCGTGGCCTTTGGGTTGCGCGGAGGGGCAGGACATGGGTAGTGTTGTGTGGTATCCAGAGGGGCACGTCGCCGCGGTCGTCGATGTGGACGGCCGCCTGGCCGACGGCGTGCCCCTCGGAGATGGCGGCGTCGCGCCGTGGGAGCGGTCGGTGGCGGGGGCGCCGAAGAAGAATGCGCCGAAGAAGAAAGCGGCCGCGAAGACTCAGCGAGGTGCGCATCTGCGCGGCGCGCAGAACCCGAACGTCATGGCCGGCGTTGTTGCGAGGACGCGGCGCGGCGAGGAGGCGGCGGGTGTTGCTGCAGGTGTCGAGGGTCCGCGCGGGGCCGACCCGGCGGAAGGGGGGGCGACGCGACGTGCGTCCGAGAGCCGTGGGAGCGATAGCGTTGGCAGGGCCGCGGCGCTCCCTAGGATTCCGGGGATGACTGATTTCAGTGACGACGACGAGGGTTCAGCGGAGGCCGAGGGCAATCGCGGTGGGATGGAGGGCGCGCCCGGGCGCGGGGGTGGTGCCGCGCCAGCCGCGCGCGCGCAGATGCCGCGCATTCGAGGTATGACCGATTTCAGCAGCGACGACGACGACGCGGGTATTGTCGCGGGGCCTGCTGCAGGCGGAGGTCAGAGCGGCCGCGGCGGCCGCGGCCCGCGTGGGGGGCGGGGGCGCGTTGGGGGACGTGGTGGAGGGCGGGCTTCGGGCAGTGCGTTGCCGCGTATCCGTGGCATGACGGATTTCAGTAGCGACGATGATGGAGGAGGTGCGAGCGGCGCGGAGTTCGTGGGGGTCTCGCGAAAGGGCAGGAGAGCGCGTCGGTCGCGCGGGGCTGCGGATGGGTCGCTCGCGACGGAGGCGGAGTCCAGGCAGTTCCAGCCGGATTACGTGGACGAGGACCGCTGCAAAGGGATGACGTGGGGAGGCGGCTGGGGGCGGGAGCAGTGTCGGTTTCGGCCGCAGAAAGGGAGCGACGTGTGCGGGAAGTGTGCCAGGCATGGGTGTCCGCACGGGCGCGTCAGGGGTCCGATTCCTGCGCTCGCGTTGGACAAGTTCAAGGAGTTTGCTTTGAAGGCGAACAAGCCGTCGAAGCAGTGGTACGCGCGGCACGCGATGTGGGAAGCGGCGGCGAAGATGAAGCCTGAGTTGAAGTCGCTGTGTGAGGTGGACGAGCACGGGCGGTTCGTGCTGTCGAACAGTGAGTATGAGCAGTGCCTGAAGCAGGTGCATGATAATTTCAGAATTACCAAAAACTATAAGCGATCGGGCTTCGTGTATGAGCAGGGCGCAGGGGTGCGGACCGCGCAAGATCGCTGCGGAGAGGGCGAAACTCGGTTCGGGTCCGAGAGGGAGTCGTACAATGGGCGGGAGGGGGGTACGGTGTTCATGTGGTACAGCAGGCCAGTCTTCAACAAGTACTTGGCGCAGTTGCAGACCAGCGAGGTGGACTGCAGCGAGAAGGACTGCATGGAGGCGCTGCGCTTGACCAGCGACGAGATTCGAAGGTACCCGATGAAGCAGCAGTACCTCAAGCAGTTTGCAGGGCCGCAGTGCTATCCGCACGTCGATCCGCGGTCCAAGGGGAACAGGCTGCACGCGAACGAGAGTGCGGGGCAAGTGCCCGGCGAGGATCAGGGGGCCGACGGCGGCGGCGGGGCCGGGGTGTGCGCGGGCGCCGACGACGGGGCGTCGCACCTGTTTTGCATGCGGAACTGGGCGCAGTGCGATCGGTGCCATTGCTGGCGCCTGCTCTTGCCTGCCTGCGCTGCGCGTGCGCGTGGGGATGAGTACTATAAGGTTCGCGACACCGACCTGGACTGGGAGGAGTGGTTGAGGGGCGCGGCGGCGCGGTGCGCGGGGGCGGCGGCTGCTGCGTCGGGGGACCAGGGCGCTGCGCTCGGGGGAGAGGGCGGCGACGCCGCGGGGGAAGGGCCGCAGGAGGACGGCGTCGCTGGGGGCGTGCGCCGGCGTGGTCGGAAGCGGCGCTTGGGGCGCAAGACGTCGCAGGAGGAGCGCGACCGGGCGGAGGGCGCTGAGGCGAGTCTTGCGTCGGAGGATCAAGGCGCTGCGCGCGGCGGCGAGGGCGACGACGCGGCGGGCGGCGCGGTGTGCGAGGGCGGCGGTGCGGGGGGGGCGCGCGGGGGGCGCGGGAAGCGGCGGTTGGGGCGCAAGACGTCGGAGGTGGAGGCCAACGGGGGGCCGCGCGGGGGCCGTGGGAAGCGGCGGCTGGGCCGTAAGACGTCCGAGGCGGAGGCTGCCGGGGGCGGCGCGGGGCGCGGCGCGGGGAGGCGGCGGTTGGGGCGCAAGATGTCTGAGGCAGAGGCGGCCGGTGCCAGTGCTGCGAGCGGGGCTGACGATTGCGGGCGTGCTGGCGAGGATGCGGCGGAGGCGGCGAGGCCAGCGAAGCGCAGGAGGCTCGGGCGCAAGACGTCCGCCGAAGAACGGGCCGAGGCGGGCGGCGCGGGGCGCGGGGCCGCGGGAAAGGCACGCGGCGGCGAGCTGTTCGCCGAGATGGCGGAGCTCTCGGCGTCGGAGCATGAGGACGAGCGGTCCGCGTCGGACCGCGAGGTCGCCTCGGAGGACGACGTGGCGCTGCCGGGCGAGGTGCGCGCGGCGCTCGACGCGGAGCTCGTGCGCCTCGATGGTGCCGGGCCGCCGGCGGAGGCAGACTTGGCGGCGTCGCGAGCGGCGGAGGGCGCGGAGGGGCGCGCGCCGCGCCGCGCTGCCTTGCCTCGAAGCGGGGGTGCGCCTGCGCGCGCGTGGGCAGTGGCGTCCGTGCCGCACTTGAAGGAGAAGCGGCTGCGGCAGCTGGTCGATGCCGTGCGCGAGTACTTGGTGTCGCGGCGAGGGTGCGATCGGGCTGCCGTGCGCTTCCAGGGGTCCGACGGGGACGCGCTGTGGGGTGCGCTCATGGAGCCAGGGCAACCGGGCCGCTTCGGGCGCGCGCTGCTGCAGCTAGAGGGTCGCGCGCAGGGTCGCGACCCCAGCGAGGCGCGCACGGGGTGGGAGGAGGTTTCCGTGGAGGAAGACTTCCGTTGGCGCTCCCAGTGGCCTCGGGTGCGCTTCGAGTGTAGCATGCTGCAGACGCCAGTCGTGGGCGAGGGTGGCGCGACGCAGTGGCGCGCGGTGCGGTGCTGCGATGAGCCGGGTGGGGGAGACGCGGACGACTTCCAGGCTCTGTGGCAGCGCGAGTCTCGCGTTGCGGTGGGCTTCGCGGCGAACGTGGTCCCGGACGACGACGTGGTCGTCTTGCCCGTGGAGCGCCCTGCAGGGTGGCGGGAGCCCGCGGACATGGCGGGTGCGTGGTGGCGGGGCCAGGGCCCCCGCGAGCGCAGGGCGGAGGAGGGCGAGAACCCGGGCCGCGTCTGGGTGGGTCAGCTCCAGGGGGACGCGGGCGTGGCGGGGCTGCTGACCGAGGGCGGTGCGGGCGAGCGCACTGCGATGGAGGGCCTCGACGCGCTGCGGCAGGCCTCCGCCCAGGGCGCCAGGGGGGCGGGTCGCGGGGGTCGAGGGCGAGGGCGTCGAGCGAAGAAACGCGGCCGCTACGGCGATGCTCTGCGGGTGGAGATTCGGACGAGATGGGCTCCAGGGGGGGTCCCCGCGAAGGAGGGGCATGCCGCTCGGGAGGTGTTCGTGTTCGGGGCCATGCCCGAGGCGCAGGAGTGGGCGTTTCAAGCGCAAGGGCGCGTTCGCAATCGCGCGGGCCACGGATGGCGGGAGGTTCTGCTTGACCACCGTCGGCGCCTGGCCGCGGGAGATGTGCACCAGAAGTGCATGCTGCTGGCGCTGAAGACGGTGCCGCTGCGCGTGGCGAAGTACGACGTGCAGCTGCGCGACGCGTCCGTGCGGGCGGTGCAGGCGGCGCAGGCGATCCTGACGCGGATGGTGAAGTTCACGTGCCACGAGTGCCAGGAGCGGTTCCCGGCGTTCCACCCGGCTTTCGAGCCGCCGGAGCAGCTCGCGGAGGAGATGCTGCTGCTGCGGCGCGGCGGGGACGGGCTGGCCGCGTGCAGCACGGAGGTGGCCGAGTGGGACGAGGTGCCGCCGCGCGACCCGCCGGACGGCTTCGCTCTGGAGTGCAGGGGCGTGTGTATGCGGTGCAGGCAGGACCTGGACAAGCAGGCGGCGGCCGCGGCCACGGAGGACGACCTGTATCAGGTGGTGGGGCTCCGCACCGCGCAGAACCACATGGACCCGTGCTTCCGCTTCCCGTCCGATGACCTGCGCGAGCTTTTCGACCAGGCTACGCTCACGGAGAGCCTGCTCATCGCCCTGGACCACATGCAGGTGCACCTGGCCACGGTGTCCCGCACGGGGCTGCGCAAGTTCCGCAAGAACATCATCTCGTTCCCGCAGGACGTGGCAGGGTTCTCGCGGCGCCACGACCTCATGAAGGGGTTCCGTGTCGGGGACCGCGTGAACTCGGCGCGTGGGCCCGGCGAGCGCCCCGACGACCCGCGCCGCCCCGAGCGCATGGCCGCGGGCTGCACGGACGAGGAGCGGCAGCGCTTCGGCGTGGACCTGCACGGGCGCCTGGTCTTTCCAGGGCGCGTCGTGGAGGTGCTGCTCAGCGGGGACGTGATCATCGAGTACGATCATGGAGGCAGGGGGAGGGAGCTGCAGGAGCACGTGGAGCCGCGGGTGGTGCTGCCCTGGCACCCTCGGAAAGTGCCCTTCAGCTTGATGTTGCGGCGGAATGTAGGGTTCGGGAAGGAGGTCGTGGAGGGCCTGCACGTGCGCTGGCGCTACTGCGGGCACGTGCTCCGGGCGTTGTGTGCGTTTGCGGGCACGTATGGGCCCTGGCGCCTGGGGGGTACTGCGGACGAGCCCATGCACAAGTACTACGACCCGCGCCTGTTTGACGTGCTCCCGGACGACGAGATCCTCGCGTCCTACGCGCCGAGAGAGAGCGAAGACGGCGTCCTGCCGTCGGGGGGCGAGGCCGGGGAGCCGGAGGAGCTTGGGCCCGTGACGGAAGCGGAGGCCATTGCTCGGGATTGCGTCCCCTGTGGCGTCGACGTCGTCACGCCGCGCCAGTTCATTGCCGCGGGCTTCGACGTGCACTTCGTCGGGCCCCGCGACGACGCCGGGCGCGAGCCTGCTGGCCGCGAGGGCGACGATGCGCGGGGAGGCGACGAGGGCGGCGCGGAGGCCGCGGCCGAGGGTGATGCCGATGCGGCGGCTGACGGGGAGTTCGACGTCGGCGTGGAAGATGAAGCCATGGCCGTCGATCACGACGTGTTCAGTGCGTGGCTCGACAAGGTGCAGTTTGAGTATGGTGGGGCAGTGCAGCGATGGTGGACGGGGTTGCAGCCGGAGGCGGAGGGCCAGTTGGAGGGGTTGAAGTTTGGTGACGACGAGACGACGGAGGACCTGTTCGGCCGCCTGCTGGCTGCGGCGCGGGAGGATAACGCCGTGAAGTCCGTGCAGAGGGACCGCGTGGCCGTGGACTGCGTGCGCGTCGAGTTCCTCGTCGATTGGATGCGACCCCGTGTGCAGGGCCGGTTTGCCGGTGCGGAGGGCGGCGTCTCTCGCGAGTCGGTTTTGGACGAGGTGATGCTCGAGCTGGCCATGGCGGGAACGTTCGTGGCAGCTGCGCGCGATAGGGACACGGGGTGCGTCGAGGAGAACTTGCCGGAGTTTGACGAGGACGAGGCAGTCGCGCGGACGGGTGAGCGCTTGATTTACGGCTGGCCCGGACAGAGCGAGGACCCGGTCCCGGCGCGCGCCATCGGGCGTTTCGCGAGGGCGTTCCCGTTGGAGTTTCCCATGGGCATCGGCGACCTCTTCGACGACCGTCCCCGGCGGGTGTCCGTGCAGGACTGGGTGCAGCACCTGATGCGCTACCGCACCGGGCAGTTCGTCGGCGGCCCGCGTGGCCAGCGCGTGATGTGGGCCATGGTGAACGTGCTGCTCCTGAACGAGGCGCGGGGCAAGGGTTTTGGGGTGTATCGGACCATGTACAGGCGCGCGGGCCTCGGCGTCCAGGGCCCAAGTGTGATGACGAAGGGCGGGCTCAGGCAAATCCTGGAGAGCGAGGACCGCGTGCGGATCCTGGTGGGCCAGCTCGCGAACGTGGGCCGCGATGTGCCCTCGACCACCATGCACTGGTCGTATGAGTCGAAGAAGTTGCAGAGCACCGTGAAGCACCTGTCCTGGCACCCGCCCTGGGTCGAGGGCACTCAGGCGGACGGCGCCGAGCCGGTCGGCAGGCGGTTCCTCCGCGAGCTGGACCTGCCGGCGGGGAAGGGGCGGACTCAGCGCGGGCGTGCGCTTGTGCCGGATGTCGTCGGGCTCGGCCGTCACCCGTCCATTTGGTGGACGCAGAATCCGTTTTACAACGCCGCGTATGACATTCAGCGCATGGGGGGAGGTCCAGGGGCGCGGGCGGCGGGAGACCGTGCTCTGGGGGATTGGGTTGGTGACGGGCGAGAGGAGCGCTTCCGTTTCGCGCGGGACAACCCGGACCTGGTGGCCTACATGATGGCCTTGCGGGTGGAGCTGAACATGCGGATGGTGATGCCCGCCGTACTGCCCCACTCGGAGCAGTTCAAGTACATGGCCATGGCCAGGGCCGAGTGTGGCGCGGGTGGCAATCTGCATTACCACGGGTTCAGCGTGGGGCTGCCTGGGCCGGCGGTTGCGCGGGTTCGCGCGGACGTGGACGGGGAGGGGGACATGCTTCCGCCGAGCGTGGCGAGCGACGTGGCGGCGTGCCTGCCCTCGCTTGAGGCAGGACCGCTGGCCTGGCCCCTGCAGGAGCGGAGGCGTCGTGGTGCTGCCCTCGCTGCCCTGGAGCAGGTCCTGCGCGCCGTTGCCGGCCGGCCTGGCCAGCGTGCGCCGCGGGCTCCTGCGGGTGAGGGCTCTGCGGCTTCGGGATCATGTAGTGAAGATGGCGCAGGCGACGACGAGGATGAGTTCGTGGGCAGGGCTTCTGCGCTCCTCGACGCCCTGGTGGATCGAGGGTGGCTGGTGCTCGTGCAAGGGGAGGAGGGCGTCCGCGGCCAGGGGGCGGAGGCCGACGTTGCTTTCGAGCGCGTCGGGCCAGAGGATCCAGCGCCGGAGGACGAGGCGGGGGGTGATCCCGTGGAGGACGTTCAGGATGGTGATGGCGTTGAGGGCCGCGGTGCTGCTCGGGGGTCGAGACCTGCTGGGGTCCCCCACGGGGCCCGCGGGCAGCGACTAGGGGGTGCTGGTCTCGACTTCGGCGTGCTGAAGCCGGAGCATGAGGACGTCGCGCTGCAGAGCGTTTTGGAGAAGCGGTTCTATGAGTTCTTCGGGCACGTTGTCTCGGAGTGGAACCCGTGCTACGACGACGCGGGCGCGTGCAGGTACACGTGGGACGACGAGGTTGGCGCCTTCGACGTGGACGTGGAGATGGAGGGCGAGGCTGTGCGCGAGACGTCGGAGGGCCGGGCGGTGCGTAGCGTGCCCGCTTCTGCGCCGGAGTGCTTGAACTTGCGGAAGGTTCTGGACGAGGCCTTTGCGTCCGAGGCGTCGGGGAAGTTGGACGTGCAACCCGTTCGGCGACTGGTGGCTGCGCTGGTGAACAGGGTGGCGCGGCACACGAAGCATGGCATGGGGCCGCCGCGGCTCGGGGTTCACGCGTGTGCTCGCGGAAAGGAGGGGTGCGTGTTCTGCCGATATGATTTCCCGCGCGACAGGTGGGGCCGCGTCGGGCCCCGGCCGTTCCGCATGGAGAAGGGCCGCCGGGAGGGCCACTGGCAGGCGGTGTTTCCGAGGAACGACAGGCTCTGCAATAGTTACGAGGAGCACGTGCTGTTGGCCAACATGGGGAACATTGACTGGCGTCCCGTTCTGAACTTGTGGGCGGTCGTGGAGTACGTCACGAAGTACGCGACGAAGGCGCCCAAGGGCTCGCGGAAGATCAAGGAGGTGCTCGACGACGCCGTCAACGAGGTCTGCGCTTACGTCCCAGAGGGCGAAGGGACTGATTTCCTTCGGCGCTCCATTCAGAAGTTCTTTGCTCGGATGCTCGGGGAGCGGGACTACCACTGTTACGAGGTGGCGCTGCTGGGGTTGCGCCTGCCCATGGTTTTGTCCATGCTGCCCGTCGTGACCCTCAACACGACGGGGGCCCGCGCGCTGAAGCCTGCGTCTGCGCTGCGGGACAAGGCAGATGACGAGCCTGTGCACTGGGATAGCAAAGTGGACAAGTTCGACAAGCGCCTGGAGTTTGTGCGTCGGCAGCGTGCCAGGGGGGACGAGTCCATCTCGGTGGAAGAGGTGCGCGATGTGTCGTTGTTCGAATTCTATTGGAAGTACGCTGTGTACCGCGGGAAGCTGAGGCGCGGGAACCCTGCGGTGTGTCTGCAGGTGACCCCTGGCTATAGCGCGGAGTGCGCGAACGTGCAGCACGCCTGCCACGAGGCGTACGCGCGGGCGAACGTCATCGCGCACTGGCGGCACATGGCGACCGCGGACCGCAAGGCCATGATCGAACAGGAGATGCTGAGGGACGTCCGGCCGGTGCCGGCGGCTTGCATTGGGGCCACGGAGTTCGTTCAGCCTTTGGCGGGCGGTGCTGGCCAGGATGCTGGAAGCGAGCGGTTCCTGGGCGTGCAAGATCTCTGGCTCAAGTCGGGGGGAAGGGCCTGGGGGGGGCAGAGCGATCAGTATTGGGGGCATATGATGATGGAGATGCTCACTGACCCCATGCTCCGCCAGTGGGTTCCGGCGTGGGTCGTGGAGCAGTACGAGCGCGCGAACCCGTTCTACAAGGAAGTGCTCGGCGCCATCCTGGAAGACGGGGTCGCTAGCAACCGGGAGCTGCTGCGCCGGACGCGACGCGAAATGGTGAGGCGGCATGAGGCGCGACAGCAGGGGCGGGGCGCGGGGGCAGAGGAGGCGGCGGGCGGCGCCGGGGGGCAGGCGTCCGATGATGGCTCTGGGCGCGGCGACGATGACAGAGACAGCGAGAAGGCGGAGTCGGGGGAGGAAGTGGAGGACTTGGTGGACAGACTCGTGCTGCGCGGGGACGAGGACCCGAACGAGGAGGCTCGGGATGCTGTCTTACGCGAGGCGCGGCCGGGGGAGGGCGCTGAGTCTGCTGCGGCCGCGGGGGAGGCGTCCGAGTGGGAGCGCCGCCCAGCCGATGAGCGCGTCAGCGCGGCAGGCCCTGCTGTGCAGGCGGCGGACGTGCGCGTCGGGGATGTTGCGGGCGATGAGGTGCGCGGCAGGGTCCGGGTGAACCCCAAGGACTTCAATTGGTTGAACGAGGCGTGCAATGTGTCGACGAGCGAGAGAGGGCGTCTGGAGAAGCTCCGGGATGAGTGGTACGGAAAGGCCAAGGTAGGCGACGGGGCCGAGGTCGTCGAGCGCGCCGATCTCGACCCCTGGCAGAAGTTCGCCCACGACATCGTCATGGACGACCGCCATTCGGAGGCCGACCCGTTGAGATTGATGGTCACGGGCGTGGCCGGCACGGGGAAATCGCGCACCGTGCGCAGTTTCGTAGCCGCGAGGCGAAAGCGGGTGCGGCAGTTTGCCCCGAGGACGAGGCTGGATCAAGATCGCCGCGGCGTGCGCGAAATCCGGCGAGGGCCTGAAGAGATTGATGAGGAGGAGCGGAATTGCTGCTTGCTCGCCGCTCCCACCGGGTGCGCCTCGTTCCAGTTGAAATATGGCGCGACCACCCTGCACAGGGCGTTCGGTGTGCCGGTGGGATATTGCGGCCCTTGGGTACGCAAGGACGGGGACCGGTTTCAAAAGACGCAGACTCGACTGCGTCAGGCGAGGTTGTTTGTGTTGGATGAGATGAGCATGATCGGGCGGCAGATGCTGGGCAAGATCGAGTTCAAGGTGCAGGATACTCTTGGTGTTGCGGCGAAGCGTGCGGCGCAGGGTGCGAGGCCAGTGTATCTCGGCGGGAAGGATGCCGTGCTCGCCGGGGATCCGCAGCAGGCGCCGCCAATCGGCGATGACCCCCTGTACCGGATGGGCGCGTATGGGGGGTCTGCGAAGAACAAGCCCAGGGGGGCGGAGCGGACCCCCGACGACGCCTGGAGCACGGACAGGTTAGTGAATAATGGGAGTTTCGTGCGCGATACGTTCCAGGACGTGGCCGTGCTCCGGCGCGTGCACCGGTGGCGCGGTGAGAAAGAGGGGCTGTCGAAGGAGCGGCAGGCGGAGTACAGGCAGGATGCTGATCGCTTTTTGGAGGTCACGAAAGGCATGGCGCAGTGCACTTGGGAGCAGCGGGATCATGCGTGGTTGAAGCGCCGGAACAGGTCGGTGCTGCAAATGACCAAGGAGGGGAGGGAGGAGCTGGCGGCCTTCGAGACGGCCCCGCTGCTGATGGACGGCAGGAAGGATCGGGCCTCGGGTGCATGTGGCGCCGATAGAGTGAACATGGAGAGGTTGTACCAGGTAGCCGCTGCGAGTGGTAAGCCCATCGCGGCGTTGCGTGCCTACCACGACAAAAAGGAGAAAAAGCAGAAGTCTAGGCCAGACCAGATGGCGTCCGAGGACTTCCGCGGACTCGAGAACGAGCTGTACGTCTGCGAAGGGGCCCGCGTGCTGTTGACTCAGAACCTCTGGGTTGAGGCGGGGCTCATGAACGGGGCGATGGGTACGCTGCGCGGCTACATGTGGCCCGAGGGCGCCGACCCGCACAATGGCGCTCGGCCGGATTTGCAGGCGCCCCTTTGCGTGTTCGTCGAGTTCGATGATATCGATCTAGGGACAGACGGGCAGGGTCGGCCGCGGTCGTTTTTCCCGGGAGACGAGGAGCGGCGGAACTGGGTGCCCATTTGGAGGCAGAGAGTGTCTTCCACCATGGAGGAGGGCGTGTGGCGCGAGAACTACCCGTTGCAGCTGGCATGGGCGTTGACGCACTGGAAGGCGCAGGGGATGACGTTGGCGAAAGTCCGCGTGCACCTGTCAGCGAAGACCGCGGCCGTTGCAGGGATCGGTTTCGTCGCCACGACGCGCGTGAAGCATCCCTGGGACTTGGTGTTCGAGGAGGACCTGCCGGAGTATGCGGACTTCATGAGGGCCAGGCATACGACGGCGTTCCGGGAGCGGCGACGCTTCGAGTTGCGACTGGAGGCTCGCGCTTCCCGCACGTTGCGGAAATACGGGTACTGCGAGGCGGACTGCTGGACTGAGGAGGAGAAACGCGCGGCGGAGACATTGCTGGGTCGTTTGAAGACCGTTGCCGCGGCTCAGGCGGAGAGGTTGAGAGGGGCGGGCAGAGTGGTGGATGAGGACACTTGGCTGTGGGGTGAGGAGGGGCCGCCGTTCGCGTCCGAGCTCGACAGCGCCGTTGCTGCCGAGGCTGGAGAGGACGACGTCGCGGCGCGGCGCCTCCGTGCCGTGGCCGAAAGGCTTCTGGACCGGAGGCGGGTGCGCTTCGCGACGCGGGAGGAGAAGGGCGCCGCGCGGGATCTGCTTGTTGATGTCGGTGCCCTCGCTGCTTGTGCGTCCCGGGAGGATTTGCGCGAACGTCTGACGGCTGCTGCCGGGCGCCTGACGCATGAGTCTTCGGGTTCGGGTGACAGGGAGGGGTTCCTGCGCGGCGTGGTCGACTTGATTGTGGAGCGGTGGGAGGCGTCTGGGGCGTGGGATGAGCGAGTGTTCGATTCCGTGGCTCCGAGCATGGGCCCGCTGCATATGAGCGCCGTGAAGGAGGCCATGGGCGCGCTGGTGCCCCCGCGCCTGCATAAGAGTTTGGATAAGGCGGCGAAGAGGATGAAGGACGCGTTCGGGGACGTCCGTGGTGGCTGCGCGCTGCGCATGGACAAGTGGGTCGTGAACGTGCGAGCGGAGAGCGCGCTGGCAGAGGGCAGGCTGGAGGGCCAGGCGCTGGAGTTCTTCTTGAAGGTGGCGAGGCAGTTGTGCGCGGGGTTGGGGCTGCCGACGACTGTGGCTTCGGCAAAGGTAGGCCGGCACGTTGGTGCGGAGGAGACCCCGGAGCATTTTGCCCGGATTGCGCACAATTGGACGAGCGTGTGGGATGCGAACTCCGTGAGTGACAAGCAGGAGTTGCTAATGGTCGTCGCCGTGGACCCACTGAGCGGATCTGGTGTCGCGCAGGATTGGATGTTTGTGAGTGTTACGTCTGGTCGGCCGGGGGAGGCGCTCGGGCGAGCCGAGTCTCTCGCAGTGCGCGTGCACGATCGGGCCCGCAGGGAGGACGTGGCAGGGCGAATCGCCCGGAATATCGACGCACTGCTGCGACCGCTCGGTGCCAGTGCTGGGCGGCGCCCGCCGGCGGTGGAGTTCGGGGACGCGCCGCGCGTTCGTGTTCCTTCGCAGAGGATCGCCTGCGCGCTCGGGCTTCTGCTGGGCCGTGTCGGGCGCCTGGCGAATGCGGGCGTGCTGGATGCGTCGGCGGAGTCCTTCGTGCCTGACGTGTGTCGCGTGCTGCGGGGCGCGTTCGCGTCGTTCCGGGCGGGCGTCGGCGCGCGGGGGGCGCGGGATGTCATGGAGTTGTTGCTTTCGGAGCAGGAATGCCGCGACGTTCTGGGCGCGTTCGGCGTCGTGCCTCGCGCGGGTGCTTCGGCGCCCAGCGCGACGGGCGCGAGCTTGCCGAGGGCGGCTGTGCCAGGGGAAGCGGCGGGTGAGGCTGGCGAAGAGGAGGGCCTGGAGGGCGCGTCGACGTTGTCGTTTGCCACGTGGAATATCGCTGGTGGGCATCGCTCGGCCGTGGCGCCGCCCTCCTGGAGCGACCGCGACCAGCGCGCGGCGGTCCTGGGCGAAGTGCTCCGTTGGAGGCAGGCGCGCGGGGTTGATGTCGTTGCTCTGCAGGAATGCGAGGGCGAGGAGGCGTACAAGGAGCTGGAGGCGGAATTCCAATTGGTTGGCGTGGCCCATGCGCACGAGTCCAGGGGGTACGTGCACCTGTACGTGAGGCGCGGTCTGCGCGCGGAAGGCAAGGCTTTGTCAGGGGAGGACCCGTGCGTGCTGTGCCGGGTCGAAGTTCCCGTAGGCGGGGGCGCGGGCGGCGCGGGGTGGGTGAACGTGGCCGCGGTCCACTTGCCCGCGGGTGCGGCATGGGAGCGGCGTCACGCGATACTTCGGAAGATTACGAGGACTTGCGCGGAAGGTTGCGACCGGCTGCTCATTGTGGGCGACATGAACAGCACGGACTCCCAGGTGCAGGCCGCTGTGGAGCAGCTGCGTTTGAAGGACACCTGGTACGAGGGTCGTTCTTGGGGCTGCCCCGGGAACAAGTTTTACTCGGGTCTCGGCGAGAGGGGGGCTGTCGGACAGAGACGGGACCGGGTCATGTTCGGGGCGGAGCTTTGGGCGGAGGTGCATTTGGTAGGGAAGGGGAAAGTGTTCTTCGAGGGCTGCGAATTCCATGTGTCAGACCACTTTGGGCTGTTCGGGTATGTGCGTGCCCACGCGTGCTTCGGTTCTCGCGAGCATAAGATGAGGGCCCTGGCGCAACGCTGCCGGCTCGCGCTCCAGGCGACGCGCGATCGGTCGCACCGGCTGGAGGGTGCCGAGGTCCAGAATCGGTTGCAGCAGGGGCGGGAGGCTGCGGCCTTGGCGAGGCAGCAGGCGCAGGACCGAAACCGGGAGGCGTACTTGCGAACGCAGCAACGCGAGGCAGCCCGAAGACAGCGCCGTCGGGAAGAGCTGGTGTCCGCGGCGTTCGGGCCGCAGAGTTTGTTCGCGTCGGAGCGCCCGGCTCAGCCTCCGCCGAGCCCTGGAGAGATGGACGTGCCTCGCGTGGATGGTATTCGCGCGGCTTCGTGGGACAGCGTGAGTAGCGTGCCCGTCCGTGGGATGCCGCGGCCTGGGCATTCTTGCTACGTGGTCAGCGTGACGCAGCTGATGCTGCGGACGCCTGCCGTCTGGGAGTGGCTTCGATGGCACGCGGAGGGCGATTGCGAGGAGAGGGCCAGTGGGCGTTGCTGCGTCTGCGGGATGTGGGACACGCACAATCAGTTGGTGTCGCGACGCTGGCAGGGCGGACCCGTGAGCGTGCGGCGGCGAACGAATGTTGATAGCGAGGACGTTTTCCTCGGGCAGCCCAGTGAGTTCGACAACGAGTGGCAGCAGCATGATGTGTTTGCGTATTGGGGTAAGCTGATGTCGGCTGCGCGCCGCGGAGAGGAGTTGGCCGGACGCTTTGCGTCGTGGGACCCCGAGAGCATTCGTGCGACGAACATGCGCGTGACGCACGTGGATCGGATGTTCGGGTTTGTGATGGAGAAGCGGCAGAAATGCCGTCAGTGCGGGCACTTGTCCGTCTCGTACGAGGCGGAGGATGTTCTGAAGCTGCGGGTCCACGCGCGGCCCGGCGGGCCGATGATGTTGTCGGAAATGTACTCCGACTTTTGCGCGCCTGAACAAGTTGAGAAGAGCTGCCCAGCGTGTTGCCGCGCGGATGCCGACCGGGTTTGGCACGACCAGCAGACGCGACTCACGGGCGTGCCGCGCGTTTTGGTGGTTCAATTGAGGAGGGGCCATGAGGCGCGGCAGCCCGTGTGGGTCGAAGAGCAACTGAGGCTGCATGGGCTTCCCCAGATGCAGCTGGTTGGCGTTGTGTACCACAATGGGCAAACAGTGCATACCGGTCACTATACGACGTTGTGCCGCGTCCCTGACGGGGGCTACGTTTTGTTTGACGACGACAAGCCGCCGCGCAGGATGCGAGGCGAGCCGGCGCACGTGAAGCCGAAGGAGGCGTACATGGCGGTGTACTGTCGCATGGGGCGCAGTCAGGGGCAGAGCGCCGACGCGGGGGCACCAGGGGTTGGCGGGGCGCCAGATGAGCAGAGCGGTGGAGGGGGGGGCGGGGCAGGCATCGGGGGTGTGGGAGCTGGCGGGAGTGAGGTGACTGGCGTCGGTGGCGGTGGCGCCGGCGGCGCGAGCGCCTCGGGTCTCGGCGCGCGTTGCCGCGCTGCGGGGCGGCAGCCTGCAGAGGTCGCGGCGGAGAGCGAGGCGGGGTCGAGCGTGCGGGCGCCGGTGCCGGTCCGGGCGGGTGCCCCGCTTACGCCGGAGCGCGAAGGGGGCGATGGTGTCCTCAGCTCGCCGGCCACGGCCAGGCGCGTGCGGCGGAAGACTCCGGCTTCGCCGTCCGGGGAGATGCGCGGCGTCGATGCCGGCGGGGTCGCCGGGAGTGGCGCGGCGACGGCGAAGGGCGGGGTGCTCGGCGCCGCGCGTGCCGTGGGCGCGGCGGGCGGCCCGGGCGCGAGCGGCGGGGTCGCTGCGGGGTTGGGCTCTGTGCGCGGCGGAGGAGGGGGAGGGGGAGGAGGAGGGGGAGGTGCGGGACGAGGAGGGGGAGGTGTGCGAGGAGGTGGAGGAGGGGGTGGAGGGGGGTGGGCCGCGGGCTCGCCCGTCGGGGCTGCGCCGCATTCCGCAGCGAGGCGCGCGCGGAGGAAGAGGGCGGCGTCGCCGTCTGGCGCGGGCTGCGCCTCCGCTGGCGACGGAGTCGGTGGTCGCGCCGAGACGAGGCTGGGTGGCGGCGCCAATGGCGCGGTAGAGTCTGGGGACGTTGGCGGAGGGAACGATGGTGCCGCTGGGAGAGATGCGCGAGGTGGGGGCGGCCTTGCGAAGCTGCGTGCGGGCGGCAAAGGCCGCGGCAAAGCGGGGGGGCACGCGGCTGCGTCGGGCGACGCAGAGGTGGCTGTGGAGGAGCCGGGAGTCTGCGCGGGGAGAGGATTGCCGGGGGCGGCCAGGGCGTCCGCGCCAGGGGGGAGAAAGCCGGAGACTGTGCCAGAGGCAGTGGCTCCGCGCAGGTCTGCCCGGCTGGCGGCGCAATCTGCGCCTGGCGCGGTCGCGGGTGAGGGGGCGGGGGCGGGCGAGGGCGCGTTTGTTCGCGCGGGGGTGCTGCTGCGCCCGAAGCGCGTGGAGCGGGCGGAATCTTCGCGCGGAGGCGGCGCCGACCGAGTGGTGACAGGTTTCGGTTCAGAAAGGGTCGAGGACTTGGCTGCTTTCCAGCGCGGCCGCGCTCGGGCGGATGCGACGCGCGCGTCGCAGCGGGTGTCGGGGGGGACCCGGGGGTTGGCCGTGGACATGCAGGGGAATGAGCTGGATCGGTCGGCGGGGTCCGCCTGGCATTCGGGCCGATAGGACAGGGCTGGGCAAGGATTTTGGGTTTCGAAGAGGGAATGAAGGGGAGGAGTGTGTGTGTGTGTGTGTGTGTGTGTGTGTGTGTGTGTGTGTGTGCGTGCGTGCGTGCGTGTGTGTGTGTGTGTGTGTGTGTGTGTGTGTGTGTGTGTGTGTGTGTGTGTGTGTGCGTGGGGTGGGTGGAGGGGGGGGGGGATGGGATTGGATGGGGGGTGGGGTGGGGGTTGGGGGGGGGGCGAGGGAGGGCGGGGGGGGGGGGGCTGAATGAAGCAAGGCTGTGCTGCGAGTTGCGACGGACTGGAGCGGAGGGATGGCTGGCCCCGTAGTGCGGCGGTCCCTCCCCCCTCTGGAGCGCTGGCGCGGAGAGGGGGGTGCGTTGGTTGGAAGGGCTGGATCTCCGCGCTGCGGCGCCGATCGAGTGGTGCATGGCAGTAGTCAGCGCGGAGATGGGGAGGAATGCGCTGAATCCAGCGGCGTTGCCCGTGTAATGTGCATGTGTGTGTGTGTGTGTGTGCGTGTGTCTGTGCGTGTTGTGTGTGTGTGCGTGTGTGTGTGTGTGTGTGTGTGTGTGAGTGCGTGTGCGTGTGTGTGCGTGCGTGTGTGTGTGTGTGTGTGTGTGCGTGTGTCTGTGCGTGTTTGAGTGTGTGTGTGTGTGTGTGTGTGTGAGAGTGCGTGTGCGTGTGTGTGCGTGCGTGTGTGTGTGTGTGTGTGTGTGTGGGCGTGTGTGTGTGCGTGTGTGTGTGTGTGTGTGTGTGTGCGCTCACGGCGCTGGCGCCGCCTGCGCCCCCCTCCCCTCCTCCCCCCCCCGCCCTTTCCTCCGGCGCTCCGCGAGGGCGGAGTGGTTGGAGTGGAGGGAGGGCCGGCCCCGAAATGGGGCGGTGCCTCCCCCCTCCGGAGCGCCGGCAGGGAGGGCGGGGGGGGGGGGGGCGCGCGGAGGCGGCAGAGGGTCGCGGGGGTGGAGAGCGCTGACCAGCGTGGGGATCGGTTTGTAAGGGCGACGTCATCAGTGTGTCCGTGTCCGTGGGTGTTGTGTGTGTCTGTGTGTGTCTGTGTGTGTTGTGCGTCTGGGAGGTGTGTGTGCTCGTGTGTGTGTGTGTGCGTGCCTGTGTCTGTCTTTGTCCGTGTGTGTATGTGTGTGTGTGTGCGTGCGTGCGTGCGTGTGTGTGTGTGTGTGTGTGTGTGTGTGTAAGTGTGTGTGTGTGTGTGCGTTGTGTGTGTGTGTGTGTGTGTGTGTGTGTGTGTGCGCGTGCGTGTGTGTGTGTGTGTGTGCTCGTCTTTGTATGCGTTTATGTGCATGTGTGTGTGCGTGTGTGTATGCGTGCATGTGTGATTATGTGTGTGTGCGCGCGCGTGTGTGTGTGTGTCTGCGTGTGTATGTGTGCGTGTGTGCATGTGTGTGCGTGTGTGTGTGTCTGCGTGTGTGTGTGTGTGCTTGTGCGCGTCTGTGTGTGTGTGTGTGCGTGTGTGTTTATGTTTGCGTGTGTGTGGATGTGCGTCTGTGCTTGTTTACGTGTGCGTGTATGCGCATGTGCTTGCGCGTGTGTGTGTGTGTGTGTGTGTGTTCGGGTGCGTGTGCGTATGTGTGTGTGTGTGTGCGTGTGTGTGTGCGTGCGTGTGTGTGTGTGTGTGTGTGTGCGTGCGTGCGTGCGTGGGTGTGCGTGTGTATGTGTGCGTCTCTGTGCATGTGTGTGCGTGTGTGTGCGTGTGTGTGTGTGCGTGTGTGTATGTGTGTTTGTGCGCGTCTGTGTGTGTGTGTGTGCGGGTGTGTTTATGTTTGCGTGTATGTGCATGTGTGTGTGTGTGCGTGTTTACGTGTGCGTGTATGCGCATGTGCTTGCTTGCGTGTGTGTGTGTGTGTGTGTGTTCGGTTGCGTGTGCGTGTGTGTGTGCGTGTGTGTGCGTGTGTGTGTGCGTGGGTGTGCGTGTGTGCGTGTGTGTGTGCGTGCGCGCACGGTGCTGGCGCCGCCTGCGCCCCCCTCCCCTCCTCCCCCTCCGCCCTTTCCTCCGGCGCTCCGCGAGGGCGGAGTGGACGGAGTGGAGGGAGGGCCGGCCCCGACATGGGGCGGTGCCTCCCCCCTCCGGAGCGACGGCGGGAAGAGCGGGGGGGCGGGGCGCGCAGGGGCGGCAGGGGGGTCGCGGGGGCGGAGAGCGCTAACCAGTGTGGGGATCGGTGTGTAAGTGCGACGTCGTCAGTGTGTCCGTGTCTGTGGATTGCGGTGTGTGTGTGTGTGTGTGTGTGCGTGTGTGTGTGTGTGTGTGTGTGTGCGTGTGCGTGTGCGTGTCTGGCAGGTGTGTGTGGGCGCGCGTGTGTGTGTGTGTGGCTGTGTCTGCGTTTGTCTGTTGTGTGTGTGTGTGTGTGAGCGTGTGTGTGTGCGTTTGTGTGCGTGTGTGCGCGCGCGGTGCTGGCGCCGCCCGCGCCCCCCCCCCCCCTCCCCCCCCTCCCCATCCTCCCTCCCCCCCGGCGCTCCGCGAGGGCGGAGTGGTTGGAGTGGAGGGAGGGCCGGCCCCGACATGGGGCGGTGCCTCCCCCCTCCGGAGCGCCGGCGGGAAGGGGGGGGGCGGGGTGCGCGGGGGCGCGAGGATTTCGCGGGGGATTGAGAGCGCTGAGCAGCGGGGGGATGGGTTTGTGAGTGCGAAGGCGTCGGTCCGTCTGTATCTGTAGATGTTTGCGTTTGTGTGTGTGTGTGTGTGTCTGGCAGGCATGTGTGTGTGTGTGTGTGCGTGTGTGTGTGTGTGTGGCCGCGTCTGTGTGTATGTGTGTGTGTGCGTGTGCGTGTGGGTGTGTCTGTGTCTGTGTCTGTGTTAGTGTCTGTATGCGCGCGCGCGCGCGCGTGTGTGTGTGTGTGTGTGCTTGTTTTTTTTTTTGTGTGTGTGTGTGTTTGAGTGCGTGTGTGTGCGTGTGTGTGTGCGTGTGTGTGTGTGTGTGTGTGCGCGTGCGTGTGTGTGCATGTGTGTGCGTGAGGGGTGCCGGTGCGTGAGTGAGCGCGCGTGGTTGTGAGTGCGTGCGCGCGTGAGATTGTATTTATTCGCGTGCGCGCGTATGTGCGTGCGCGCGCTCGTGCCCGGTGCGTTGCCGCGCCGGCTGACGTCGATCCTATTTTCGCATGCTTGTCCATCTGTACATGTCTACATACAGGTGCGCTGCCACGGAAGCATCGCTCTCGCGCGCTGGAAGACGCCTTGAAACTCATACATGTATGTGTTCATTCTATTATTGGAAATAAATTCACCGTGCGCATTCCAGAGATATGCATGGACTTATGACACGTGGCTAGGAGCTCTACGAGGTCCCCGGCGGTAACCAGGTTGACGGTTTGCCGCCGGCGCCCAGTTTCAGATAAGAAGCCGGCGGTGGGTGTTGAGGAGCACACGCCCACCCCCGCCAGTCCACGATTCTCGCAGCAGGTTGCCGGAGGTTGCAGCGGGTCCGGGGGCGTGGCTTCCTAGCGTTTCCCAATACGTGTGGCTCCAGAGTGCGCGAAGCGCTTCGGCAGAGCTTCGGAAGAGCTTCGGCAGTTCTTCCAGGCTCCCAGGCAGATCTTCCTTGCGCGCTTTGGCCTTGGCAAGTATTGCTGGAAGCTTAAGAGTAATTCCGGGGAGCTGGAGAGCTAGTTGGCAAGAAAAATAACTCGTATAGCTTCCCTTAGCAAGTTATTGCTGGAAGCTTAAGAGTACCTCGTAGAGCTCTTCGTTATCGATGAGCTAGAGGAATTCCGGCGCGGGGTGGAGCTAGTTGGTCGACCCGGCCAGAACGGACAAAATGATAACTTTTGGTTGGTTTTGCGATTTTTTGAAAGATATTTGACCATTTATTTTAAGAAAGCAGATTTTTCGCACCTGTAAACGACTATGAGGGCTTTTCTGTCTTAGTATGAGCCCCGTAGGCGCTCTTTTACTATCAAAACACTTGGAGCAACCATCTTCATGTCGACATGAAAAAAACATTTTTTCTTCTTTTCCAGAAATGCTTCCAGCAGCTGTATCTTTCACGCGTGAAAGGAGCTCTACGAGGTTCCCGGCGGTGACCAGGTTGACGGCTCACCGCCGGCGCCAGTAATTCCGGAGCGCTGGAGAGCTAGTTGGCAAGAAAAATCTCGACGGACCTTTTGGTGAGTTTTGGTCGGTTGAAATTTTTTTTTCTCGAAATTTGACCATTCGTTAGAGCTCTAGTATTTTTTCCTATGATATTCGATCTTATTTTCGCTCGCCATCTTGATCTCAGCTCGATCGGGTAGCTTTGAAGGCCAAAAAGCGTCCCGGCGGGAACGGTCGTTTCGAGTCATCTTGATATGCGCCGTCGGTATTTTTTACTTAACTCGAGCTGTAGGGCAGCTACAGTGCTGGTAAGCACAGCTATCGCACTCAGAATTATCAGGCGCGTTCGCCTGTTGAATCCAGAGGTCTGAACTCAGTCTGCTAGCCGAGCTAGGTCCGCAAACCTATTCGTATTATTCGAGTCAACTTGATACACGTTGTCGGTATTTTCTACTTAACTCGAGCTGTAGGGCAGCTATAGTGCTGGTAAGCACAGCTATCGCACTGAGAATCACCAGGCGCGTTCGTCCGTTATATCCATAGGTTAGAACTCGGTCTGCTAGCCGAGCCAGGTCCGCAAACCTATTCGTATTATTCAAGTCAACTTGATACACGTGGTTGGTATTTTGTATTTAATTCGAGCTGCAGGGCAGCTACAGAGCTGATCAGTACATCCATCGCATTCAGAATTATCAGGCGCGTTCGCCTCTTGACTCCAGAGGTCTGAACTCGGTCTGCTAGCCGAGCTAGGTCCGCAAATCTATTCGTATTATTCGAGTCATCTTGACAAACGCTCTCGGTATTCTGTACTTAACTCGAGCTGTGGGGCAGCTACAGAGCCTATAGAGTCACATAATCGATCGGGAATTATCAGGCGCGTTTGTCGGTTGTATCGAGAGTTCTGAACTCGGCCTGCTGCCCGAGCTAGGTTCGCGAAACTATTCGAACTGTCTGAATCATCGTGAAAAGTGCTCTCAATTTTCTGCAGTGAACTCGTGCCGGGGGAGGGCTACAGTGCTGCGGGTCATAGAAATCGATTCGCACACATCAGGCGCGTTCGTTGGTCGATTCGAGAGCTCAGAACTTGATCTGCTGCTCGAAACAGGTCCGCGAAACTATTCTATTATTCGAGTCATCCTGAGAGATGCTGTCGGTTTTCTGCACTTAACTCGAGCTGTAGGGGGGCTGCAGGGCTGGTAATCACATGAGTCGATTCGCAGACATCAAACGCGTCCGCCTGTCGCATTGCGAGTCTGAACTCGGTCTGATACTCGAACTGGGTTGCGAAACTGTTTGTTTTTTGTTAGAGTTATCTTGAGAGGTCTGAAATCGCTTGGGCTGAAAACTAGTCGTTCTCTGGATGTTTTCCCACACTCAGGAAGCTCTACGAGTCCCCCGGCGGTAAGAAAGGTTGACGGTTTACCGCCGGCGCCCAGTCTCGACGGACCTTTTGGTGACTTTTGGTCAGTTGAAAATTTTGTTCTCGAAATTTGACCATTCGTTAGAGCTCTAGTCTTTTATCATGATATTCGATCTCATTCCCGCTCGCCATCTTGATCTCAGCTCGATCGGGTAACTTTGAAGGCCAAAAAGCAGGCAGGCGGGAACAGCCGTTTCGAGTCATCTTGATACGCGCTGTCGGTTTTCTCAAGATAGCTCGAGCTTTAGCACAACTACAGAGCTGGTCAGCACAGCTAATGCACTCAGAATGATCAGGCGTTCGGCTGTTGAATCCAGAGGTCTGAAATCGGTCTGCTAGCCGAGCTAGGCTCGCAAACCTATTCGTATTATTCGAGCAATTGTATCAGACGTCCTCGGTTTTTCGTACTTAACTCGATCCGTAGGGCAGCCATTGAGCTTATAATCGCAGAAATCGATTCAGAATTATCAGGCGCGTTCGTCTGTTGAATGAAGAGCTCTGAACTCGGTCTGCTCCTCGAGCTAGGTTCGCGATCCTATTCGTATTGTTCGAGTCATCTTGAGAAGTGCTCTCGGTTTTCTGTATTTAAATCGTGCTGGGGAAGGGCTACAGTGCTGCTGGTCAGAGGAATCGATTTCGAGACGTCAGGCGCGTCCGTTCGTCGAACCGAGAGCTCGGAACTCGGTCTGCTGCTCGAACGAGACTTAACTCAGGTTGATGGGGGGCTGCAGAGCTGGTAATCACAGGAATCGATCCGCAGACATCAGACGCGTCCGTCATCAGACGCGTCCGTGTCGCATTCAGAGGTCTGAACTCAGTTTCATACTCGAGCTCGATTGGAAAACTATCCGTTTGTTTTGTTAGAGTCATCTCGAGAGGTCTAGAATCGCTCGGGCTGAAAAACTAGTCTTTCTCTGAAATTTTATTCCACATTATATATTGTCAGGAAGCTCTACGAGTCGTAAGAAAGGTTGACGGTTTACCGACGGCGCCCAGTAACTCGTAGAGCTTCCCTTAGCTAGTTACAGCTGGAAGCTAAGAGCAATTCCGGCAAGCTGGAGAGCTAGCTGGCAAGAAAAATACCTCGTAGAGCTCTTCGGCATCGATGAGCTAGAGCAATTCCGGCGCGGGGTGGAGCTAGTCACCCCTTAGCAAGTTATTGCTGGAAGCTTAAGAGTAATTCCGGGGAGCTGCAGAGCTAGTTGGCAAGAAAAATCTCGACGGACCTTTTGGTGACTTTTGGTCGGTTGAAAATTTCGTTCTCAAAATTTGACCATTCGTTAGAGCTCTAGTATCTTTTTTCATGATATATGATCTTATTCCCGCTCGCCATCTTGATCTCAGCTCGATCGGATGACTTTGAAGGCCAAAAAGCAGGCAGGCGGGAACGGCCGTTGCGAGTCATCTTGATACGCGCTGTCGGTTTTCTCAAGATAACTCGAGCTTCAGGACATCTACAGAGCTGGTCAGCACAGCTAATGCATTCAGAATGATCAGACGCGTTCGCCTGTTGAATCCAGAGGTCTGAACTCGGTCTGCTAGCCGAGCTAGGGTCGCAAACCTACTCCGAGTGCCGCTCTCGGTTTTTCGTACTGTAGGGCAGCCACAGAGCTGATTCACAGGAATCGATTCAGAATTTTCAGGCGCGCTCATCTGTTGAATCAAGAGCTCTGAACTCGGCCTGCTCCCCGAGCTAGGTTCGCGAACCTATTTGTATTGTTCGAGTCATCTTGAGAAGTGCTCTCGGTTTTCTGTACTTGAATCGTGCTGGAGGGTACAGTGCTGCTGGTCACAGGAATTGATTTCGAGACATCAGGCGCGTCCGTTTGCGAACCGAGAGCTCGGAACTCGGTCTGCTGCTCGAACGAGATCCGCGAAACTGTTGTATTATTCGAGTCATCCTGAGAGGTACTCTCGATTTTCTGCACTTAACTCAGGCTCAGGGTTCGAGACGTCAGGGTTCGACGTCGAACAGGGCCCACGTCAGGGCGCACACACAGGCTTGCCTCAAGCCCCCCTCTCGTGCGGTGCGTGTTTGACGTATCGCGGGGGCTGTGTTCACATTGAATCCTCGCTCTCGTTCTTGATATCAAGATATCGTGGGGATCGCAGGAAGATCAGGATTTGTCTGGATTTTACAAAAGACCACTGTGGGCGGTTGGATTGAAAACGGACTCGCAGGGAGCATATATTATACCGTCAGAAGACGATCAGAGTGAATATTTCACGTCAGCTGACTTTGGTGTGGATAGTGACCCACATCCGTGTGATTGGTTGAAAGACACATCAGCTACTGTGCCACGATTAACGACGCAGGAGAAGAGAGAAGATCAGATAGCACTTGAGTTGGAAATTTCTCCACCAGAGGCATTTGTTCAGCAGGAGGCGTACGATTTCAAGAAGATTGGGCAATCGGATAGATATCAGGCTGCACTTCACACATTGCGTACAGTCAAAGAGAGGAATAAACGACGTTCGTCAGCAATCATGGCGGATGACAAAGCAGAAGATAGCAAAATGGGAGGGAATGCGAGTAGTGAATGGTTGAGAGAGGTGAGGGCGAAAGGGGGGGGCAAAGGTTCCAGTGCTTCGAGTGGTCTGGCCGCGGCTTCCAGTGCTGCTGTCCAGGCGCCTCATTTAGCTACAGCCCAAGTCCCCAATGCTACGAGTGGTCTGGCCGTGGCCCAAAGTGCTGCTGTCCAGGCGCCTCAACCAGCTACAATGACGCCCGAGGAAATGTTCAGACAGATTTTGAAGGGCCAGAGTGAAGTAACTGCGACGGTTAGTGAGTTCAAAGCATCGGTTGCAGCTGATTTACATGTCATGGAGGAGAAGATTGATAGAACAACGTCTGATGTCAAAATTTTATCGGAGCAAATGAAACAGGCCCAAGCTGACATTCAGAATCTGAAAAATGGAGACGCTCAATCTTGCGCAAGCGGTTCGACTAGATACGGATCAGGTGACGCGGGCAGTGGTGCAGGGCATAATTCGAACTGGGTACCATCATATATTGAGTTCAAAGGATACTCAGCTCGCGGTGGCAACTTGGAATGTCAACATGAGGAATAGCGAGCTTTTGCCAGCAATGCTGGAGTTTTGTCATTATGATGTGCTATGCTTGCAGGAGTGTCAGTACATGTCATCGGCAGCATTTGAAGCATGTGGGTGGCAGGTGCGTTTTAGTGTGTGCCGACGAGCTGCTGTGGCCTTCAGGGGCCCATGGGCGGCGACTATTTCGGACAGTAAGTGCGGTGAGAGGTTTGCTGTTGTACAATTTGCATCTGTGGTCGTGTCCTCAGTGTACCTACCCACAGTGCAGCGGGGAGATGATAGGCTCGATGAATATTGTGACGTTCTAGCTAAGCTGTGTGCATGCATGCAACTATGTAGCGAGCAATACCAGGGGTCCAAAGTATTGCAGTTTGTGGGGACAGATGCGCAGACGGAGCTGGAACCAAATCTCTTGGGGTTCACGGGAGAAGGATTGGAGGAGGTGTGGATGAGGTCGGAGGCGAAACATCATGAGGAGAGGAGGGACATGCTCGTGCGCTTTCTGAATCACTGGGGTCTTTGTGCAGCCAACACCTACGGCGTGCGACAAGTGACGCACAGGCCATGGAGTACCAGCAGCTACTCCAGGGTGTTGGACTATGTATTTGTGCCGACACAATTTGCAGGTACCGAGGTGGCTCGGGCCAACTGCTCATTTGAATGCACGGTGGAATTTGTGGATCCTACACAGGATCGAGCGTCACGCTACAGTGATCATGCGAAGGTAGGTGTGAGGATAAAACATACGTCGGTGCGCAAGCCTTTCGTGCGACCCAGGCCCCCGAGCCTCATCAATTGGGCCCCGGAGGATTATGAGTCAGCGAATGTGTTCAGTACACTGGCCGATGTGCAGGTACAACAACATATGAACCAACAGGGTGACATAAATATACAAACAGTTGGACAGATGCTTGTGAATGCTGCGACGATGTGTAGGCATACAAAGGGCAGGGTGGATACTAAACCAATCAAAAAACCTGACCAACTCGTGGACGTTGAAGCGGAGTTAAGGAGGGGTGTCTTCGGTGAGCGTAGGAAACAATTACTGTGACGTCAAAAAACACTCCGAAGAAAGTTCAGGCGGGATCAGCTCCTCAAGGACTCCACTGGCCTCAAACATGGACCCCGTAGGTGTATCAAGGAAATGCTGTGTGACGGGATACTGACAGAAAATAAACAAAGATGGGTGGAGGAGCTCAACAAACACGTACAACGGTCATATACATGTGATGGGGAGGGAGGAGCTGCAAAGAGAGAGTTGCATCGACTACGGACACAGTGGGAGGCAGAGGGCAGAACTACGAACAGGGTCATATCTATGGGTGTGTTGCTGGGGGCTCGAGCCCGATTGAAGGGCGGCACCGCAGCGGGCTCTGATGGCCTGGTGGCGGAGATTCTCAAAGCAATACCTTGGAATGCATTGAGATTGATACGACACTCATTTCAAGAAATACATGATCAGAAAAAGTCGTCACCTGATTCGTGGAGAAAGTTGTGCGTGCAGTTGATTCCAAAAATGAGCATGATCCAAACATTTGGGGAGACTCGTGCAATATCGCTGTTGAGTGTTATGAGCAAGTGGTACATGGCGTGCCTTCTTATTCTTGTGGAGGAACATGGACATATCAAAAAAAATGGCGACATATGGATTCCAGAAGAGTCACAAAGTTCATCACATGACGGCCCCTTTGCTGCACATGACACGTCATGCCACCCTCTGGGGAAAAGGCGAGTCGGTACATATGGGGATAATGGATATAAAGAAAGCGTTTGATCATGTCACCGTCTCGATGGTGATCCGCGCGATGGAACATCTGAGATATCCAACAGATCTGATTATTGCAATTGTGGAGCCTATGATTGGAAACACAGCAGTTTTTGATTTCCAGGATGTGTGCAGCGAAGAGATCCTGTATAACAAGTCGGTGCGAACTGGAGGGAAAGAAGGCCCAGTACTCTTCAATATTGTGTTGGAGGCAATTTGGGCCTCTATTGTTGAATCATGGGAAGCATGTCATTATGGAGTACGATTGGAAGGCGAGGGGACACAACAGGCGCTGGTCAACCATTACATATGGGCTGACAATGTGGTGCTGCTGGCATCTTCGGCGAATCAGCTGGGGAATATGGTGAGTATGTTGACCGTGGCCCTCAGACGGGCTGGTATGGACTGGAAGATTGAGAGCCTGGAGTACCTTGTTTTTGGGCTGAGACAAAACCAGGGACCACAATCATTAGTTTGCGAACTGGGAGATGATATTTGTGCACGGGCTGGAGACCCCAGCCTACCCTATCTATTACGTGAGGCGGTGGTTTTGCCGAGAAAAAGCGAGTGCGACATACTGGGAGTCAAATTTGTGACGAACCCGAGGGATTTCCATGCAGTGCGGCACCGTATTGATGCAGGCAGGCGGTGTTTCTATGCTGATATTAAATTCTATCGATCACGCGCGGTGAGCATGAGGGAGAAATTCAGACGGTATCAGAGCAGAGTTCAACAGATCATATGCCATGGATGTGGGGTGGAGCTGTAATGAACATGTGGTGAACATATTGAGGAGCTTTGAAGGAAGATGTTTGAACACCATGCGAGGATTACATAGAAAAGAGACGGAAACGTGGGAAGAGTTCAGGGATCGCAGTACCAACAGATCCAGGGAGATGTTCAAGGAGGGGGGGTTCAAAACGTTGGTGGAGAAAGTTGTGAGGTACAATTTTGAATTCGCCGTGGAGGTATCCCAATATAAGTGCCACATGCCGTCCACTGTGTATAGCAAATCGTGGCAGCAGACGCTGCGCTCCATGTTGCACGTATCGGGGGAGTGGACGGTGCAGAGGGATGAAATGCTGGCGGCAGTAAGTCGGACGATGTCGAGAGAGGGAACGAGACGGCTCAGAGGCAGACCACGAATCGTGGCGAGCAGCTGGCATGCACCCTTTGAAAAATGGAGGTCGCTTCTGTGGCACGACACGTGCGTTGTACCGACGGATTGGGAGGAGTTTGTGGAACACATATCACAGATACCCAAAGTGGAGGATATGTTTGTGAGGAGGAGTAAGGAGAGGAGGATGGGAGGGTTTGCGAAGACACCGACAGATGACGAGTTGGCCCGACGTCTTGCAGTTATTAATGAACAGACTACGATATGGGACCCTGGGATGGAAGGTATCGCTGTTGAAATGTGCGGAGACAGTAAAACGGTCGTACAATGGTTGAGGGGAGTCTGGGCCTGTGACAACAGTGGGTATGCCAAACGGATCGCCAGGATACAAAATATCATGTATGATGTGAGTGAACAACACACCATACGATGCCCGACGTACGGTAGGGATTTCTGGAAACATATCTATAGGGAAGCCAATGCCTATGCTGACGAGCTGACACACCATGCGAGAGAAGGAAACTGTTACAGAATTTACAAGCACGACTATATCAAACAGAACAGGACAAACATCAAATACATCAGAGGATGCTGGGATGGTGGAGTGAGCAGTGAGGGTGCTGCAGGAGGTCACTGGATCGAAGTTGCTCCAGAGAATGGCCCGTGGACACTCGTGAGCTCAGAAGCCTACATGTTTGATGTAGGAGCCACCGTGACGGAGGCAGAATTATCTGCTGCCGAGCGCCTGTGCACAGGTGTGGAGCACATTGTTAAAGAAATTTCCTCTGCAAAGCGGAGGAGGCGGATTTAACTGGCTCTAGCCCCTAGGCTTGGGCGCACGCGCCCTGTGTAGCCTGACCAAACACCAAAACTCAGGCTGTATGGGGGGCTGCAGAGCTGGTAATCACAGGAATCGATCCGCAGACATCAGACGCGTCCGCCTGTCGCATTCAGAGGTCTGAACTCGGTTTCATACTCGACCTCGATTGGAAAACTGTTCGTTTGTTTTGTTAGAGTCATCTTCAGAGGTCTATAATCGCTTGGGCTGGAAAACTAGTCGTTCTCTGAAATTCTTTTCCACATTATATATTGTCAGGAAGCTCTACGAGTCCCCCGGCGGTAAGAAAGGTTGACGGTTTACCGCCGGCGCCCAGTTGGCCCAGCCGGCCGAGGCGGACAATGTGGCAACTTTTGGGTGATTTTGCAATTTTTTGAAGATATTTGACAATTCATTTTGAGAAAGCAGATTTTTACTCCGAGCATTCAGATATAAACTCCGTTCCCTGAGCAGCTCAGCCCTCTAGAGTCATTTTGAGTGCCAGTTCACTTGGAGGAACCGACTTCATGTTCACTCCGAAAAATCTCAACTTGAAGTTTTTGTAGAAAAGCTCCCAGAAGCTCCCGCTTTGATGCTGAGCTTTCTCACGGATGCAAGGAGCTCTACGAGGTCCCCGGCGGTGACAGGTTGACGGTTCACCGCCGGCGCCAGTCTCGACGGAACTTTTGGTGACTTTTGCTCGGTTGAAAATTTCGTTCTCGAAATTTGAACATTCGTTAGAGCTCTAGTGTTTTTTCCTGTGATATTCGATCTTATTCCCGATCGCCATCTTGATCTCAGCTCGATCGGGTACCTTTTACTGCCAACAAGCACACTGGCGGGGTCGGCCGTTTCGAGTTATCTTGATACGCGCTGTCGGTTTTCTGAACATAACTCGAGCTCTAGAGCAGCTACAGAGCTGGTAAGCACAGCTAATGCATGCAGAATGATCAGGCGCGTTCGCCTGTTGAACCCAGAGGTCTGAACTCGGTCTGTCAGCCGAGCTAGGTCCGCACACCTGTTTGTATTATTCGAGTCAACTTGATACGCGTTGTCGGTATTTTCTACTTAACTCGAGCTGTATGGCAGCTACAGTGCTGGTAAGCACTCGTATCGCACTCAGAATGATCAGACGCGTTCGCCTGTTGAACCCAGAGGTCTGAACTCGGTCTGTCAGCCGAGCTAGGTCCGCACACCTGTTTGTATTATTCGAGTCAACTTGATACGCGTTGTCGGTATTTTCTACTTAACTCGAGCTGTATGGCAGCTACAGTGCTGGTAAGCACTCGTATCGCACTGAGAATCATCAGGCGCGTTCGCTTGTTGAATCTAGAGCTCTGAACTCAGTCTGTTGCGCGATCCAGAATCACGAAACTGTTCGCATTCTTCCAGTCATCTTGAGAGCTACTGTCGGCGTTCTGCACTTAATTCGGGCTGTAGGGAGGCTGCAGGGCGGGTAATCACAGGAATCGATTCGGAGACATCAGACGCGTCCGTCTGTCGCATTCAGAGGTCTGAACTCGGTCTGATACTCGAGTTGGGCTCAAAAACTATTCGTTCTCTGCAATTTTTTCCGACAGTATATGTTGTCAGGAAGCTCTAGGAGTCCCACGGCGGTAACAAAGGTTCACGGCTTACCGCCGGCGCCCAGTTGGCCGGCCCGACAAAAAGAGAGAATGTGGTAACTTGGGGTCGGTGTTTTTCACTTTGTGCAAAATAACTCGTAGAGCTTCCCTGAGCTAGTTATAGCTGGAAGCTAAGAGTAATTCCGGCGCGCTGGAGAGCTAGTTGGCTCGAAAAAAAAGAACTGAACTTTTCACAACTTTTGGTCGGTTGAAAATTATGTTCTCAAAATTTGAACATTCGTTAGAGCTCTAGTATTTTTTCCCGTGATATTCGATTTCATTTCCGCTTGCCATCTTGATCTCAGCTCCATCGGGTACCTTTTACTGCCAAAAAGCACACTGGCGGGATCGGCCGTTTCGAGTCATCTTGATACGCGTTGTCGGTATTTTGTACTGGCGCCGGCGGTGAACCGTCAACCTGGTCACCGCCGGGATCCTCGTAGAGCTCCTTGCATCTGTGAGGAAGCTCAGGATCAAAGGAGGAGCTTCTGTGAGCTTTTCTATAAAAACTTCAGGTTGAGATTTTTCGGAGTCAACATGGAGTCGGTTCCTCCAAGTAAACTGGTACTGAAAATGGCTCTAGAGGGCTGAGCTGCTCAGAAAACAAAGTTAATATGTCAATGCTCGGAGTAAAAATCTGCTTTCTCCAAATGACTTGTCAAATATCTTTCAAAAAATTGCAAAACCGACCAAACGTTGCCACATTGTCCGCCTCGGCCCGCTGGGCCAACTAGCTCCACCCCGCGCCGGAATTCCTCTAGCTCATCGATGCCGAAGAGCTCTACGAGGTACTAAACTTGAGTAGGACAGCTAGAGAGCTGGTAAGCACAGCTATCGCACTCAGAATCATCAGGCGCGTTCGCCTCTTGAATCAATAGGTCTGAACTCGGTCTGCTAGCCGAGCTAGGTCCGCAAACCTATTCGTATTATTCGAGTAAACTTGATACACGCTGTCGGTATTTTCTACTTAACGCGAGCTGTAGGGCAGCTACAGTGCTCGTAAGCACACCTATCGCACTCATAATCATCCGTCGCGTTCGCCTGTTGAATCCATAGGTCTGAACTCGGTCTGCTAGCCGAGCTAGGTCCGCAAACCTATTCGTATTATTCGAGTCAACTTGATACGCGTTGTCGGTAATTTCTACTTAACTCGAGCTTTAGGGCAGCTACAGTGCTGGTAAGCACGTCTATCGCACTCAGAATTATCAGGCGCGTTCGCCTGTTGAATCCATAGGTCTGAACTCGGTCTGCTAGCCGAGCTAGGTCCGCAATCCTATTCGTATTATTCGAGTCAACTTGATACGCGTGGTGGGTATTTTGTACTAAAGTCGAGCTGCAGGGCAGCTACAGTGCTGGTATGCACGCCTATCGCACTCAGAATCATCAGGCGCGTTCGCCTCTTGACTCCAGAGGTCTGAACTCGGTCTGCTAGCCGAGCTAGGTCCGCAAATCTATTCGTATTATTTGAGTCCTCTTGACAAACGCTCGGTATTTTCTGTACTTAACTCGAGCTGTAGGCAGCTACAGAGCCTAAAGTCACAGAAATCGATTGAGAATTATCGGGCGCGTTTGTCTGTTGCATCGAGAGCTCTGAACTCGGCCTGCTGCCTGAGCTAGGTTCGCGAAACTATTCGTATTGTCCGAATCATCGTAAAAAGTGCTCTCAATTTTCTGCACTCAACTCGTGCTGGGGGAGGGCTACAGTGCTGCGGGTCATAGAAATCTATTTGCACACATCAGGCGCGTTCGTTGGTCGATTCGAGAGCTCAGAAATTGGCCTGGTTCTCGCAAGTCTGCGAAACTATTATATTATTCGAGTCATCCTGAGAGATGCTGTCGGTTTTCTGCACTGAACTCGGGCTGTAGGGGGGCTGCAGGGCTGGTTATTACATGAGTCGATTCGCAGACATCAGACGCGTCTGCCTGTCGCATTGAGAGGTCTGAACTCGGTCTGATCAGACGCGTCCGCTTGTCGCATTCAGAGGTCAAAAAAATATTGACTATGAGTCAGAATGTTGGTAGGTGCTCTCGGTTTTCTCAATTTAAGTCGAGCTTGGAAGCTCTACGAGTTCCCCGGCGGTAACCAAGGTTGACGGTTTACCGCCGGCGCCCAGTTTTGAAGTTCGTTTTTAGAAGTGAGATTTTTATTCCCTGTAGTTCGCTATGGCGCACCTGCTGGTAAATTTTCCATGGCTGTAGGTCTAGTATTACTATGAAAACACTTGGAGGAACCCACTGTGTGAAAACCGAAAAATCGTCATTTCTCGAATTTTTCGGCTCTCGCTTCAGAAGCTTCCTTCACGTGTTCGGAGGAACGCTGTGTAAGAAGAGAGCTCTACGAGGTGCCCGGCGGTAACTTGGTTGACGGTTTACCGCCGGTTCCCAGTTATTGCTGGAAGCTTAAAAATTTGACCATTCGTTAGAGCTCTAGTATTATTTCGCATGATATTAGATCTTATTCCCGCTCGCCATCTTGACCTCAGCTCGATCGGGTAACTTTGGAGGCCAAAAAGCAGGCAGGCGGGAACGGCCGTTTCGAGTCATCTTGATACGCGCTGTCGGTTTTCTCAAGATAACTCGAGCTTCAGGACACCTACAGAGCTGGTCAGCACAGATAATGCATTCAGAATGAGCAGGCGCGTTCGCCTGTTGAATCAAGAGGTCTGAACTTGGTCTGCTAGTCGAGCTAGGATCGCAAACCTATTCGTATTATTCGAGTCATTGTAGCAGACGCTCTCGGTTTTTCGTAGTTAACTCAATCTGTAGGGCAGCCACAGAACTGATAATCACAGAAATCGATTGAGAATTATCAGGCGGTCTGTTGAATCAAGAGCTCTGAACTCGGCCTGCTCCGCGAGCTAGGTTCGCCAACCTATTTGTATTGTTCGAGTCATCTCAGAAGTGCTCTCGGCTTTCTGTACGTTTTCGAGACATCAGGCGTGTCCGTTCGTCGAACCGAGAGCTCGGAACTCGATCTGCTGCTCGAACGAGATCCGCGACACTGTTGTATTATTCGAGTCATCCTGAAAGATACTCGGTTTTCTGCACTTAACTCAGGCTGTATGGGGGGCTGCAGAACTCGTAATCACAGGAATCGATTCGCAGACATCAGACGCGTCCGCCTGTCGCATTCAGAGGTCTGAACTCGGTTTCATAAGCTCGATTGGAAAACTGTTCGTTTGTTTTGTTAGAGTCATCTTGAGAGATCTATAATCGCTTGGGCTGAAAAACTAGTCGTTCTCTGAAATTCTTTTTCACATTATATATCGTCAGGAAGCTCTACGAGTCCCCCCGGCTGTAAGAAAGGTTGACGGCTTACCACCGGCGCCCAGTTTAGGTGGTTTTGCGAAAATTTGAAAGATATTTGACCATTTATTTTGAGAAAGCAGATTTTTACGCCGAGCATTGGCATATAACCTCTTCTCTAACAGCAGCTCAGCTCTCTGGAATCATCTTTGCATGAGTTGACTTCCAGGAACTGAGCGAATATGAACATCGAACAACTCGAATTTGAAGATTTTCGAAAAATCTCAATTTTCTGATTCTGTGTCGATTCTCTGCACTCGAACCAGTGAGAGAAGCTCTACGAGGTTCCCGGCGGTGACGAGGTTGACGGTTCACCGCCGGCGCCAGTTTCAGGCGGCCTGGCAGAGGTTCCCGTGCGGCGTTCCGCGCTTGGCTTCGCTATCCGGGTTTTGGACACTTACAATGGACGCTACCAAGTTGCTCGAAGCTACAGAGTAATATTGCTCGAAGCTTAAGAGTGATACCTCGTAAAGCTCTTCGTCATCGATGAGCTAGAGAAATAACTCGTAGAGCTTCCCTGAGCAAGTCATTGCTGGAAGTTTGAGAGTACCTCGTAGAGCTCTTCGGCATCGATGAGCTAGAGGAATTCGGGGGCGGAGTGCAGCTAGCACCTCGTAGAGCTCTTCGGCATCGATGAGCTAGAGGAATTTCGGCGCGGAGTGAAGCTAGTTGGTCGACCCGACCAGAAAGGACAAAGTGATAACTTTCGGTGATTTTGCAACTTTTTGGAAGATATTTGACAATTCATTTTAAGAAAGCAGATATTTCGCACCTGTAAATAATTATGAGGGCCCCTCTGTCTTAGTATGAGCTCTGTAGGCGCACTTCTACTATCAAAACACTTCGCGGAACCATTCTCATGTCGAGACGAAAACATCATTTTTTCTTCTTTTTTTTTTTTTTTTTTTTTTTTTTTTTTTTTTTTTTTTTTCCGAGAAATGTTTTTAGAAGCTCTCTCTTTCGACTCCAGGCACTCTTATGCGTGAAATGAGCTCTACGAGGCTCCTGGCGGTGACCAGGTTGACGGTTCACCGCCGGCGCCAGTTGGCCGACCCGGCACCGACGGACAATGACTCGTAGAGCTTCCCTAAGCTAGTTGCTGGAAGCTTAAGAGTAATTCCGGCGCGCTGGAGAGCTAGTTGGCAAGAAAAATCTCGACGGAACTTTTGGTGACTTTTGATCGGTTGAAAAATTTGTTCTCGAAATTTGAACATTCGTTAGAGCTCTAGTATTTTTTCCGTGATATTCGATCTTATTTCCGCTCGCCATCTTGATCTCAGCTCGATCAGGTAACTTTGAAGGCCAAAAAGCACTCTGGCGGGATCGGCCGTTTCGAGTCATCTCGATATGCGCTGACGGTTTATGAACATAACTCGAGCTCTAGGGCAGCTACAGAGCTGGTAAGCACAGCTAATGCATGCAGAATGATCAGGCGCGTTCGCCTGTTGAACCAGAGGTCTGAACTCGATCTGTAGCCGAGCTAGCTCCGCAAACCTGTTCGTATTATTCGAGTCATGTTGATAGAAATCTCGGTTTTCTGTACTTAACTCGAGCTGTAAGACAGCTACAGCGCTGATATTCACAGAAACAGATTCAGAATCGTCTGTTGCGTTTTTCTGTCGAATCCAGAGCTCTGAACTCGGTCTTCTGCTCGATTTAGAACCGCGAAATTATTCGTATTGGTCGAGTCATCTTGAGAAGTGCTCTCGGTTTTCTTCACTCAACTTGCGCTGAGATCTACAGTGCTGGTTGAAATATCAATCGATTTAAAGAGATCATGCGCGTCCGCCTGTCGAATCCAGAGCTCGGAACTCGATCTGCTGCCCGAACTAGGTTCGCGAAACTATTGTATTGTTCGAATCATCCTGAGAGATGCTCTCGGTTTTCTGCGCTGACCTCGGGCTGTAGGGGGGCTGCGGGGCTGGTAATGACAGGAGTCGATTCGCAGACATCAGACGCGTCCGCTTGTCGCATTCAGAGGTCAAAAAATATTCACTATGAGTCAGAATGTTGGTAGGTGCTGTCGGTTTTCTCAACTTAAGTCGAGCTTGGAAGCTCTACGAGTTTCCCGGCGGTAACCAAGGTTGACGGTTTACCGCCGGCGCCCAGTGTGCGAACTTGGGGTCGGTTGGACAAACTTTGTGAGAGATTTGAACATTCATTTTGAGAACCGGTATTTTTCGCACCTATAGTAGGTCATTTCGCGTTCGCGAATAAATTCTTACGCCCGTAGGGGCAGTATTGCTATCAAAACACTTGGCGAAACCGTTCTTCGATGAAAACATAAACGTGTTTTTTCGAGTTTTTGGGATATTGCTCAGAATCTCCCTGCATATGTACCGAGGAGACCCCTGCGAGGAAAGAGCTCTACGAGGACCCCGGCGGTAACCTGGTTGACGGTTTACCGCCGGTTGCAGTTCCGGGGAGCTGGAGAGTTGGCAAGAAAAATCTCGACGGACCTTTTGCTGATTTTTGGTCGGTTGAAAATTTCTTTCTCGAAATTTTAACATTCGTTAGAGCTCTAGTATTTTTCCCATGATATTAGATCTTATTCCCGCTCGCCATCTTGATCTCAGCTCGATCGGGTAACTTTGAAAGCCAAAAAGCAGGTAGGCGGGAACGGCCTTTTCGATTTATCTTGATACGCGCTGTCGGTAGTTTCCACTTAACTCGAGCTGTAGGGCAGCTACAGAGCTGGTAAGCACAGCTATCGCTCTCAGAATGACCAGGCGCGTTCGGCTGTTCAATCCATAGGTCTGAACTCGATCTGCTAACCGAGCTAGGTCCGCAAACCTATTCGTATTATTCGAGTCAACTTGATACGCGTTGTCGGTATTTTCTTTTCAAATCGAGCTCTAGGGCAGCTACAGTGCTGGTAAGCACAGCTATCGCACTCAGAACCATCAGGCGCGTTCGCCTGTTGAATCAATAGGTCTGAACTCGGTCTGCTAGCCGAGCTAGGTCCGCAAACCTGTTCGTATTATTCGAGTCAACTTGACAAACGCTCTCGGTTTTCTGACTTAACCCGAACTGTAGGGCAGCTGCAGAGCTTATAGTCGCAGAAATCGATTGGGAAGTATCGGGCGCGTTTGTCTGTTGTATCGAGCGCTCTGAACTCGGCCTGCTGCCCGAGCTAGGTTCGCGAAACTAGTCGTATTGTCCGAATCATCGTAAAAAGTGATCTTAAATTTCTGCACTCAACTCGTGCTGGGGGAGGGCTACAGTGCTGCGGGTCATAGAAATGGATTTCCACACATCAGGCGCGTTCGTTGTTCGATTCGAGAGCTCAGAAATTGGTCTGCTGCTCGAAATCGGTGCGCAAAACTATTGTATTATTCGAGTCATCCTGAGAGATGCTGTCGGTTTTCTGCACTTAACTCGGGCTGTAGGGGGGCTGCAGGGCTGGTAATCACATGAGTCGATTAGCAGATATCAGACGCGTCCGCCTGTCGCATTGAGAGGTCTGAACTCGGTCTGATACTCGAACTGGGTTGCGAAACTGTTTGTTTTTTGTTAGAGTCATCTTGAGAGGTCTGAAATCGCTTGGGCTGAAAACTAGTCGTTCTCTGGATTTTTTCCCACACTATATACTGTCAGGAAGCTCTACGAGTCCCCCGGCGGTAAGAAAGGTTGACGGTTTACCGCCGGCGCCCAGTTATTGCTGGAAGCTTAAGAGTAATAACTCGTAGAGCTTCCCTTAGCAAGTTATTGCTGGAAGCTTAAGAGTATTTCCGGGGAGCTGAAGAGCTAGTTGGCAAGGAAAATCTCGACGGACCTTTTGCTGACTTTTAGTCGGTTGAAAATTTTGTTCTCAAAACTTGAACATTCATTAGAGCTCTAGTATTTTTTCCCATGATATTCGATCTTATTCCCGCTCGACATCTTGATCTCAGCTCGATCGGGTAACTTTGAAGGCCAAAAAGCAGGCGGGCGGGAACGGCCGTTTCGAGTCATCTTGATACGCGCTGTCGGTTTTCTCAAGATAACTCGAGCTTCAGGACACCTTCAGAGCTGGTCAGCACAGCTCATGCATTCAGAATGATCAGGCGCGTTCGCCTGTTGAATCCAGAGGTCTGAACTCGGTCTGCTAGCCGAGCTAGGGTCGCACACCTATTCGTATTATTCGAGTCATTGTAGCAGACGCTCCCGGTTTCTCGTACTCAACTCGATCTCAAGGGGAGCCACAGAGCTGATAATTACAGAAATATTGAGAATTATCAGGCGCGTTCGTCTGTTGAATCAATAGCTCTGAACTCGGCCTGCTCCCCGAGCTAGGTTCGCGAACCTATTGGTATTGTTCGAGTCATCTTGAGAAGTGCTCTCGGTTTTCTGTACTTAAATCGTGCTGGGGGAGGGCTACAGTGCTGCTGGTGACAGGAATCGAGAGCTCGGAACTCGGTCTGCTGCTCGAACGAGATCCGCGAAACTATTCTATTATTCGAGTCATCCTCAGAGGTACTCTCGGTTTTCTGCACTTAACTCAGGCTGTATGGGGGGCTGCAGAGCTGGTAATCACAGGAATCGATCCGCAGACATCAGACGCGTCCGCCTGTCGCATTCGGAGGTCTGAACTCAGTTTCATACTCGAGCTCGATTAGAAAACTGTTTGTTTGTTTTGTTAGAGTGAGCTTGAGAGGTCTATAATCGCTTGGGCTGAAAAACTAGTCGTTCTCTGAAATTCTTTTCCACATTATATATTGTCAGGAAGCTCTACGAGTCCCCCGGCGGTAAGAAAGGTTGACGGTTTACCGCCGGCGCCCAGTTCCGGAGCGCTGGAGAGCTAGTTGGCAAGAAAAATCTCGACGGACCTTTTGGTGACTTTTGGTCGGTTGAATTTTTTTCTCGAAATTTGACCATTCGTTAGAGCTCTAGTATTTTTTCCCGTGATATTCGATCTGATTCCCGCTCGCCATCTTGATCTCAGCTCGATCGGGTACCTTTTACTGCCAAAGAGCATCCCGGCGGGAACGACCGTTTCGAGTCATCTTGATACGCGTTGTCGGTATTTTGTACTTAACTCGAGCTGTAGGGCAGCTACAGAGCTGGTAAGCACACCTATCGCATTCAGAATTATCAGGCGCGTTCGCCTGTTCAATCCAGAGGTCTGAACCCGGTCTGCTAGCCGAGCTAGGTCCGCAAAGCTATTCGTATTATTGGAGTCATCTTGACAGACGCTCTCGGTTTTCTGTATTTCACTCGAGCTGTAGGGCAGCTACAGGGCTCATTGTCACAGACATCGATGGAAAATCACTATTCGCGTTCGTCTATTGAACCGAGAGCTATGAACTCGGCCTGCTGCCTGAGCTAGGTTCGCGAAACTATTCGTATTGTCCGAATCATCTTGAGGAGTGCTCTCGATTTCCTGCACTCAACTCGTGCTGGGTAGGACTACAGTGCTGCGGGTCACAGATATCGATTTGCACACATCAGGCGCGTCCATCCGTCGATTCCAGAGCTTGGAACTCGGTCTGCTGCTCAAGCTAGGTCCGCGAAGCTATTCTATTATTCGAGTCGATACTGTCGGTTTTCTGCACTTAACTCGGGCTGTAGGGGGGCTGCAGGGCTGGGAATCACATGAGTGGATTCGCAGACATCAGACGGGCCCGCCTGTCGCATTCGGAGGTCTGAACTCGGTTTGATACTCGAACTGGATTGCGCAACTATTTGTTTTTTGTTAGAGTCATCTTGAGAGGTGTGAAATCGCTTGGGCTGAAAAACTGGTCGTCCTTTGGAGTTTTTTCCACGCTATATTCTGTCAGGAAGCTCTACGAGTCCCCCGGCGGTAAGAAAGGTTGACGGTTTACCGCCGGCGCCCAGTTGGCCCACCCGGTCGAGGCGGACAATGTGACAACTTTTGGGTGGCTAAGAGTAATTCCGGCGCGCCCCAGAGCTAGTTGGCTCGAAAAATCTGGACTGAACTTTTGACAACACTTGGTCGGTTGAAAATTTTGTTCTCGAAATTTGACAATTCGTTAGAGCTCTAGTTTTTTTCCCGTGATATTCGATCTCATTCCCGCTCGCCATCTCGATCTCAGCTCGATCGGGTGAATATTACTATCGAAAAGCACTGTGGCGGGATCGGCCGTTTAGTTTCGAGTCATCTTGATACACGGTGACGGTTTTCTCAAGATAACTCGAGCTTCAGGGGAGCTACAGAGCTGGTCAGCACAGCTAATAGATCCAGAATGATTAGGCGCGTTCGGCTGTTGAACCCAGAGGTCTGAACTCGGTCTGCTAGCCGAGCTAGGTGCGCAAACCTATTCGTATTATTCGAGTCATCTTGACAGGCGCTCTCGGTTTTCTGTACTTAACTCGAGGAGGGGAGGGTTTGCGAAGACACCGACAGATGACGAGTTGGCCCGACGTCTTGCAGTTATTAATGAACAGACTACGATATGGGACCCTGGGATGGAAGGTATCGCTGTTGAAATGTGCGGAGACAGTAAAACGGTCGTACAATGGTTGAGGGGAGTCTGGGCCTGTGACAACAGTGGGTATGCCAAACGGATCGCCAGGATACAAAATATCATGTATGACGTGAGTGAACAACACAACATACGATGCCCGACGTACGGTAGGGATTTCTGGAAACATATCTATAGGGAAGCCAATGCCTATGCTGATGAGCTGACACACCATGCGAGAGAAGGAAACTGTTACAGAATTTACAAGCACGACTATATCAAACAGAACAGGACAAACATCAAATACATCAGAGGATGCTGGGATGGTGGAGTGAGCAGTGAGGGTGCTGCAGGAGGTCACTGGATCGAAGTTGCTCCAGAGAATGGCCCGTGGACACTCGTGAGCTCAGAAGCCTACATGTTTGATGTAGGAGCCACCGTGACGGAGGCAGAATTATCTGCTGCCGAGCGCCTGTGCACAGGTGTGGAGCACATTGTTAAAGAAATTTCCTCTGCAAAGCGGAGGAGGCGGATTTAACTGGCTCTAGCCCCTAGGCTTGGGCGCACGCGCCCTGTGTAGCCTGACCAAACACCAAACTCGAGCTGTAGGACAGCTACAGAGCTGATATTTACAGGAAGTGATTCAGAATCATCAGTTGCGTTTGTCTGTCGAATCTAGAGCTCTGAACTCGGTTTGCTGCCCGATCTAGAATCACAAAATTATTCGTATTTGTCGAGTCATCTTGAGAAGTGCTATCGGTTTTCTTCATTCAACTCGCGCTGAGGGGGGCTACAGTGCTTGTCGTCACAGGAATCGATTTGAAGAGATCAGGCGTATCCGCCTGTCGAATCCAGAGCTCGGAACTCGGTCTGCTGCCCGAACTAGGTTCGCATAATTATTGTATTGTTCGAGTCATTATGACAGGTGCTGTCGGTTTTCCGCACTTAACTCGGGCTGTAGGGGTGGTAGTGAGGAGTCGATTCGCAGACATCAGACGCGTCCGCCTGTCGCATTCAGAGGTCAATATTCACTATGAGTCGGAATGTTGGTAGGTGCTGTCGGTTGTCTCAACTGAAGTCGAGCTAGGAAGCTCTACGAGTCCCCCGGCGGTAACCAAGGTTGACGGTTTACCGCCGGCGCCCAGTTTGGGTGGTTTTGCGAATATTTGAAAGATTTTTGACAATTCGTTTTGAGAAATCAGATTTTTCGCACCTGTAAACGAATATCAGGCCACTCTGTCTTAATATGAGCTCTCTAGATGCGTTTTTACTGTCAAAAGACTTGGCGCAACCAACTTTATCCCGACATCGAAAAAATCATGTTTTCTCTTTTTCGAGAAATGCTTCCAGGAGCCCCCTCTTTTGATGCTGAGCACTCTCACGCGTGCTAGGAGCTCTACGAGGTTCCCGGCGGTAACCAGGTTGAGGGATTCTCAGGCGGCTCTTCTTGGATGGCGTGGTGGGACTAAATACGTCGGTTGGAGAAAATGGGAAGATGTCTTCATTGCTGATCAAAATGGCAATGCGAAATGGTGGGAGACTATGATGTTTGGGAAAGAAGATTGGTCGATTTTCGTTGAGAAGTTGCTCAAAAGATTGCACCTGCCCGCCATTCTTGACTATCTGGCCAAACCTAGAGTTTCGGTTGTACGTACGGAGGAGGAGGAGACGAAAGTTAATAATGATAGGATTGCGCGTCGCATTGCTCATAACTTTGAAAATGAGACTATCTTTGACTATGAGTCGGATCAGATTCCATTTGAAATACTGGGTGACAGCTTGTGTGTGGTCCAATGGATAAGAGGGCACTGGAGGTGCACGAACATGGGCTATAACAACACCTTGGAGGCGGCACAAAACACTCTTGATGCTATAACGGACACCTGTTTGAGAACTGCGTGTGCGGGGGCTGACCCAATCAAACATCTTTATAGGGAGGGTAACAGTTATGCTGATGAACTCACGTGGGCTTGCAGAGCTTGCCCACACACATCGAAGAGAAACGAGTATCTTGCCCCTTTATATACTTCGAAAGTTTTAGGATTGAGGGGTTACTTCGACGGAGGCACCTCGGATATTGGGGCTGGGGGAGGCTGGTGGCTGCAGGCTTTTGTAGAACATAAAAATGCTATACAGTGTCACGTGATTGCCGAAGAGGCGTTTGGCCTCGATAGGGAGTCAACCGTGACGGTCTGTGAGTTAACGGCCGCCTCGAAGCTAATTCACGCAATCTCGCAGATTGCGTCTGTTATAGATAGCGTCTCACACGCTCGGTAGAGCCACTTGCGCCTGGTGGCCGCGGGGAGCACCGCTGCTTGCATGTGCTGGAGGACCCCACCGCAAAGCCCGCAAAAACCAGGTTGACGGTTCACCGCCGGCGCCAGTAATTCCGGAGCGCTGGAGAGCAAGTTGGCAAGAAAAATACCTCGTAGAGCTCTTCGGCATCGATGAGCTAGAGGAATTCCGGCGCGGGGTGGAGCTAGTACCTCATAGAGCTCTTCGGCATCGATGAGCTAGAGGAATTCCGGCGCGGGGTGGAGCTAGTTGGCCGACCCGGCGAGAAAGAACAAAGTGGTAACTTTTGGGTGGTTTTGCGAAAAATGCAAGGAGGTTTGTCAATTTATTTTGAGAAAGCAGATTTTTCGCACCTGTAGTGGGTTATGCCGCGTCCGCCACCAAAGTTTTCATGCCCATAGGTGCAGTATTACTATCGAAACACTTGGAGGAACCAACATTAGATAAAAACAGAAAAATGTGATTTTTCGAGTTTTTCATTTCTCGCTCCAGAAGCTTTCTCCATGTGTTCCGACGATCGCTGTGCAAGAAAAGAGCTCTACGAGGTTTCCGGCGGTAACTAGGTTGACGGTTTACCGCCGGTTCCCAGTTGGCCCAGCCGGCCGAGGCGGACAATGTGGCAACTTTTGGGTGGTTTTGCGATAATTTGAAAGATATTTGACTATTTATTTTGAAAGAGCAGATTTTTACGCCGAACATTGGCATATAGACTTCTCTCTGACAGCAGCTGAGCTCTCTCGATGCATTTTTGCATGAGTTGACTTCCGGGAACTGAGCGAACATGAACATCGAAAAATCGAATTTCAAGATTTTCGAAAAATCTCCATTTTTTGATTCCGTGTCGATTCTCTGCACTCTTACTAGTGAGAGGAGCTCTACGAGGTCCCGGCGGTGACCAGGTTGACGGTTCACCGCCGGCGCCAGTTGACCGACCCGGCCCCGACGGACAATGTGCGAACTTTGGGTCGGTTGGACAAACTTCGTGAGAGATTTGAACATTCGTTTTAAGATCTGGTATTTTTCGCACCTGTAGTGGGTCATTTCGCGTTCGCCAATGAATTATGAGGTCTGTAGGTGTAGTATTACTATGAAAACGCTTGGCGAAACCGTCTTTGGATTTCTGGGATTTTCTCCCAGATTCTACCAGCATATGTACCACGGCCCAGGCAAGAGCTCTACGAGGGTCCCGGCGGTAATCTGGTTGACGGTTTACCGCCGGTTCTAGTCTCGACGGACCTTTTGGTGACTTTTGGTCGGTTGAAAATTTTGTTCTCGAAATTTGACCATTCGTTAGAGCTCTAGTATTTTTTCCCGTGATGTTCGATCTTATTCCCGCTCGCCATCTTGATCTCAGCTCGATCGGGTACCTTTTACTGCCAAAGAGCATCCCGGCGGGAACGACCGTTTCGAGTCATCTTGATACGCGTTGTCGGTATTTTGTACTTAACTCGAGCTGTGGGGCAGCTACAGAGCTGGTGAACACACCTATCGCATTGAGAATTATCAGGCGCGTTCGCCTGTTGAATCCAGAGGTCTGAACGCGGTCTGCTAGCCGAGCTAGGTCCGCAAATCTATTCGTAGTATTCGAGTCCTCTGGACAGACGCTCTCGGTTTCTATACTTAACTCGAGCTGTAGGGCAGCTATAGGGCTCATTGTCAGAGACATCGAATGGGAATCATCAGTCGCGTTCGTCCATTGAACCGGGAGCTCTGAACTCGGCCTGCTGCCCAAGCTAGGTTCGCGAAACTGTTCGTATTGTCCGAATCATCTTGAGAAGTGCTCTCAATTTTCTGCACTCAACTCGTGTTGGGGGATGGCTACAGTGCTGCGGGTCACAGATATCGATTTGTACACATCAGGCGCGTCTGTCGGTCGATTCCAGAGCTCGGAACTCGCTCTGCTGCTCGAACTAGGTCCGCGAAACTATTCTATTATTCGAGTCGATACTGTCAGTTTTCTGCACCTAACTCGGGCTGTAGGGGGGCTGCTGCAGGGCTGGGAATCACATGAGTGTTCGCAGAAATCAGACGCGCCCGCCTGTCGCATTCAGAGGTCTGAACTCGGTTTGATACTCGAACTGGGTTGCGAAACTGTTTTTTTTTTTTTTTTTTTTTTTTTTTTTTTTTTTTTTTTTTTTTTTTTTTTTTTTTTTGTTAGGGTCATCTTGAGAGGTCTGAAATCGCTTGGGCTGAAAAACTAGTCGTTCTTTGGAGTTTTTTTCAACACTATATATTGTCAGGAAGCTCTACGAGTCCCCCGGCGGTAAGAAAGGTTGACGGTTTACCGCCGGCGCCCAGTTCCGGCGCGGGGTGGAGCATGTAACTCGTAGAGCTTCCCTTAGCTAGTTATTGCTGGAAGCTAAGAGTAATTCCGGGGCGCTGGAGAGCTAGTGACTCGTAGAGCTTCCCTAAGCTAGTTGCTGGAAGCTTAAGAGTAATTCCGGCGCGCTGGAGAGCTAGTTGGCAAGAACAATCTCGACGGAACTTTTGATGACTTTTGGTCGGTTGAAAATTTTGTTCTCGAAATCTGACCATTCGTTAGAGCTCTAGAATTTTTTCCCGTGATATTCGATATTATTCCCGCTCGCCATCTTGATCTCAGCTCGATCGGATGAATATTACTATCGAAAAGCACTCTGGCGGGATCGGTCGTTTCGAGTTATCTTGATATTCGCTGACGGTTTTCTGAAAATAACTCGAGATTTAGGACAGCTACAGAGCTGGTAACCACAGCTAATCGATGGAGAATGATTAGGCGCGTTCGCCTGTTCAATCCAGAGGTCTGAACTCGGTTTGCTAGCCGAGCTGGGTCCGCAAACCTATTCGTATTAGTCGAGTCATTGTAGCAGACGTTTTCAGTTTTCTGTACTTTTCTCGAGCTGTAGCGCAGCTATAGAGCTCATAGTCACAGAAATCGATTGGAATCTGTAGGCGCGTTCGTCTGTTGAATCGAGAGCTCTGAACTCGGCCTGTTGCCCGAGCTAGGTTTGCGAAACTATTCGTATTGTTCGAGTTATCTGCAGGAGTGCTCTCGGTTTTCTGCACTTCACTCGTGCTTGGGGCGGGCTACAGTGCTGCTGGTCACATAAATCGATTTAGAGACATCAGGCATGTCCGTCTCTCGAATCCAGAGCTCGGAACTCAATCCGCTGTTCGAACTAGGTTCGCGAAACTGTTGTATTATTCGAGTCATGCTGTCGGTTTTATGCACCTAACTCGGGCTGTATGGGGGGCTCCAGGATTAGTAATCACATGAGTCGATTCGCAGACATTAGACGTGTCCGCCTGTCGCATTCAGAGGTCTGAACTCGGTTTGATACTCGAGCTGGGTTGGCAAACTGTTTTTTTTGTTAGTCATCTTGAGAGGTCTGAAATCGCTTGAGCTAAAAAATAGTCGATCTCTGGATTTTTCTTCCATATAATATACTGTCAGGAAGCTCTACGAGTTCCCCGGCGGTAACCAAGGTTGACGGTTTACCGCCGGCGCCCAGTTGGCAAGGAAAATCTCGACGGACCTTTTGGTGACTTTTGGTCGGTTGAAAATTTTGTTCTCAAAATTTGACCATTCGTTAGAGCTCTAGTATTTTTTCCCATGATATTTGATCTTATTCCCGCTCGCCATCTTGATCTGAGCTCGATCGGGTAACTTTTACTGCCAAAAAGCACACGGGCGGGATCGGCCCTTTCGAGTCATCTTGGTACGCGCTGTCGGTTTCATCATATAACTCGAGCTTCAGGACAGCTACAGAGCTGGTAAGCACAGCTATTCGATTCAGAATGATCAGGCGCGTTCGCCTGTTGAACCCAGAGGTCTGAATTCGGTCTGCGCCGAGCTAGGTCTGCAAACCTATTCGTATTATTCGAGTCATCTTGACAGGCGCTTTCGGTTTTCTGTACTTAACTCGAGCTCTAGGACAGCTACAGAGCTGATACTTCAAGAAACCGATTCAGAATCATCAGTCGCGTTTGTCTGTTGAATCCAGAGTTCTGAACTCGGTCTGCTGCCCGATCCATAATCGCGAAACTGTTCGTATTGCTCGAGTCACCTTGAGAGGTGCTGTCGGTTTTCTGCACTTAACTTGGGCTGTAGGGAGGCTAGAGTGCTGGTGATGACAGCAATCGATTTGGAGACATCAGGCGCGTCCGGCTGTGGAAGCCAGAGCTCGGAACTCGGCCTGCTGCCTGAACTCGGTCCGCGAGCCTGTTCGTATTGTTCGTGTCCTCCTGAAAGATGCTGTCGGTTTTCTGCACTTAACTCGGACTCTAGGGGGGCTGCAGGGCTGGTAATCACAGGAATCGATTCGAACACATCAGACGCGTCCGCATGTCACATTCAGAGGTCTGAACTGGGTCTGATACTCGAGCTGGGTATGCCAAACTATTCGTTTTGTTCGAGTCATCTTGAGAGATGCTGTCGGTTGACGCACGTAACTGGGGCTGTAGGAGAGCTAAAGAGCTCGTACAGAAGACAATCCAGAAGCATCGGGAGGCGTTCGGCTGTTGCATCGAGAGTCTGACATCGCTTGGGCTGAAAAACTATTCGTTCCCTGCAATTTTTTTCGACATTATATATTGTCAGGAAGCTCTACGAGTCCCCCGGCGGTAAGAAAGGTTGACGGTTTACCGCCGGCGCCGTTGGCCCAGCCGGCCGAGGCGGACAATGTGACAACTGTTGGGTGGTTTTGCATTTTTTTGAAAGATATTTGACAATTCATTCTGAGAAAGCAGATTTTTACTCCGAGCATTGAGATATAAACTTTGGTCCCTGAGCAGCTCAGCCCTCTAGAGTCATTTTTTAGTACCAGTTCACTTGGAGGAACCGACTTCATGTTGACTCCGAAAAATCTCAACTTGAAGTTTTTGTAGAAAAGCTCCCAGAAGCTCCCGCTTTGATGCTGAGCTTTCTCACGGATGCAAGAAGCTCTACGAGGTTCCCGGCGGTGACCAGATTGACGGTTCACCGCCGGCGCCAGTTAGCGAACCCGACCTTAAGAGACAATGTGACGACTTGGGGTTGGTTTTTCGATCTTTGTGCAAAATTTGAAAATTTGTTTTGAGAATGGGTCTTTTTCCCACCTGTAGTTGGTTATGCCGCGCCTGCCAGTAAAATTTTCAGGTCTGTAGGTGCAGTATTACTATCAAAACACTTGGGGGAACCGACGTTGAATGAAAACAGAAAAACGTGATTTTTCGAGTTCTTTGTTCCTCGCTCCAGAAGCTTTCTCCATGTATCCCGACGATCGCCGTGCAAGAAAAGAGCTCTACGAGGTTCCCGGCGGTAACCAGGTTGACGGTTTACCGCCGGCTCCCAGTACGTCGTAGAGCTCTTCGGCATCGATGAGCTAGAGGAATTCCGGCGCGGGGTGGAGCTAGTTGGCCCAGCCGGCCGAGGCGGACAATGTGGCAACTTTTGGGTGGTTTTGCAATTTTTTCAAAGATATTTGACAATTCATTTTGAGAAAGCAGATTTTTACTCCGAGCATTGAGATATAAACTTTGTTCTCTGAGCAGATCAGCCCTCTAGAGTCATTTTCAGTACCAGTTCACTTGGAGGAACCGACTTCATGTTGACTCCGAAAAATCTCAACTTAAAGTTTTCTGTAGAAAAGCTCCCAGATGCTCCCGCTTTGATGCTGAGCTTTCTCACGGATGCAAGGAGCTCTACGAGGTTCCCGGCGGTGACCAGATTGACGGTTCACCGCCGGCGCCAGTTCCGGGGCGCCAGTTGCCAAGGAAAATCTCGACGGACCCTTTGGTGATTTTTGGTCGGTTGAAAATTTTGTTCTCGAAATTCAAGAATTCGTTTGAGCTCTAGTATTTTTTCCTGTGATATTCGATCTTATCCCCGCTCGCCATCTTGATCTCAGCTCGATCGGGTACCTTTTACTGTCAAAAAGCACTCCGGCAGGATCGGCCGTTTTGAGTCATCTTGATACGCGCTGTCGGTTTTCTCAAGATAACTCGAGCTTCAGGACAGCTACAGAGCTGCTAAGGACAGCTAATCGATGTAGAATGATTAGGCGCATTCGCCTGTTGAATCGAGAGGTCCGAACTCGGTCTGCTGGCTGAGCTAGGTCCGTAAACCTATTCGTATTATTCGAGTCATATTGACAGATGTTCTCGGTTTTCTGTACTTAACTCGAGCTGTAGGGCGGTTACAGAGCTCATAGTCACAGAAATCGATTGTGAATCATCATGCGCGTTCGTCTGTTCAATCGAGAGCTCTGAACTCGGCCTGCTGCCCGAGCTAGATCCGCGAAACTATTCGTAGTGTTCGAGTCATCTTGAGAAGTGCCCTCGGTTTTCTGCACTTAACTCGTGCTAGGGGAGGGCTAGAGTGCTGCTGGTCACAGAAATCGATTTGGAGACATCAGGCGCGTCTGTCTGCCGAACCGCGAGCTCGGAACTCGGTCTGCTGCTCGAACTGGCTCCGCGAAACTATTGTATTATTCAAGTCATCCTGAGAGCTGCTGTCGGTTTCTGCACTTAACTCGGGCTGTAGGGGGGCTGCATGGCTGGTAATCACAGGAGTCGATTCACAGACATCAGACGCGTCCGCCTGTCGCATTCAGAGGTCTGAACTCGGTTTGACACTCGGAAGCTCTACGAGTCCCCCGGCGGTAAGAAAGGGTGACGGTTTACCGCCGGCGCCCAGTTGGCCTACCCGGCCGAGGCGGACAATGTGGTACCTTGACTCGTAGAGCTTCCCTGAGAGCGCAGCGGCGAAGCTTAAGAGTAATTCGAAAACGCTGGCAGGCTAGTTGGCTCGAAAAATCTCGACTGAACTTTTCACAACTTTGGCTCGGTTGAAAATTACTTGGCGCCGGCGATAAACCGTCAACCTTCCTTACCGCCGGGGGACTCGTAGAGCTTCCTGACAATATATAATGTGGAAAAAATGCAGAGAACGATTCAGACCTCTCGATGCAACAGCCGAACGCCCCCGATGGATTCTCTTCTTTACGAGCTCTGTAGCTCTTCTACAGCCCGAGTTACGTGCGTAAATCGACAGCACCTCTCAAGATGACTCTAACAAAAAGAATAGTTTGGCAACCCAGCTCGAGTATCAAACCGAGTTCAGACCTCCCAATGCGACAGGCGGACGCGTCTGATGTCTGCGAATCGGTTCCTCTGATTTCCAGCCCTGCAGCCGCCCAATAGCCCGAGTTAAATGCAGAAAACCAACAGCACCTCTCTGGATGACTCGAACAATACAATAGTTTCGCGGACTACTTCGGGCAGCAGACCGAGTTCCGAGCTCTGGATTCGACAGGCGGACGCGCCTGATGTCTTCAAATCGATTACTGTGAACACCAGCACTGTAGCCCCCCCCCAGCCCGAGTTGAGTGCAGAGAACCGAGAGCACTTCTCAAGATGACTCGAACAATGCGAATAGTTTCGCGATTCTAGATCGGGCAGCAGACCGAGTTCGGAGCTCTAGATTCAACAGACAAATACGACTGATTATTCTGAATTGGTTTCTGTAAGTATCGCCTCTGTAGCTGTCTTATAGCTCGAGATCAGTACAGAAAACCGAGAGCGTCTGTCAAGATGACCCGAATAATACGAATAGGTTTGCGGACCTAGCTCGGCTAGCAGACCGAGTTCGGACCTTTAGATTCAACAGGCGAACGCGCCTGATCATTCTGAATCGATTAGCTGTGCTTACCAGCTCTGTAGCTGTCCTGAAGCTCGAGTTATGTTCAAAACACCGTCATCGCGTGTCAAGATGACCCGAAACGGCCGATCCCGCCTGCCTGCTTTTTGGCAGTAAAAGGTACCCGATCGAGCTGAGATCGAGATGGCGAGCGGGAATAAGATCGAATATCACGGGAAAAAATACTAGAGCTCCAACGAATGGTTGAATTTCGAGAACAAAATTTTCAACCGACCAAAAGTCACCAAAAGGTCCGTCGAGATTTTTCTTGCCAACTAGCTCTCCGGCGCCCCGGAATTACTCTTAAGCTTCCAGCAGTAACTTGCTAAGGGAAGCTCTACGAGTTATGTTCTCGAAATCTGACCATTCGTTGGAGCTCTAGTATACTTCCCGTGATCTATGATCTTACTGCGGCTCGCCATCTTGATATCAGCTCGATCGGGTGGGTATTACTATCGAAAAGCGTCATGGCGGGATCGCCCGTTTCGGGTCAGATTGTCACGCGGTGATGGTTTTCTCAAGATAACTCGAGCTTCAGGAGAGGTACAGAGCTGGTAAGCACAGCTAATCGATTCAGAATAATCAGGCGCGTTCGCCTGTTGAATCCAGAGCTCTGAACTCGGTTGGCTAGCCGAGCTAGGTTCGCAAACCTATTCGTATTATTCGAGTTATCTTGAGAGACGCTCTGGGTTTTCTGTACTGAAGTCGAGCTAAAGGACAGTACAGAGCTGATACGTACAGAATCTGATTCAAAATCATCAGTGGCCCTTGTCTGTTGATTCCAGAGCTCTGAACTCGGTTTGCTGCCCGATCTAGAATCGTAAACACTATTCGTATTGTTCGAGTTATCTTGAGAGATGCTGTTGGTTCTCTGCACTCAACTCGGGCTGTAGGGCAGCTGCATGGCTGGTAATCACTAGAATCGATTCGGAGACATCAGGCGCGTCCGCCTTTCGAATCCAGAGCTTCGAACTCTGTCTGCTGCCCGAACGAGGTCTGCGAAAATATTCGCATTGTTCGAGTCATCCTGACAGGTGCTGTCGGTTTCCTGCACTTAACTCGGGCTGTAGGGGGGGCTGTTGGGCTGGTAATCACAGGAGTCGATTCGGAGACATCAGACACGTCCACCTGTCGCATTCAGAGGTCTGAACTCGGTCTGACACTCGAGCTAGGTTTGCCACTATTCGTATTATTCGAGTCATCTTGAGAGGTGCTGTCGATTTTCGCACGTAACTCGGGCTGTAGGAGAGCTACAGAGCTCGTACAGAAGAGAATCCAGAAGCATCGGGGGCGTTCGGCTGTTGCATCCGAGAGGTTTGAAATTGCTTGGGCTGAAAAATTATTTTTTTCTGTGTATTTTTTCTACATTATATCTTGTCAGGAAGCTCTACGAGTCCCCCGGCGGTAACAAAGGTTGACGGTTTACCGCCGGCACCCAGTTTGGGTGGTGTCCGAACATTTGAAAGATATTTGACCATTTATTTTAAGAAAGCAGATTTTTCGCACCTGTAGACGACTAAGAGGGCCTCTGCGTCTTAATATGAGCTCTCTGAATGCACTTTTACTATCAAAAGACTGGACGAAACCAACTTCAGGTCGACATGAAAAAGAACATGGTTTCTCGTTTTCGAGAAATGCTCCCAGAAGCGCTCTCTTTCGATGCTGAGCACTCTTACGCATGCTAGGAGCTCTACGAGGTTACCGGCGGTGACCAGGTTGACGGTTCACCGCCGGCGCCAGTAACTCGTAGAGCTTCCCTTAGCAAGTTATTGCTGGAAGCTGAGAGTAATTCCGGCGCGCTGAAGAGCTAGTTCGCTCGAAAAATCTCGACGGAACTTTTCGTGACTTCTGGTCGGTTGAAGATTCTGTTCTCGAAATTCAACCATTTTTTAGAGCTCTAGTATTTTTTCCTGTGATATTCGATCTCATTCCCGCTCGCCATCTCGATCTCTGATCGGGTACCTTTTACTGCCAAAAATCACACGGGCGGGATCGCCCGTTTCGGGTCATCTTGTCACGCGGTGTCGGTTGTCTCAAGATAACTCGAGCTTCAGGATAGCTAGAGAGCTCGTAAGCACAACCAATCGATGCAGAATGATCAGGCGCGTTCGCCTGTTGAACCCAGAGATCTGAACTCGGTCTGCTAGCCGAGCTAGGTCTGCAAACCTATTTGTATTATTCGAGTCATCTCGACAGAAGCTCTCGGTTTTCTGTAACTTAACTCGAGCTAAAGGACAGCTACAGAGCTGATACGTACAAAATCTGATTCAGAATCATCAGTGGCCGTTGTCTGGTGAATCCAGAGCTCTGAACTCGGTCTGCCGCCCGATCTAGAATCGCGAAACTATTTGTATTGTTCGAGTCATCTTGAGAGATGCTGTCGGTTCTCTGCACTTAACTCGGGCTGCAAAGGGGCTGCATGACTGGTAAACAGTGGATTCGATTCGGAGACATCAGGCGCGTCCCTCTTTCGAATCCAGAGCTCGGAACTCCGTCTGCTGCCCGAACTAGTTCCGCGAAACTATTCTTACTGTTCGAGTCATCCTGAGAGGTGATGTCGGTTTCCTGCACTTAACTCGGGCTGTAGGGGGGGGCTGCAGGGCTGGTTATCACAGGAATCGATTGAGAGACATCAGACGCGTCCGCCTGTCGCATGCAGAGGTATGAACTCGGTGTGATAATCGAGCTAGGTTTGCCAAACTATTCGTATTGTTCGAGTCATCTTCAGAGGTGCTGTCGATTTACGCGCGTAACTCGGGCTGTAAGAGAGCTAGAGAGCTCGTACAGAAGACAATCCAGAAGCATCGGGGGCGTTCGGCTGTTGCATGCGAGAGGTTTGAAATTGCTAGGGCTGAAAAACTATTTTTTCTGTGTAATTTTTTCAACACTATATTTTGTCAGGAAGCTCTACGAGTCCCCCGGCGGTGACAAAGGTTGACGGTTTACCGCCGGCGCCCAGTTGGCCCACCCGGCGGAGGCGGACAATGTGACAACTTTTGGGTGGTTTTGAGAGATATTTACCAATTTATTTTGAGAAAGCAGATTTTTTGCACCTGTAGACGACTATGAGGGCCTCAGCGTGTTAATATGAGCTCTCTAGATGCCATTTTACTGTCAAAACACTTGGCGGAACCAACTTTATGTCGACATAAAAAATCACGTTTTCTCTTTTTCAAGATGCTTCCAAAAGCTCTCTCTTTTGATGCTGATCACTCTTACGCGTGCTAGGAGCTCTACGAGGTTCCTGGCGGTGACCAGGTTGACGGTTCACCGCCGGCGCCAGTTGGACCACCCGGCCAGAAAGGACAAAGTGGTAACTTTTGGTTGGTTTTGCAATTTTTTGAAAGATATTTGACAATTCATTTTGAGGAAGCAGATTTTTAATCCGAGCATTGGAATATGAACTTCGTTTCCTGAGCATCTCAGCTCTCTAGAGTCAGATTAACTCGTAGAGCTTCCCTTAGCAAGTTATTGCTGGAAGCTTAAGAGTTATTCCGGGGCGCTGGAGAGCTAGTTGGCAAGAAAAATCTCGACGGACCTTTCGGTGACTTTAGGTCGGTTGAACATTTTGTTTTTGAAATTCAACAATTCGTTTGGGCTCTAGTATTTTTTCCCATAATATTCGATCTTATTCCCGCTCGTCATCTTGATCTGAGCTCGATCGGGTACCTTTTACTGCCAAAAAGCAGGCAGGCGGGATCGCCCGTTTTGGGTGATCTGGTCACGCGGTGACGGTTTTCTCAAGATAACTCGAGTTTTAGGACAGCTACAGGGCTGGTAAGCACAGCTAATCGATGTAGAATGATTAGGCGCGTCCGCCTGTTGAACCCAGAGGTCTGAACTCGGTCTGCTAGCTGAGCTAGGTCCGCAAACCTATTCGTATTATGCGAGTTATCTTGACAGACGTTCTCGGTTTTCTGTACTTAACTCGGGTTTTCTGTACTTAACTCGAGCTACAGGACAGCTACAGAGCTGATACGTACAGAATCTGAGTTGCCGTCCTTTGTTGAATCCGGAGCTCTGAACTCGGTCTGCTGCCCGATCTAGACTTGCGAAACTATTCGTATTGTTCAAGTCATCTTGAGAGATGCTGTCGGTTCTCTGCACTCAACTCGGGCTATAAGGGGACTGCAGGACTGGTAATCACAGCAATCGGTTCAGAGACATCAGGCGCGCCGGTCTTTCGAATCCAGAGCTCCGAACTCTGTCTGCTGCCCGAACTAGTTCCGCGAAGCTATTTGTTTGTTCGAGTCATCCTGAGAGGTGCTGTCGGTTTCCTGCACTTACCTCGGGCTGTAGGGGTGGCTGCAGGGCTGGTAATAACAGAAATAGATTCAGAGACATCAGACGCGTCCGCCTGTCGTCTGCAGAGGTCTGAACTCGATCTGATACTCGAGCTAGGTTTGCCAAACTAGTCGTATTGTTCGAGTCATCTTGAGGTGCTGTCGATTTACGCACGTAAATCGGGCTGTAGGAGAGCTACAAAGCTCGTACATCCAGAAGCATCGGGGGCGTCCGGCTGTTGCATCCGAGAGGTCTGAAATTGCTTGGGCTGAAAAACTATTTTTTCATTTTTATTTTTTTTCGACATATGTTGTCAGGAAGCTCTACGAGTCCCCGGCGGTAACAAAGGTTGACGGTTTACCGCCGGCGCCCAGTTAGTATTAGTTGACTTGGAGGAACCGACGTTGGACAAAAACAGAAAAATGCGATTTTTCGAGGTTCTCAGGTCTTACCGAGGACGCTTCCTTGAAGAGCTCTACGAGGGCGCCGGCGGTAATCTGGTTGACGGTTTACCGCCGGTTCCCAGTCACGAGAGCGTTGGAGGCCCCGCCAGGAATACTTTCTGGCGTGTGTTTCCTTTGCTCTCCGGGTTTTGGACGCTACCAAAGTTGCTGGAAGCTTAAGAGTAATTCCGGGGCGCTGGAGAGCTAGTACCTCGTAGAGCTCTTCGGCATCGATGAGCTAGAGGAGTTCGGGCGCGGGGTGCAGCTAGTTGGCCGACCCGGCCCCGACGGACAATGTGCGAACTTTGGGTCGGTTGGACGAACTTCGTGAGAGATTTGAACATTCGTTTTGAGATCCGGTATTTTTCGCACCTGTAGTGGGTTATTCTGCGTTCGTGAGTGGATTCTCAGGTATGTAGGTGCAGTATTGCTATCAAAAGACTTGGCGGAACCGTCTTTGGATAAAGAATAAACGTGTTTTTTCGAGTTTTTTGGGTCTTCTCTGCATGTGTACCGAGCAGCGCCGTGCGAGGAAAAAGAGCTCTACGCGGGCTCCGGCGGTAACTCGGTTGACGGTTTACCGCCGGTTCCAGTTGGCAAGAAAAATCTCGACGGACCTTTTGATGACTTTTGGTCGGTTGAAAATTTTGTTCTCGAAATTCAATCATTTGTTAGAGCTCTAGTTTTTTGTCCCATGATATTCGATCTTATTCCCGCTCGCCATCTCGATCTCAGCTCGATCGGGTACCTCTTACTGCCAAAAAGCAGGCAGGCGGGATCGGCCGTTTCGAGTCATCTTGTCACGCGCTGTCGGTTTTATCAAGATAACTCGAGCTTCAGGACAGCTACAGAGCTGGTGAGCACAGCTAATCGATGCAGAATGATCAGGCGCGTTCGCCTGTTGAACCCAGAGGTCTGAACTCGGTCTGCTAGCCGAGCTATGTCCGCAAACCTATTCATATTATTCGAGTCATCTTTGCAGACGCTCTTCGTTGTCTGAACTTAACTCGAGCTACAGAACAGCTTCAGAGCTGATACGTACAGAATCTGATTCAGAATCATAGTGGCCGTTGTCTGGTGAATCGAGAGCTCTGAACTCGGTCTGCTCTCCGATCTAGAATCGCGAAACTATTCGTATTGTTCGAGTCATATTGAGAGATGCTGTCGGCTCTCTGCACTTAACTCGGGCTGTAGGGGGGCTGCGTAGCTGGTAATTCGGAGACATGAGGCGCGCCCGCCTTTCGAATCCAGAGCTCCGAACTCTGTCTGGTGCCCGAACTAGATCCGCGAAACTATTCGTATTGTTTCAAGAACCTGCACGCTTTTTGGCAGTAAAAGGTATCCGATCGAGCTGAGATTCAGATGGCGAGCGGGAATAAGATCGAATATCACGGGAAAAATACTAGAGCTCTAACGAATGGCTGAGTTTCGAGAACAAAATTTTCAACCGAGCAAAAGTCACCAAAAGGTCCGTCGAGATTTTTCTTGCCAGGGCGCCGGCGGTAAACTGTCCACCTTGGTTACCGCCGGGAGACTCGTAGAGCTTTCAAGCTCGACTTAAGTTGAGAAAACCGACAGCACCTACCAACATTCCGACTTATAGTGAATATTTTTGGACCTCTGAATGCGACAGGCGGACGCGTCTAATGTCTGCTAATCGAATCCTGTCATTACCAGACCTGCAGCCCCGCTACAGCCCGAGTTAAGTGCAGAAAACCGAGAAAGCAGATTTTTCGCACTTGTAAACGACTATGAGGGCCTCTGCGTCTTATCATGAGCTCTGTAGGCGCGTATTCACTATCAAAACACTTCGGGGAATCAACTTCATGTAGACAGGACAAAAATGATTGTTCAATTTTCGAGAAATGCCTTCAGAAGCTCTCTCTTCCGACTCTGAGCTCTCTCACGCGTGAAATGAGCTCTACGAGGTACCCGGCGGTGACCAGTTGACGGTTCACCGCCGGCGCCAGTTCAGGAGTGGGTTCCTGAGGCTAATGCACAGCGAATCTCACAGAGGGCGAATGATGTGACTATTTAGGAGGATAGAATTCCCTCAATGAAATCGGCAACGTCTGTAAAGTATACTATCACAAGGTACGCGCTCAAGAGGAATATAGTGTTCCTCAACCCATTCGGAGTCGGTGACCGAGCGAATAACTCGTAGAGCTTCCCTCAGCAGGTTGTTGCTGGAAGCTTAAGAAGAGTAATTCCGGGGCGCTGGAGAGCTAGTTGGCAAGACAAATCTCAACGGACGTTTTGACGACTTTTGCTTGGTTGAAAATTTTGTTCTCGAAAGTCAACCGTCAGAGCTCTAGTATTTTTTCCCGTGATTCTCGATCTTTTTTCCGCTCGCCATCTTGATCTCAGCTCGATCGGATACCTTTTACTGCCAAAAAGCGTGCAGGCGGGATCGGCCGTTTCGGGTCATCTTGTCACGCGCTGCCGGTTTTCTCAAGATAACTCGAGCTTTCGAACAGCTACAGAGCTGGTAAGCACAGCTAATCGATTCAGAATGATCAGCCGCGTTCGCCTGTTGAACCCAGAGGTCTGAACTTGGTCTGCTAGCCGAGCTAGGTCAGGCGCTCTCGGTTTTCTGTACTTAACTCGAGCTACAGGACAGCTTCAGAGCTGATACGTACAGAATCTGATTCAGAATCATCAGTGGCCGTTGTCTGTTGAATCCAGAGCTCTGAACTCGGTCTGCTGCCCGATCTAGAATCGCAAAACCATTCGTATTGTTCGAGTCATCTTGAGAGATGCTGTCGGTTCTCTACACTCAACTCGGGCTGTGGGGGGCTGCCTGGCTGGTAATCACTGGAATCGATTCGGAGACATCAGGTGCGTCCGCCTTTCGAATCCAGAGCTCCGAACTCTGTCTGCTGCCCGAACTAGGTCCGCGAAACTATTCGTATTGTTCGAGTCATCCTGAGAGGTGCTGTCGGTTTCCTGCACTTAACGCGGGCTGTAGGGGGGCTGCAGGGCTGGTAATCACAGGAATCGATTCAGAGACATCATACGCGTCAGCCTGTCGCATACAGAGGTCTGAAGTCGGTCTGATACTCGAGCTAGGTTTGCGAAACTATTCGTATTGTTCGAGTCATCTTGAGAGGTGCTGTCGATTTACGCACGTAACCCGGGCTGTAGGAGAGCTACAGAGCTCGTACAGAAGACAATCCAGAAGCATCGGGGGCGTTCGGCTGTTACATCGGAGAGGTCTGAAATTGCCTGGGCTGAAAAACTATTTTTCCTGTATATTTTTTTCGACATTATATGTTGTCAGGAAGCTCTACGAGTCCCCCGGCGGTAAGAAAGGTTCGAGGAAGCGGAGATTACCTCCCGCTCTCCCTCGGCCTTGGCCCGTCGGGGGCTCCTCGAGCTGCATCGTGCAGTCAGGCAGCCTGCCCCCTGGCCCGCCGCGCGGGGGCGCGTGGCGATCGGGCCACTTCGGCGACTTCGGCGAGTCCGAGGTAAGCAGGCCGCCTGCCTTTGTTTGTATTTGTTTGTGTGCATTGTTGCGGCATTTTGCCGCGTCGAGCTGGACGGGACGAGCCAGAGTCAATCGATCGATTTGGACCGCTGGGGAGCCAACTTCGGACACTGGGAGTGGGAGTATCTTGCCAGACAGGTTGGTAGAGCTTGTCACGACGATAAAGATTCTCTAGTCGACATACCATCTGGACCACCTGATCTCTCTCCCACTTTACCTCACAATCCTGTTGCCCCATATAACTTTCATCAGTTAAGTGCGCATCTCAAACGTACTCGAGAAGATCGATCGTTCTGTGCGAAGTGGAATATCCCTTGTAACATCTCAGACGGCAAGATGGCTGCCTCATCAGCTGCTGCGGTCCCCGAGGTTTTCGCCATGGACGCCACTGATATGCCCGTTCCAGGAGCCAAGGAGGAGGAGGTCCCAGAGGGAAAACGTGTCAAAATTCAGACGGTTGAAGGCCTCGAGGAGGCCATGACTAAGGGGATGGACAAGATCACGACGCTTGTTGCATCTCTGGGAGGTAAGATGACTGAGGGCTTCCAATCAACACATCGGAGCATCACGGATCTCGGCACCCAACTCAATGCTCGTGTTGATTCGGTGGAGAAAAATGTACAGCAGGCGATGACGGACATTGATGCTATTACTAAGAAGGTTGAGGATCAGAGGCTCCAGATTATCCAGCTCCAGCAGGCTCCTGCAGGTGGGGCCCCCAGAGCAGGCACTTCTACGACAGCGTCCTCGGCGGAAACTCGGCAGTCCGTGCAGAATTTCACCCCATCGTTCGTCGAGCTCAAGGGATGGGTGACGGACTGGCGGGATGCAGAGAAGCGTCAGGAGGAGATGTTATCACAGCAGGCGTTGAATTCACTACTGAATGAGGTCCTGGCTGGAGAATGGTTCAGTGGTGTGAAGGAGTTTCTGGACCTGAACCAATCCAAGAGGTTCAACACAGGTCGAGAGGCATGGGGTTATTCGCGTGCTCGGCTCTATTTCCAGAATGGGGTTACCAGTGACCAGCTGTGGGATCTCCGTCGTCGACTCGTCGCCGCGATCGCCGACAACAAACTCCAGCACGCTCCCAGGGTCCTCAAGGTCCACGTGGAGGCCCCCCCCCCTGGAAGAAGCCCCATCTGGATGCCGCTGGGATCTTTCAGGCCAAGTTCAAGAGTTTCAAGAAGCATCATTCAAATCTCAGGGCTGAGACGGGACCACCGATTACGTTCATGTGGGGCTCCAGTGACCACTTACCACCTCCAGGGAAGATTGTGGCCAAGTTCTCTCTGCAGAATGGCTGGGAGATTACTCGTGCAATGAATCAGCTTGAGCCAGGGATCAACATTGATGAGTTGCGAGCGAGGATTTCCAGTACGAACTAGAGGTGCCACGACACCATTGCGTCATGGAATGTGCGTCGGGCAGGTGCAGAGAACGGCCATGACATAATTAATTCACTACGTCGCTTAGATGTGGGACTCGCGGGGTTGTGCGAGTGTCAGTTCCTCTCAGTTCGTGATCTCAGCATGCGAGGTTACACACTTTTTCGGAGTACTTGTCGGAAGGCTGCGGTGATCATGTCTAAGTCTTGGAGAGACTCGCTCAGAGCCACATATCGTGGCAAAGGTTTTGTCATTTGTAGTTATTCTAGTGTTACGGTTATTGTTGCATATATGCCACATGAGAGTATCAATGCCCTTACGGAAGAACAGTATGAGCATGATGTGTATGAGCAGATATTGTTTGATATATCCCAAGTGCTTCGCACACATAGGTCTAATAGGTCTAAGTTCCCGAAGCAGCCGCAGGACCTGGTCTTGTTGACAGATGCTAACGTCGAACTCGAGCCAGATTCGGAGGTCAACGGCTTCAGAGTTACTGGATCAGGGCTTCTGGAGGCGTCTGGGATTGCTGGGGATTCTACGGAGATTGATACTGGGATGGAGGAAGGAGCGGATGACGGCAACCCGTATATGACTCAAACAAAACGTGGTGCACGTAAAACAAGACCTCATAGGGTTGTCTCGGGCTTCGAAATTCGACGGGCGTCTAGGCTGCAATCTATGAGGAGGGCCCTACTGGACTTCTGCGGGCTCTGGGGCATCAGGATGGAGAACACATTTGGGCAGAGGAGGGTTACTTTCAAATCAAGTACGGGGGTGGAGAAGGTACTCGACTATGTTGGTGTCAGCCGTCGTTTACACAGGCAGGAGATCACCGTAGGCTGGATGCTGCCTGCGGAAGTCGGCCACGCCTGGACGGAGCACCCATGCAGCAGATACGAGCGTGCGCTGTCTGACCACGCTTGCATAGTTGTTCGCTTGTCTTGTGCACCGTCTGCGAAGAGACGGACCCAGCCTGCTCGACAATTCATCCACTTGCAACCGGTGTCGCAGCTGGAGTTTGCGAAGAACATGACGATCGGGGCAGTCGTTACCGTGCTTTGTGCCGGGAAAATGCTGACCCAGAGGATCGCCAGGAGATGTTGGATATGCTGGGACCTGACCTCATAAAGGCCGCCGAGGAGACCCCCCAGAAAGATATCAATCCCAGGAATAATGTGCCAAAGAAATCCGAGATCCACTGGGCCGCCCAGGAAAGTAAACGCGAAGCACTTCGTCGGGGGGATAGAGAGGAGGCCGAACGGTGCTCAAATATAGTGAGGAGAGAAAGAAGGAGGCTGGAGGCAAGAGTACAGAGGTGGAGGACGGAAATGAACACGAGGAGGAGGAGGAGGGCCAAGACGGAGACGTTGATCCTTGCCAACGGGATGGAGTCTCAGAACCGCGAGGAGTGGGGGGACGAGATATTGGGGCACATGAAGTCTAAGGTGGAGGACCCCGAGGCCAGAGAGGTGACCCTGCGTGAGCTTCAGTCGCTGCGTGGTCTATGTTCGGGAAGCGGATCCTCAGAGGTGTTCTCGATGTCGCTCCTGCTGCGGGCGAGGGCGAAGCTGTCCACGGGAGAGGCCGTTGTGCGAGTGTCAGTTCCTTTCAGTTCGTGATCTCAGCATGCGAGGTTACACAATTTTTCGGAGTACTTGTCGGAAGGCTGCGGTGATTATGTCCAAGTCTTGGAGAGACTCGCTCAGAGCCACATATCGTGGCAAAGGTTTTGTCATTTGTAGTTATTCTAGTGTTACGGTTATTGTTGCATATATGCCACATGAGAGTATCAATGCCCTTACGGAAGAACAGTATGAGCATGATGTGTATGAGCAGATATTGTTTGATATATCCCAAGTGCTTCGCACACATAGGTCTAAGTTCCCGAAGCAGCCGCAGGACCTGGTCTTCTTGACAGATGCTAACGTCGAACTCGAGCCAGATTCGGAGGTCAACGGCTTCAGAGTTACTGGATCAGGGCTTCTGGAGGCGTCTGGGATTGCTGGGGATTCTACGGAGATTGATACTGGGATGGAGGAGGGAGCGGATGACGGCAACCCGTATATGACTCAAACAAAACGTGGTGCACGTAAAACAAGACCTCATAGGGTTGTCTCGGGCTTCGAAATTCGACGGGCGTCTAGGCTGCAATCTATGAGGAGGGCCCTACTGGACTTCTGCGGGCTCTGGGGCATCAGGATGGAGAACACATTTGGGCAGAGGAGGGTTACTTTCAAATCAGGTACGGGGGTGGAGAAGGTACTCGACTATGTTGGTGTCAGCCGTCGTTTACACAGGCAGGAGCTCACCGTAGGCTGGATGCTGCCTTCGGAAGTCGGCCACGCCTGGACGGAGCACCCATGCAGCAGATACGAGCGTGCGCTGTCTGACCACGCCTGCATAGTTGTTCGCTTGTCTTGTGCACCGTCTGCGAAGAGACGGACCCAGCCTGCTCGAAAATTCATCCACTTGCAACCGGTGTCGCAGCTGGAGTTTGCGAAGGACATGGACGATCGGGGCAGTCGTTACCGTGCTTTGTGCCAGGAAAATGCTGACCCAGAGGATCGCCAGGAGATGTTGGATATGCGGGGGCCTGACCTCATAAAGGCCGCCGAGGAGACCCCCCAGAAAGATATCAATCCCAGGAATAATGTGCCAAAGAAATCCGAGATCCACTGGGCCGCCCAGGCAAGTAAACGCGAAGCACTTCGTCGGGGGGATAGAGAGGAGGCTAAACGGTGCTCAAAGATTGTGAGGAGAGAAAGAAGGAGGCTTGAGGCAAGAGTACAGAGGTGGAGGACGGAAATGAACACGAGGAGGAGGAGGAGGGCCAAGACGGAGACGTTGATCCTTGCCAACGGGATGGAGTCTCAGAACCGCGAGGAGTGGGGGGACGAGATATTGGGGCACATGAAGTCTAAGGTGGAGGACCCCGAGGCCAGAGAGGTGACCCTGCGTGAGCTTCAGTCGCTGCGTGGTCTATGTTCGGGAAGCGGATCCTCAGAGGTGTTCTCGATGTCGCTCCTGCTGCGGGCGAGGGCGAAGCTGTCCACGGGAAAGGCCCCAGGTCCCGACAACGTGACTGTCACGATGTTGAAACAGCTCTCGTGGGCATCTGTGCGACGTGTTCTGGTGAGCTTCCAAGGTGTGTATTCCCGCAGGTTATGTTGCCCCGACAGTTGGCGTCAACTAGCTGCCACGCTCATGCCAAAAGAAATGGACATACAACATTTGACAGATACACGTGTGCTATGTCTACAGTCGTGTCTTATGAAATGGTACATGACATGTATTGTGATGATGATTGAGAAGAGGATTGAGGAGCACCGACACTATGTATGCCTGTACGGATTCAGATCGGGACGTAAAACATCGGAAATCACCAGCGTTGCCAAGAGGCTCAGCCAGCACTCCGCTGTCTGGGGCAAAGGAGACAGTTTGTGGCTTGTCAACCTTGATATTTTACAAGCTTTCGATAATGTCACTCCGTGCCTCGCCATGCGCTGCCTTCGTGCTCTTGACATACCTGCTGATCTCATTGTGGCGTTGATTGAACCCATGATGGATAACCAGTGCGTGGCCAGCTTCGAGGGCATCGAGGCATCGTCAGCGGTCTATTGGGACAAATCTATTCGAACGGGAGGAGTAGAGGGACCAATGTTTTGTTCTGGCAGTTTCTATTGTACTTTGGAGAGATGTCATCGACAGATGGAGGCAAGAAACGCAGTACGGTATAAAATTGGAAGATGATGAGCGCATGTTCAACGGTGAGCGTATGACCCACAGTTTCTGGGCAGATAATCTTTTGTTGTATGCGAAGACCCGCACTGACCTTGAGTTGATGGTGCGTGACATGAGTATCCCGCTGATGAATGCAGGAATGACCTGGAAGCCGAAATCTTTGATGTATATTTACTTTGGTGCGCCGCCTGGCATCCCGCCGTCCCCTGAGCAGGATATCCGTGTGCTGGTGCCGTCTAGTGACGCTGCTCCTGGGACCCGAGAAGTGGTCCTACCGCGTGTTCAGTCGTTTGAGATCCTGGGAGCCACTCTGGAGGAGACCTGGAAGGACCACTCGGACTCAGAGGCCATGCTCCAGAAAGCCCAGAGGATGTTCTTTGGGGAAATCGCGTATTACCGCTGTTCTGGGATTGACTTGGCTGAAAGATTTACTCGCTATCAAGCTAAAGTGATTGCTGCATTATTATTCAACTGTGAGGGCAGAACGCCCGACTATTCTACCATTGCTGCTGTTCACTATTTTGAAGGCAGATGTCTAGCTATAATGTCAGGTATACGCAAGCGGAGAACTGAAGGCTGGTCTGAGTTTCAACGTAGGCGATACAAAGCGGGACGACAGAGTTTTGCTGGGCTTGGATTCCGAAGTGCGGTGCAGATATGGATATTTCGTTGTTGGGATTGGGCTAAGGATGTCTCAGTTGCTGCGAGTATTCGTATGAGGAGATACACAACACACACAGAGGAGGAGGAGGGAGAGACGGTACCAAATCGGCGTCAGAGGAAAACTCGGGCGATGGCGGCGGCGGCGGCTTCTCAAACATATCATGTATCTCAGATATCCCAGATGTCGAGTGGCTGTCGCCGGCGGACACCAGATGATCAGCCTGCCATACCTGAGGAGTCGGACATGTCACGTGAATGGATGATATCTAGGCTGGCCATGTTACATGGAAGGGGGAAGTGGACGGAGCATCGTGACATATGTATACTAGCGTTGCCTGTAAAAGATAGGAAGCAGCTCACACGCATGAACATGGGCGGCCCTCCCCGTGGACATACTGTGTGGGACTGGTGCTTGTGCGATCTCTTTGGTTGCGAGTGGTACCTCTCGTTCGACAGTTCCGCTGGGTCCCGTGAGAAATACTGCAAGCATTTGCTGACTGTGATTGGTATGCAACACTTGTTCGACTTGTTTGTTCTACCCAGGCCGCCTGGTGTGAGACATGTGAAGGCGAGAGGATGAGCAAACGTATTGCCGCTAATTTTGAGAATGAAACGGAGTGGAGGTGTGAGAATATTGAGCGTCTTGGGATGGAGATCTTGGGAGATAGTAAGACTGTTGTAAACTGGATGTGTGGTGAGTGGCAGATTCGCAACAAGCAGTATGTACGACTGGTGGGAACACTACAAAATACGGTATCGATGCTGTCTGGATGGGGACTGACCCCACCTGCATCGGGACAGAATATGTATAAGCATTTCTTTCGTGAGGGTAATGAGCGTTCGGACAGATTGTCGTGGGAGGCCAGAGGTGGCCAAACTATTACTCGCTGGTTTGCATATGATAAGTTCCTCGGTACTCGTAAGACTGCTCTCCGTGGTGCATTCGATGGGGGTGTCAGTAATGAAGGATGTGGAGGTGGGTGGTGGCTTCAGATTGGCGTTGTAGGTAGGGGTTTCAGCGTGCAGGTTGATTTTCCCATCTCCTCCTCCTCCTCCTCCTCCTCCTGCACCAGCTCGCACAGCTTCCATTGGCACGATGTGGCCGAGGAGGCGATGAGCATGCCCCCTGGTAGCACGGTAACCTGCTGTGAACTAGCTGCCTGTGCTGCCCTGACGAGAGCTGCTGCTAAGGTGGCGTGCGCTCTGCTGCGACCTACCTAAGTTGGTGGGGGCTCAGTTGCACTGCTCCGCCGATTCGGATTTGGATTCTAGTGGCGGACCGCAAACCGCAAAAAAAAACCAAGGTTGACGGTTTACCGCCGGCGCCCAGTAATTCCGGGGCGCTGGAGAGCTAGTTGGCAAGAAAATCTCGACGGACCTTTTGCTGACTTTTGGTCGATTGAAAATTTCGTTCTCAAAATTCAACCATTCGTTAGAGCTCTAGTATTTTTTCCCGTGATATTCGATCTTATTCCCGCTCGCCATCTTGATCTCAGCTCGATCGGGTACCGTTTACTGCCAAAAAGCAGGCAGGCGGGATCGGCCGTTTCGAGTCACCCTGATACGCGCTGTCGGTTTTCTGAACATAATTCGAGCTTCAGGACAGCTACAGGGCCAGTAAGCACAGCTAATCGATGTAGAATGATCAGGCGCGTTCGCCTGTTGAATCCAGAGGCCTGAACTCGGTCTGCTAGCCGAGCTACGTTCAAAAACCTATTCGTATTATCCGAGTCATCTTGACAGACGCTCTTGGTATTTTGTGCTTAACTCGAGCTGTGGGGCAGCTACAGAGCTCATAGTCACAGAAATGGATTGGAAATCATCAGGCGCGTTCGTCTGTTGAATCGAGAGCTCTGAACTCGCCCTGCTGCCCGAGCTAGAATCGCGAAACTATTTGTATTGTTCGAATCATCTGAAGAGATACTGTCGCTTTCTAAACTGAACTCGGGCTGTAGGGGGCTACAGTGCTGGTGGGGACCGCAATCGGTTTGGAGACATCAGGCGCGTCCGCCTGTGGAAGCCAGAGCTCGGAACTCGGCCTGCTGCCTGAACTCGGTCCGCGAACCTGTTCGTATTGTTCGAGTCATCCTGAAAGATGCTGTCGGTTTTCTGCACTTAACTCGGGCTGTAGGGGAGCTGCAGGGCTGGTAATCACAGGAATCGATTCGGAGACATCAGACGCGTCCGCCTGTCGCATTCAGAGGCCTGAACTCGGTCTGATACTCGAGCTGGGTTTAGGAAACTATTCGTTTTGTTTGAGTTATCTTCAGAGGTGCTGTTGATTAGCGCACGTAACTCGGGCTGTAGCAGAGCTGCAGAGCTCGTACAGAAGACAATCCAGAAGCATCAGGGCGCGTTCGGCTGTTGGATCGAGAGGTCTGAAATCGCTTGGGCTGAAAAACTATTCGTTCTCTGCAATTTTTTTTACATTATACATAGTCAGGAAGCTCTACGAGTCCCCCGGCGGTAAGAAAGGTTGACGGTTTACCGCCGGCGCCCAGTTCCGGGGCGCTGGAGAGCTAGTTGGCAAGGAAAATCTCGACGGACCTAACTCGTAGAGCTTCCCTTAGCAAGTTATTGCTGGAAGCTAAGAGTAATTCCAGCGCGCCCCAGAGCTAGGTGGCTCGAAAAATCTCGACTGAACTTTTGACAACTTTTGCTCGGTTGAAAATTTTGTTCTCGAAATTTGACAATTCGTTTGTGCTCTAGTATTTTTTCCCGTGATATTCGATCTTATTCCCGCTCGCCATCTTGATCTCAGCTCGATCGGGTGAATATTACTATCGAAAAGCGTCATGGCGGGATCGGCTGTTTTGAGTCATCTTGATACGTGCTGACGGTTTTCTGAACATAACTCGAGCTTTAGGACAGCTACAGAGCTCGTAAGCACAGCTAATCGATGTAGAATGATTAGGCGCGTTCGGCTGTTCAATCGAGAGGTCTGAACTCGGTCTGTCAGCCGAGCTAGGTCCGCAAACCTGTTCGTATTATTCGAGTCATCTTGAGAAGTGCTCTCGGTTTTCTTCACCCAACTCGCGCTGAGGGGGCTACAGTGCTGGTGGTCACAGGAATCGATTTGAAGACATCAGGCGCGTCCGCCTGTTGAATCCAGAGCTCGGAACTCGGTCTGCTGCCCAAAGGAGATCTGCAAAACTTCTATATTGTTCGTCATTCTCAGAAGTGCTGTCGGTTTTCTGCACCTAACTCGGGCCTGTAGGGGGCTGCAGGGCTGGTAATGACAGAAGTCGATTCGCAGACATCAGACGCGTCCGCCTGTCGCATTCAGAGGTCAACAAATATTCACTATAAGTCGGAATGTTGGATGCTGTCGGTTTTCTCAACTTAAGTCGAGGTAGGAAGCTCTACGAGTTCCCCGGCTCAAGAACCGCACGGCTCAAGAACCGCAAGGGTTCTAGCGTGCTCCCCCCTCCCCCCTCCACCTCCGCGCGGCCTCCTTCCTCTGGGCGCTGGTCTCCGCTCCCTGTGGGCGCGTTCTCTTCTCCCTCGGGGCGCGCAGTCCCCCGCGGGCGCCGCCGTAGTATTCTGATTCTGGGAATTTCCAGCCACGTCTTGGGACGAGCCTGAGGACCAGGCAAGGCTTCTGGAGCAGTGGGGTCTTGGCAATTGGCTTGAGACAAGAGAGCAGGGGCTTCAGAGGCAGACTTCATTAGATCTCGACGACGACAGGCTCATCAGCCCGACTGTCCCCCTTATTCGTACAGAAGGTTATCGCTTCGATTCAGTTCTCAGGGTTGCTTCTGCTCAACTACTTAAACGACGCAGAGAGGAACAGGGTTTTCGAAATCGTTGGAATATCCCCGAAGATCTCCTTAGAGGCGACGTAGGAATCATGTCGAGCTCCGTGGAAGCAGCTGCTGCTACTGCGGGTACTAAGAGACAGCGAGGTCCTGATGTCCAGGCGCGCAGGACCCAGACGCTTGCACAATTCACTGATCCCTTCCAGCGTATGATGATTGAGGGAATGTTCAAACAGGAAGACGTAGGTGACGATATCCGCGAGACTGTGGAGGCCACAAAGACAGACATCAAGAGGATGGACGGAGTTTTAGCAGAACACACTAAACGTATGGACGAAACGGATAAACGTATGGACGAACTCGGGAAAACATTAAAAACGGTTCAGAATGGGAGTGCGGTGTCTACCTTCAGTGCTGGGAGTGGCCCCGCTGACGGGGGCGGTGGAGGAGGCGGGGGGTAGGAACCAGTTCTCTCCAACATACATCGAGGTCAAGGGGTGGGTTACGGATTGGGCCAATCATCAGAATCGTTGTGCTCAAATGTTGACTTCTGACGACACCATGATACTCGTAGACAATATATCCAAAGTTATTGCCTCAGATGACCAGGCCTTTCTCAGCAAGGAGGGGACAGAGCGTATCAATGCGGGTCGCTACATGTTCGGCAGTTGTCGCATCAAGTTTCTTCCATTCACTGATCGAGAGGTGTTATATCGTTTCCAGAAGCTCCTCAGGATCATTGTGACTCCCACTGCACAGCGAGCCCCCTTGCCAGAAGGGACGACTATTCCAGATCCCAGCGTGCTCATCGCAGGCATGACGCAGGTCATCGACCCGACTCAGTTACGTTTCAATATCGAATCAGCTCCTTGGAAGCGCGACCATGTTCGTGCAGTTGGTCGCTTCTGCGGGGCCTGGCGTAACGTGTGCCAGCGCCACGGCTTGGTCCTGGAGGTGAGGGGAGAGGTTGGCCCCCCGAAATCGAACATGTGGGTCAAGGCTCAGGGCGACCGACTCCTCCGCCCGATCTGTATCGCTGAATTCGGAGCAGCCCAGACGTGGACGATCCATGAGACGCAGTGGGGCCAACTTCAGGTGAAGTTCCCAAATCTGACGATCACAGCGACGGACTTCGAGGTAGAGGTCAACCGCAAGGTGTGACCGAATCGGCACCGGCTGTCGGGGATCAAGTTGGGATGCTGGAACCTCGACAAGGCTGGTGAGAACAACTTCAGAGGCGTGGAGGTGCTCAACCATATGCGTGCGTGTGGCGGTCTGTTCGCGCTTCAGGAGGCCCAGAATATAATTCATGCAGATGCCGCCCGTCTCGGATGGCAGATCAAGCACAGTGCCTGCAGGAAGGCGGGGCTCCTCTTCGATCGAAGTTGGGCCTCGACGTCCAGGGAATTCGTTACTACTTTCTCTAGATTCGCCATTGGTGTGTTCGGTACATCCATCTCGCCCTTGGTTGTCTGCTCTCTTTACCTGCCCGGTTCTCATCGAGAAGATTGCGAAGCGGAGTATGAACTCACGCTTGAGCGTGTGTCTGCCACTTTCAGAAGCCTCAGACACAGGTATAGCCAGGCCAGCTTTGTTTGTTTGCTTGACGGGAATGTTGAGCTACCGCCACTATGTGAGTTAGAATGTAATGGGGAATTGTATCTTGCCACGGGAGAGGGCTTGAGGAAGGAGGTCAGGACCTTGGCATGTGGTACGGAGGAGAGGGAGCGTATCAACAGGAGGAGGAGGATGATGGAGATGCTACTGGGGTTCATGCAGACCCACATGTTTAAGGCGGCCAATACCTTTTCTGCAGATAGGCGTCCTACTTGGGAAGCGTGGGGCGAGCAACGTAGCTTTGGACGAATTCAGAAGGTGCTCGATTACATCTTGGTGCCCAGCCGCTGGGAGTGCTCTGAGTGTGAAGTTTGTTGGTGTTATGCAAGAGGAGGAAGGAGGAATAGGAGTCGATTAAGTGATCATGCACTTCTAACTGGGCTGTTTGCATCGCCTGGCCGTGTGATTGTGCGACGTGACCACAGGGAGCGGGTGGAGCCGCCGGCGCCCTCTTTGGTAGGATATCGATGCGTGACATGGGGAGATGAGTTCAATGCCAGGAGGAGGGTGGATCGGAGCTTGGGAGATGTTGTGTTTCGTGGGATTCCCGCGCGTTCGCTCGAGATGGAGCCAGCCAGCTTACCTAGCACGCTCATCCAGTCTTTTGTTGCTGCTCCTGACGTGGACTTTACCACGACGCAGAGCGGCAAGCAGAGGCCACCTGTGAGGCCGATCGAGTTGACTCGTCTTTTGGAGAGATGGCGGGAACTACCGTCAGACACGACTCCAGAGGAAAAGAAACGTCTCAGGAGTGAGCTTAATCTACATCGCCGTCGATATCGCAGAGATGTTGCAGCCTGGAAGTGTCCCCTCAATCGTCGAAAGACTCGTCATCATATGAAACACTTGGTGGTGGAGGGCCAGGAGACGGAGGACAGGGAGGTTTGGAGGAAGGAGCTCGACAGTTTCTGCAGAAATAAGCTTTCATCGCATCAGATGCGGGAGGAGAACGCTAGTATGATGGAGGAGATCAAGGAGAAGGCGAGGGAGGAGCTCTGTAGCAGCACGTATTCGACCATCACTATGGCGTTACTCGGACGTGGGCGGGCGCGTCTCCGTACACAACGAGCCACAGGGCCAGATCGAGTACCATGTGAGGTGTTAAAGTGTCTCCCTTGGACGGTATTGCGCAACATCCGACGCCTGTTCGACGATATGCTACACATGTGCACACCGTACCCCTCCTCATGGCGTGATATCCTCATCTCCTTTATGCCCAAGCTTCCTGGCATCACGGATCTTAGGGACGGTAGGCTTCTATGTATGCAGAACGCTATTGCACGATGGTACAGCACATGTATTGTTATCTTGGTGGAACAACATGTCGAGCGAAACGGTCTCTTTCGCCCTCTCGGTCTTTACGGCTTCCAATCTAATCGCACCACGAACGAGATTACGGCGAGTTTGAAACACATCGGACAGCATGCTTCTACATGGGGAAAGGGGGAAACAGCACATCTGGCCAATGCAGATATCCTACAAGCCTTCGACCATTGCACGGTAGCCAATGTTAGACGGGGTTTACAGCACGCGCATGTACCTTATCATCTTCAATATGCGTTTCTTGATCCACTATGCGATAGTGTGGGGACGGTTTGCCATGAAAGTATCGAGGTGGAGGGTGTGAGATGGGATAGATGTATTAGAACGGGCGGTGCCGAGGGACCCCTAGGGTTCAATCTTATTATTGCTGCGATGTGGCAGGAAACCTTCCGACAATGGGATAGACAGAACATAGGTTATCAAGTGTGTTTTAAAACTGGGGATCCCATGGAGTCTGGCAAATCGTCCTACACGTCGGTCGTCAATCACTTCGTATGGGCAGACAATTGCTACATCTTGGCACGAAGCAGGGAAGAATTGGCACGCATGATTCACGACCTTACTGTTAGACTCCACGATTTCGGCATGCGCTGGAAACCCTCAAGCTTGCTTTACATGGTCTTCGGAGCCGACGCTGCGAGAGATGCAGAGGGGCTGATCCTATCTTCAGCCGGCTTACTTGTACCCTTCCTGAATGACGTTATGCGGTTCAGGCGTGTTACTGAGATGACGGTTCTAGGCGTCCAGTTGTTCTCTGATTATAAGTACTCCTCGCACCTTGATGTGGACTCTAGGATTGAGGCGGCTCGTCGGACATTTTATTCCCAGGCAGGATATTTTCGGAACAAAAGCACGCCTCTGAAGGACAAGTTCCTACGATACCAGCAACAGGTTCAGAGTATTGCCCTTTTCGGTGCGGATGGCTGCACGGCCGACAAGGATAGCCTCCATGCATTGCACGCGTTTGAGGGCAAGTGTTTATGCTTCATGCTTCGATGCCGCCGAGAACCAGACGAATCCCATGCTACATGGAACGAGAGAAGATACAGCGATGCCAGATCGAGGTTCGCAGAGGCTGGGTACCACAGTTTGGTCCAGAGATTTCTCCGAGCTCAGTGGCTGCTGGCAAAGGATGTCTCGGCATATGCGCAGAGGTTGTATCAGGGAGAGGACATGACGGACGAGCATAGAGCATGGAGTGATGCACGCATGTGTTTGATTGCCTTTGGAATAAGTTATGATACGCTGCGCACACTTGAGGGAGAAGCCCTTCGGGCTTTCGGCAAGTGGAGGGAATGTGGAGTTATGAAACGCTGGAGGTCAGGAGGGCAAGCGATCGGACAACGTTGTTGGCAGACACCCTTTCATGAGTTCTTTGGCCCACGGTGGTGGGAAGTATTCCAAGGCGGCCTTCATGCCTTCATGCAGTTTGCAACTCATCATTGTACACCCTCTATGCTTAAGCTTTTCCAGAAGAAATGCAAAGGTATCCATGATGGTAACTCCCCCGTCTTTCTGGCTGAACGAAATGAGGAGTATGTTGTTCCAGAGGATGATTCTCCCGCTGCACGCCTGCGATTCAGTAAGAGATTAGCAATCCACAACATGAAGAGCACATGTTGGGACGTGACTTCAGGAGGCGTGCCGTTGGAGATCACAGGAGATTCTCTTCTTATCATTTGCTGGCTTTGCGGCCTCTGGAATGCCGATAATCACTTATACCAGACACGTGTTGATAATATGATTAATGCTTTGGAAGGAATGTGTTGTATGTATGGTGTGAGACCTGCTGAAGCAGGACGCGATCTTCTGAAGCATGAGTTTCGGGAATGGAATGAGAAAGCCGACCTCCTTACCCACCAGGCCCGCGAGGGCCACCAATACACGAACGAACAGTACCAGTTGCAGCCATACGAACAGTCATGCTATGAACCTTGCCTCATCAAAGCGGGCTTTGATGGTGGTGTGTGCAGCCTGGGAGCAGGACGTGGAGCTTGGATTCAGATTGGATTGCGTTCTCGATTCTCCCATCTCTCGCCCACCTCTTCCTTCTGTGAATCCCCACAGATTATCTTCAAGGACGTTTACGTTTGTTCCTTCGCTCTCCAAGACGGGTCCACGGTGACGGATACGGAACTCTCCGCTGCAGAGTGCGTTATTGCAGCACTCCCACGGGTTTTGCAGGCCTATTTTAGCGATAAGTTGTGTGATTGATGATTCTCTTTTGTGTGTTGCCTTCATGCGTGCACACATTGTGTTGATGTACACACTCCTTATAAGAGCTGCCAGAGGCTACCGCCTAAGCCGCCCCCCACGTGCTTGGCGTGGTGAGGCTTTCGCCTTAGCCGCTCGGTGGCCCGCGTTTGGCGTGCCCGCCCGCCTCGGACTGGACGGGGCCTTAGGGCCCGTGTGTCCGCGAAACGAAAACCAAGGTTGACGGTTTACCGCCGGCGCCCAGTTTTGGTGACTTTTGGTCGGTTGAAAATTTTGTTCTCGGAATTCAACAATTCGTTAGAGCTCTAGTATTTTTTCCCGTGATATTCGATCTTATTCCCGCTCGCCATCTTAAAAAGCACTCCGGCGGGATCGGCTCTTTCGAGTCATCTTGATACGCGGTGACGGTTTTCTCAAGATAACTCGAGCTTCAGAGCAGCTACAGAGCTGGTCAGCACAGCTTATGGATTCAGAATTATCAGGCGCGTTCGCCTGTTGAAGCCAGAGGTTTGAACTCGGTCTGCTAGCCGAGCTAGGTCCGCAAACCTATTCGTATTATTCGAGTCATCTTGACAGACGCTCTCGGTTTTCTGTACTCAACTCGAGATACAGCACAGCTACAGAGCTGATACGTACAGAATCTGATTCAGAATCATTAGTGGCCGTTGTCTGTCGAATCCAGAGCTCTGAACTCGGTCTGCTGCCCAATCTAGAATCGCAAAACTATTCGTATCGTTCGAGTCATCTTGAGAGATGCTGTCGGTTCTCTGCACTTAACGTGGGCTGTAGGGGGGCTGCATGGCTGGTAATTACTGGAATCGATTCGAAACATCAGACGCGTCCGCCTCCTGAATCCAGAGCTCCGAACTCTGTCCGCTGCACGAACTAGGTCCGCAAAACTATTCGTATTGTTCAAGCATGTTGAGAGGTGCTGTCGGTTTCCTGCACTTAATTCGGGCTGTAGGGGGGCTGCAGGGCTGGTAATCACAGGAATCGATTCAGATACATCAGGCGCGTCCGCCTGTGGCATGCAGAGGTCTGATCTCGGTGTGATACTCGAGCTAGGTTTGCCAAACTATTCGTATTGTTCGAGTCATCTTGAGAGGTGCTGTCGATTTACGCACGAAACTCGGGCTGTAGGAGAGCTAGAAATCTCGTACAGAAGACAATCCAGAAGCATAGGAGGCGTTCGGCTGTTGCATCTGCGAGGTCTGAAATTGTTTGGGCTGAAAAAACTATTTTTTCATTGTATTTACATTATATGTTGTCAGGAAGCTCTACGAGTCCCCCGGCGGTAAGAAAGGTTGACGGTTTACCGCCGGCGCCCAGTTGGCCCAGCCGGCCGAGGCGGACAATGTGATAACTTTTGGGTGGTTTTGCAAAAAATTGAAAGATATTTGACCATTTATTTTGAGAAAACAGATTTTTACGCCGAGCATTGGCATATAAACTCCTCTCTGACAGCAGCTCAGCTCTCTCGATGCATTTTTGCGTGAGTTGACTTCCAGGAACTGAGCGAATATGAACATTGAAAAAAATCGAATTTGAAGATTTCGAAAAATCTCATTTTTTTGATTCTGTGTCGATTCTCTGCACTCTTACCAGTGAGAGGAGCTCTACGAGGTTCCCGGCGGTGACCAGGTTGACGGTTCACCGCCGGCGCCAGTAATTCCGGCGCGCTGGAGAGCTAGTTGGCAAGAAAAATCTCGACGGAACTTTTGCTGACTTTTGGTCGGTTGAAAATTTTGTTCTCGAAATTTGACCATTCGTCAGAGCTCTAGTATTTTTTCCCGTGTTATTCGATCTTTTTCCCGCTCGCCATCTTGATTTCGGCTTGATCGGGTGAATATTACTATCGAAAAGCACTGTGGCGGGATCGGCCGTTTCGAGTCATCTTGATACGCGCTGACGGTTTTCTGAACATAACTCGAGCTTTAGGACAGCTACAGAGCTGGTAAGCACAGCTAATTGATGTAGAATGTTCAGGCGCGTTCGTCTGTTGAATCGAGAGGTCTGAACTCGGTCTTTTAGCAGAGCTAGGTCTCCAAACCTATTCGTATTATTCGAGTCATCTTGACAGGAACTCTCGGTTTTCTGTATTTAACTCGAGCTGTAGGACAGCTACAGAGCTGATATTCTCAGAAACGGATTCTGAATCATCAGTTGCGTTTGTCTGTCGAATCCCGAGCTCTGAACTCGGTCTGCTGCCCGATCTAGAAACGCGAAACTATTCGTATTGGTTGAGTCATCTTGAGAAGTGCTCTCGGTTTTCTTCACTGAACTCGCGCTGAGGGGGGCTACAGTGCTGGTGGTCACAGGGATCGATTTGAAGACATCAGGCGCGTCCGCTTGTCGAATCCAGAGCTCGGAACTCAGTCTGCTGCCCGAATTAGGTCTGCGAAACTACTGTATTATTCGAGTCTTCCTGAGAGGTGCTGTCGGTTTTTTGCATTAACTCGTCTGTAGGGGGGCTGCGGGGCTGGTAATGACAGGAGTCGATTCGCAGACATCAGACGCGTCCGCCTGTCGCATTCAGAGGTCAAAAAATATTCTCTATGAGTCGGAGTGTTGGTAGGTGCCGTCGGTTTTCTTAACTAAAGTCGAACTAGGAAGCTCTACGAGTCTCCCGGCGGTAACCAAGGATGTGAAAGATTGTAAAGTTATGATCTCGGGGATCAAAGGAGGCTTTGATGGTGGGAGATCGATTCTTGGTGTAGGCTGTGGCTGGTATCTGGATTGCTATGTGTGTAGTGCTCTCCCCTCTTCCTCTTACTATAATCAGACTGGCTGGCGCCAGAATGTAGGTTTCAAAAGCTTCCATCTCCCAGCGCAATGCACAATCACAGAGGCTGAGTTAGAGGCCGCCCGAGAGCTCCTTTTAGGAGTGGTGCAAATCCTGAGTTTGTCAGGATTTCCCCTGTAGGACTGGGTCTGGGGCTCCTAAGGAGCTTAACCCTGCCAGGACCCGCTTAGAACGCCTAGAACCAAGGTTGACGGTTTACCGCCGGCGCCCAGTCCGGGGCGCTGGAGAGCTAGTTGGCAAGAAAAATCTCGACGGACCTTTTTCTGACTTTTGGTCGGTTGAAAATTTTGTTCTCAAAATTCAACAATTCGTTAGAGCTCTAGTATTTTTTCCCATGATATTCGATCTCATTCCCGCTCGCCATCTTGATCTCAGCTCGATCGGGTACCTTTTACTGCCAAAAAGCAGGCCGGCGGGATCGGCCGTTTCGAGTCATCTTGATACGCGCTGTCGGTTTTATCAAGATAACTCGAGCTTCAGGACAGCTACAGAGCTGGTGAGCACTGGCTCAAGGCGTGGTTGGTCAAGGCGTGGTTGCTCTGCGCAGCCGACAGGGGTTTTAAACTCTGCCTGGACCTCGTCTCCAGTTTAGAGCCCCTACGCCAGCAAAGTTGTGTTTCGCTTACGTTACGAGGGCATGCGCGCATCAAGCCCCTTGGGGAGTGGGCTTCATAGCTTCCCTCTTGCCAGTTTTCAATCAGCTGAATCTTGTTGTGCACTCAGGACGCGTTACAGATAGCAGATTCAACTTGGTTGTGGCAATTTCTTCAGTTGCACTTGTACTTTGTCTCCTTGCCTCGTTCTCTTCCACATTGCAGTTATGGAGGAAATGACAAAAGAAGAGGAGTTGGACATCGAAGGTATGGGAGGGGATGATCTTCAAAGCAAGATCCGTGGGGGTATACCGCCAGGTCTCTTGGATGCAGCAGCGGGAGCAGCAGGTGGACTTTTGGAGGAAGAAAAGGATGCTAAACGTCGTCGTCAGAGTGAGTTGGCACGGCAGCAGCGTGAGCAGGCATTGATTCAACAGCAACAACAGCAGCTGAATCCTCAGTTGGCGGCACTCTCGCAGCTGCTCGATTCGAAGTTTGCCACGCAAAAGGAGAATTTCCAGTCTATTATGCAAGGTGAAGTTGCGCCGATCAAACTGAAGTTGGAAGAACACAGTACCGATTTGCAACGCCTCAATGCACAGGTGCAGTCACAGCAGAGACAGTTAGAAGCCCTCCAAAGTAAAACGAATGCCGATGCCTCAACAGTTGCTTCATCACGTGGGACTGGGTCGGGGAATCCTGGCTTCCAGTTCCAGGGTACTCGTGGGGAGTTTGGCTTCAAGGGTCCGAGGCCAACCTTTCAACCAACGATGATAACTATAAAAGGATGGGCACGCACAGCGTCAGAAGAGCTTCATAAACGATCCAAGGCTTTACTCCCTGGAGCGGTGGCCCAGCGCCTCCTTGCGACTCTATTTCAAAAAGCGAATTGCTTGGCGCACGTGGATGAGATAAAAACGAATGATGAGAACAGTAAGAACCCCATGGGATGTTATCAGCTCAAGATATGCTTCAAAGCCACGGCGACGAAGGATATGATGTGGGATTTTCGCAAAGCGTTCATTCAATGTTTCGAGCAGAAAGCCATCTTTGAGGATCCACACGACGCGACCACGTATAACCACATCTGTGATGAAAGGCTCACGGTTACGGTGGAGGCCTCTCCGTGGCAAGAACCGCACATCAAAGCTGCTGGCAAATTCAAGGCCCTATTTTATAAGCATCGTTCGTGTGCCAGCGCCTTTGTAAAGGTGGAAAAATACGGACCCCCAGCCACGTTTCTATGGGCTTACCCGTCCGAGCAGCAGCTGCAAAAGGGACAGTGTGTTGCCTCATGGAAGCCTGATCGTGCAGTGGGTTGGAAGATTGATGAGGATATGATCAAGGAAGTCGATCCAAACTTCAAACTGGGGGATTTCAAAGCTGATCTCATGAGTTGACGGTGCCCTGGCAAGTGGCACGAACAATTGGCTGAGGTTGATCGCTCAATTTTCAGCTGGAACGTTCGATTGCTAGGGATTGCACAATGCCACGAGATTTTCGCCCAGGTCTTCAATTCAAGCAATGTGATTCTCCTTCAAGAGTGCCAGTTTGTCTCCGATCGTGTTGCTGAGGAACACGGTTGGAATCTTTGGCGCTCCTCTTGTGAGCGAGCTTGCGTGGGCCTCCGAGGTGTTTGGAAGGATGATGTCCAACGCGAGGCCAGAGGCGACCGTTGGGTTGCCGTTGTTTGCTCTAATGTCATCTTTCTCTCTCTTTACTTGCCCCATAAGTATTTGCATGGAAAGTCTCGTGAGCAGTTTTTGCGTACGCTTAGTGTATACCAAGAAGTGCTGAGGGATGCAGCGCTCAATGTTGCCAGATTGAAAAAGCAGTTTCGAATTCAGGATGTTGTTTTAGGAACTGATGCTAATGTAGAGGTCGAGCCTCAGGTTTTCCACATGTCTCAGGCTGTCTCGGGTCCTAGTGTTGTAGGTGTGCCTATTGTCCCTCGTACGAGGGATGGCGGATTTCAGAGGCGATCTAAGGAGTTTGCTTTGGAACTCAGTGAGGCTCTTACTTTCACTATTGGCACCCTGGGCCTCCAGTTGGCCAACACTTTCAACCCTGCGAGGCTCCCTACCTGGCGCTCTGCTAAATGGGCTCACTACAGGCACCTACCTCAAGAACAGCAGTACTCTCACGTCTACGACTACATAGGTGTACCTTCGTCTTGGGGAGCTCCTGAGGTCTCCGTCTTGTGGCCACAGCCGGGGGCAGCACATATGTCTGGGAGCTCGGCCTCGAGCTTTTGGAGTGATCATGGACTGCTACACTTGCGTATCCCTGCTCGTGTCTTGCCTCGTCGAGTTGTGCGTCCCAATCCTGTCCGCAACACACGTTGGCACGTTCAGTCTCATCGTGTACCTCTTTTGCGCTATGCGGTTGATGCAGCCCTGGTGTCTGGCAACAGCCAGACAGAACAGACCGATTGGAGTGGACATACGGGTCTCTCGCCCACGGAGCTAGGTGACAAGATTCGACAGCCTTGTGAGGAAATCGGCGAGGTCCCCACCAAAGCAGACCTTACCCCGAAAGTTTCTGAGCAGTATGTTGCCGCTCGGGAGGCTGCACTTGAGATGAGGAGGAAGAGAAATAAGGGTGAATGCACGGAGGAGGAGTTCAAGAAGGCGAGGAGGAGGTACAGATATGAGAGGAGGAAGCATGGGAGGAATATCTTGGAGTATGAGTTCCGTCCAGGTCTACAGCATCGAACATACCTTAAGACGCTCAAAGTTGAGGGAGTGCACACTTGGGACAAGTCTAAGTGGGAGAAGGCCCTCAGAGCGCACGGTTTGGCCATGTACACTGATGAACATGAGCGTGCACGCACAAACAGTAAGCTGGAGGAGATGAGGAAGAGGTTGCAGGAGGTGAATATGCAGGAGTACCAGCCTATCGATATCGGCCTGCTCATGCGTGCTAGGTCTCGTCTTCGTTCAGGAAAGGCCGTAGGTGAGGACAACATCAGCGTCTCCATGCTTAAGCACATCCCTTGGTCAGGTTGTCTTCAAGTCTTGCGGTGCTTTCAGCAGCTGTTTATGCGCGGGTATTGCACACCCACAGCATGGCGCCATATATGTATACAGCTGATGCCGAAGTCTGTGAAGACTTGCGAATTCAATGACACACGAGTTTTATCATTATTACCTTGCCTGTCAAAATGGTATATGTCATGTCTCACCTTGTTGGCCGTGGACCATCTCAAACGGAGTGTTGCCCCCGAGGTCATGCTCTTCGGGTTTGTTGCTGGAAGACGGACACACGAGATTACAGGTGGTTTGAAGAGAGTTGCTCAGCACGCGACGGAATGGGGGAGGTCACATTGTATGCACACGGCGAGCTTAGACGTGTATCGTGCTCTTGGTAACGTACAGGTGGCCGACGTTGCTGACTGCCTGGAGGAGTTGAGGTTTCCACCTGAACTTAGTTATGCGCTCATGGAGGGCCTAGCTGAGAACAGGGCCGATTTATCCTTCCAGCAGGTGGACGTCTCGGACATAGCTTGGGATAGTTGTATCCGCACAGGTAGTGTTGAGGCTCCGCTCTTTTGGCTGTGTGAGAGTGTGCTCATGTTCCGTTCTGTGGTCTTGAGTTGGCAGGAGCGGGGGATGGGAGTGCAGTTGACGCAGCAGACAGGGACTCGTCATCTTACACATGCGATTTGGGCCGACAATGTTCTGTTGTGTGCCAGAGATCAGAGCGAGTTGACGACCATGATTGCGGAGATCAGTGTCCCACTTTATCACAGAAAGTACAGATGGAAACCGAGTAGCTTGCAGTTTATTCGCTTCGGCTATGATGAGCCTGGGACCGAGAGTTTGGATGTCTCTTTTGCGTTGCCGAATTCCCAGGATAAGCGTCAGAGAGTGACTATAACGTTGCAGCAGACAGATCGTTTGGAAATACTTGGCACGATTCTTGAGAACAGCATGCGGCAACATGAGGACTTAAATCATCGGATTTCTCTCGCTCAAAAGGCGTTTTGGCAAGATAAGAAGTATTACATGTGCCAGGGTATTAGGTTGAAGAAAAGATTGTTGCGATACGACTCACGTGTAAGAAGCCGATTATTGTTTGCAGTGGAAGGGATGACAGCTGACAAAAATGCTATTGAATCGATTCATGCGTTCGAAGGCCGCTTACTTTCGAAGATGGTATGGAGACGGAAACGTGACACTGATAGTTGGCCACAGTTTTTTTTTTCAGAGCGTGTACTTGACGGGGCGGAAAGCACTCAGGACAGCTCAGATGCCGAGTGCGGTTCAGCTCTTTCTTTTCAAACAGTGGAGTTGGGCAAAGGATGTGGCGACGACAACTGCTCAAAACGGGATCCGCCAAGTTGATGACGCCCAGCCTACAATTGATCCAATGGAAATGGGTGGTGCAGTGTCTCTTGATATGGATGGGATGTCTCAGAATGCGGGTGCTACTGTACCGATTACCACGGACTTGATGTCTCAGAATGCGGGCGCGGTCGTACCGATTACCACGGGTTCGATGTCTTTGAATGCGGGTGCTGCTGTACCGATTACCAGAGATCTGAAACGACGGAGGGTGACTGTTATTGTGGCCCCTGTCCTTACTGCCCGAGGGGACCTCACCGTTGCTCTGCCAGAGGGTCAGGAGAACAGCGCCACGAGTCAGAACCGACGACGGCTTATCTCTCAGGCGTCCCGTGCTGCTGCCAAAAGGAGCAGGAATGCTCCCACATCATCAACGCCATCATCATCATCAGCCCCTACACCAGCGCCAGCAGCCATGCGAAGAAGGTTTCGAAGTGATATGGTGGGGGTGAGTGCGGATGACCCTTTCTTGCAGGCTCGTTACACGATGATGCGTGCCGCCAGCCCGTGGACTCAGCAGATGGATGCCGTTATTCGCACCTATAACTCGCAGGAAGCACGATCCTTTACACGTCGAAGGGAAGGTGGAAAAACGGTGGGACTTCGTCCGTGGGGCTTGCCATTTGAAACGGTGGGTGGAGATGCTTGGTATGATACTCTTGAGTGGACTCAGGCAGGGTGGAGATGTTTTATCCGTACGTTGCTTTCGGAATGGGACCTACAACATGTTTTAGAATATGCTCACCTGCCTGAACCAAAACCCTGGAGGCCGAAAAACGACGAGGAGGAGGTGGAGGGGACGGAGGAGAGAAATAATGAGATTGCAAAGCGGCTCGCCTTTAACTTCGAGAATGCCAGCGTCTGGAACTACGAGGCCGAAGGGATTCCCGTCGAGCTCTGTGGTGACTCCCAGGTGGTAGTGAACTGGCTGGTGGGACAATATGTATGTACGACGGAAGTGTATTGTGAGACCATTGCACACATCCAAAGTATATTATACAGATTACACTTGAACTACCGCGTGAATCTGAGGCCGCCGTCTTGGGGTTTAGATCCTTGGAAGTGGTGTTATCGTGAGGGAAACGAGCGTGCTGATGCTGAAACTTAGAAGGCCCGCACGGGCCAGAACCATCGTACTTTCGACCCGTACATTCATACTCTCAGAAGGGAACAAATAAAGGGGATTCGCGGCTACTTCGATGGTGGTCGTTCCTCCCACGGTGTTGGAATTGGTTGGGTTATTAACTTATTCGTGCTCCCCCTCCCTGCTCTTCAACACTCTCAAGGCTCTTGGCTATTCAACATAGCCTCCGAGGCTGCCGCCATCCCGCCGACCTGCACGGTTAGTCAAGCTGAGCTCTTGGCCAGCAAGCGCCTCGCTGAAGGTGTCGAGCACCTGCTGCTCCTCTGCTGCGGACCTGAATCCTGAGCGGGGGCTCCTTTGTCCCTGTGGGCTCCGAGCAAAGCAAAAACCAAGGTTGACGGTTTACCGCCGGCGCCCAGTTGGCAAGAATAATCTCGACGGAACTTGTGCTGACTTTTGGTCGGTTGAAAATTTTGTTCTCGAAATTCAACAATTCGTCAGGGCTCTAGTTTTTTTTTCCCGTGATATTGGATCTCATTCCCGCTCGCCATCTTGATCTCAGCTCGATCGGGTGAATATTACACTCGAAAAGCACTGTGGCGGGATCGGCCGTTTCGAGTCATCTTGATACGCGCTGACGGTTTTCTGACCATAACTCGAGCTTTAGGACAGCTACAGAGCTGGTAAGCACAGCTAATCGATATAGAATGATTAGGCGTGTTCGCCTGTTGAATCCAGAGTTCTGAACTCGGTCTGTTAGCCGAGCTAGGTCCGCAAACCTATTCGTATTATTCGAGTCATCTTGACAGGAACTCTCGGTTTTCTGCACTTAACTCGAGCTGCAGGACAGCTACAGAGCTGACATTTACAGAAACCGATTCAAAATCATCAGTTGCGTTTGTCTGTCGAATCCAGAGCTCTGAATCCGGTCTGCTGCCCGATCTAGAATCGCGAAACTATTCGTATTGGTCGAGTCATCTTGAGAAGTGCTTTCGGTTTTCTTCACTTCTCGCGCTGAGGGGGCTACAGTACTGCTGGTCACAGGAATCGATTTGAAGACATCAGGCGCGTCCGCCCGTCGAATCCAGAGCTCGGAACTCGGTCTGCTGCCCGAATTAGGTCTGCAAAACTATTGTATTCTTCGAGTCATTCTGAGAGGTGCTGTCGGTTTTCTGCACTTAACTCGGGCTGTAGGGGGGCTGCAGGGCTGGTAATGACAGAAGTCGATTCGCAGACATCAGACGCGTCCGCCTGTCGCATTCAGAGGTTAAAAAATATTCACTATGAGTCGGAATGTTGGTAGGTGCTGTCGGTTTTCTCAACTTAAGTCGAGCTAGGAAGCTCTACGAGTCTCCCGGCGGTAACCAAGGTATTCTGATCGACGCCATTCGGGGAAGCTTCGATGGTGGAAGATCCTATCTGGGCGTAGGCTGTGGCTGGCAGATTGATTTTCATTTGTGCTCCTCTTCTGTTGCTGAATATCCTGTCACTCTTCCGAGTGGCGTGTGGGAGCCCAACGTGGCCTCTTCCTCTTTCCTCCTTCCCCCCTCGAGCACTATCACTGCAGCTGAGTTAGAGTCTGCCCGACAACTCCTTTTGGGAGTGGAGGAATGCCTGCATTTGGCAGGATACTAGGCCTCCTTGTGTGGCTATCGCCTGGGCGGTGACCCGACCCTGCTGTGGCGGCACGCAATACGCAAAAACCAAGGTTGACGGTTTACCGCCGGCGCCCAGTAATTCGTAGAGCTTCCCTTAGCAAGTTGTTGCTGGAAGCTTAACAGTAATTGACTCGTAGAGCTTCCCTGAGAGCGCAGCGGCGAGGCTTAAGAGTAATTCCAAAACGCTGGCAGGCTAGTTGGCTCGAAAAATCTCGACTGAACTTTTCACAACTTTGGCTCGGTTGAAAATTATGTTCTCGAAATCTGACCATTCGTTAGAGCTCTAGTATTTTTTCCCGTGATATTCGATCTTATTCCCGCTCGCCATCTTGATCTCAGCTCGATCGGGTGAATATTACTATCGAAAAGCACTGTGGCGGGATCGGCCGTTTTGAGTCATGTTGATACGCGCTGACGGTTTTCTGAACATAACTCGAGCTTTAGGACAGCTACAGAGCTGGTAAGCACAGCTAATCGATGTAGAATGATTAGGCGCGTTCGCCTGTTGAATCCAGAGCTCTGAACTCGGTCTGTTAGCCGAGCTAGGTCCGCAAACCTATTCGTATTATTCGAGTCATCTTGACAGAAACTCTCGGTTTTCTGTACTTAACTCGAGCCGTAGGTCAGCTAAATAGCTGGTATTTACAGAAAACGATTCAGCATCATCAGTTGCGTTTGTCTGTCGAATCCAGAGCTCTGAACTCGGTCTGCTGCCCGATCTAGAATCGCGAAACTTTTCGTATTGGTCGAGTAATCTTGAGAAGTGCTCTCGGTTTTCCGCACTGAACTCGGGCTGGGGGGGCTACAGTGCTGGTGATCAGAGGAGTCGATTTCGAGACATTAGGCGCGTCCGCCTGTCGAATCCAGAGCTCGGAACTCGGTCTGCTGCTCGAATTAGGTTTGCGAAACAACTGTATTGTTCGAGTCATCCTGAGAGGTGCTGTCGACTTTCTGCACTCAACTCGGGCTGTAGGGGGATGCAGGGCTCGTAATGACAGGAGTCGATTCGCAGACATCAGACGCGCCGGCCTGTCGCATTCAGAGTTCAAAAAATGTTTACTATCAGTCGGAATGTTGGTAGGTGCTGTCGGTTTTCTCAACTTAAGTCGAGCTAGGAAGCTCTACGAGTCTCCCGGCGGTAACCAAGGTTGACGGTTTACCGCCGGCGCCCAGTCCGGGGCGCTGGAGAGCTAGTTGGCAAGAAAAATCTCGACGGAAAATTTTGTTCTCAAAATTCAACAATTCGTTAGAGCTCTAGTATTTTTTCCCATGATATTCAAACTCATTCCCGCTCGCCATCTTGATCTCAGCTCGATCCTGTACGTTTTACTGCCAAAAAGCAGGCAGGCGGGATCGGCCGTTTCGAGTCATCTTGATACGCGCTGTCGGTTTTATCAAGATAACTCGAGCTTCAGGACAGCTACAGAGCTGGTGAGCACAGCTAATCGATGCAGAATGATCATGCGCGTTCGCCTGTTGAACCCAGAGGTCTGAACTCGGTCTTCTGGCCGAGCTAGGTCCGCAAACCTATTCGTAGTATTGGAGTCATCTTGACAGACGCTCTCGGTTTTCTGCACTTAACTCGAGCTGCAGGACAGCTACGTAGCTGATACGTACAGAAGCCGATTCCAAATCATCAGTGGCCGTTGTCTGTTGAATCCAGAGCTCTGAACTCGGTCTGCTGCCCCGATCTAGAATCGCGAAACTATTCGTATTCTTCGAGTCGCTTGCGAGATGCTGTCGGTTCTCTGCACTTAACTCGGGCTGTAGGGGGGCTGCATGGCTGGTAATCACTGGAATCGATTCGGAGACATCAAACGCGTTCGCCTGCGGAATCCAGAGCTCTGAACTCGGTCTGTTGCCCGAACTAGGTCCGCGAAACTATTCGTATTGTTCGAGTCATCCTGAGAGGTGCTGTCGGTTTCCTGCACTTAACTCGGCAGCAGGGGGGGGCTGCAGGGCTGGTAATCAGAGGGATCGATTCAGAGACATCAGACGCTTCCGTCTGTCGCATGCAGAGATCTGAACTCGGTCTGATACTCGAACTAGGTTTGCCAAACTATTCGTATTGTTCGAGTCATCTTGAGAGGTGCTGTCGATGTACGCACGTAACTCGGGCTGTAGGAGAGCTACAGAGCTCGTACAGAAGACAATCTAGAAGCATCGGGGGCGTTCGGCTGTTGCATCCGAGAGGTCTCAAATTGCCTGGGCTGAAAAACTATTTTTTCTGTGTAATTTCTTTCGACATTATATGTTGTCAGGAAGCTCTACGAGTCCCCCGGCGGTAAGAAAGGTTGACGGTTTACCGCCGGCGCCCAGTTGGCCGACCCGACCAGAAAAGAAGATGTGATAACTTTTGGTCGGTTTTGCTCAGATTAGAAAGATATTTGACAATTCATTTTGAGAAAGCAGATTTTTACTCTGAGCATTGAAATATAAACTTTGTTCCCTGAGCAGCTCAGCCCTCTAGAGCCATTTTCAGTACCAGTTCACTTGGAGGAACCGACTTCATATTGACTCAAAAATCTTAACTTGAAGTTTTTGTAGAAAAGCTCCCAGAGCTCTCGCTTTGATCTTGAGCTTTCTCACGGATGTAAGGAGCTCTACGAGGTTCCCGGCGGTGACCAGGTTGACGGTTCACCGCCGGCGCCAGTTCCGGGGCGCTGGAGAGCTAGTTGGCAAGAAAAATCTCGACGGACCTTTTGGTGGCTTTAGGTCGGTTGAAAATTTTGTTCTCAAAATTCAACAATTCGTTTGAGCTCTAATATTTTTTCCCGTGATATTCGATCTTTTTCCCGCTCGCCATTTTGATCTCAGCTCGATCGGGTATCTTTTACTGCCAAAAAGCACTCCGGCGGGATCGGCCGTTTCGAGTCATCTTGATACGCGCTGTCGGTTTTCTCAAGATAAATCGAGCTTTAGGACAGCTGCAGAGCTGGTAGGCACAGCTAATCGATTCAGAATGATTAGGCGCGTTCGCCTGTTGAAGCCAGAGGTCTGAACTCGGTCTGCTAGCCGAGCTAGGTGCGCAAATCTATTCGTATATACGAGTCATCCGAGCAGACGCTCTCGTTTTTTTTTACTTAACTCGAGCTGTAGGGCTGTTACAGAGCTGATAGTCACAGAAACTGATTGGGAATTATCAGGACGCTCGTCTGTTCAATCGAGAGCTTTCAGCTCGGCCTGCTGTTCGAGCTAGGTCCGCGAAACTATTCGTATTGCTCGAGTCATCTTGATAAGTGCTTTCGATTTTCTGCACTTCACTCGTGCTGGGGGAGGGCTACAGTGGTGCTGGTCACAGAAATCGATTTGGAGACATCAGGCGCGTCTGTTTGTCGAACCGAGAGCTCGGAAGTCGTTCTGCTGCTCGAACTAGCTCCGCAAAACTATTGTATTATTCAAGTCATCCTGAGAGCTGCTGTCGGTTTCTGCTAATTCGGGCTGTGGGAGGGCTGCAGGGCTGGTAATCACAGGAGTCGATTTACAGAGATCAGACGCGTCCGCCTGTCGCATTCAGAGATTTGAACTCGGTTTGATACTCAAGTTGGGTTCCAAACTGTTGTTTTTTTGCCAGAGTGATCTTGAGAGGTCTGGCTTGGGCTGAAATTCTGGAATTTTCTCAACATTATATGCTGTCAGGAAGCTCTACGAGTCCCCCGGCGGTAAGAAAGGTTGACGGTTCACCGCCGGCGCCCAGTATACGCTCTCGGTTATCTAAACCGATTCAGAATTATCAGTCGCGTTCGTCTGTTGAATCCAGAGCTCTGAACTAGGTCTGCCGCCCGCTCTAGTGCTGGTAGTCACCAGAATCGATTTAGAGAAAGCAGGCGCGTCCGCCTGTCGAATCGAGAGCTCAAAACTCTGCTGCCCGAACTAGGTCCGCGAAACTGTTCGTATTGTTCGAGTCATCCTGAGATGCTGTCGGTTTTCTGCACTGAACTCGGCTGTAGGGGGGCTGCAGGGCTTGTAATCACAGCAATCGATTCGGAGACATCAGACGCGTCTGGCTGTCCCATTCAGAAGCCGAACTTGTTTTGATACTCGAGCTACGTTTGCCAAACGATTCGTATTGTTCGAGTCATCTTCAGGTTGCTCTGAATTTACGCGCGTCACTGAGGCTGTAGGAGAGCTACAGAGCTCGCGCAGAAGACAAGGCAGAAGCCTCGGGGGCGTTTGGCTGTTGCATCGAGAGGTTCGAAATCGCTTAGGCTGAAAAACTACTCGTTCTCTGCAATTCTTCCTGGAGAGCTCGCTCAGAGCTAAAGGGTTTAAGATTAGAAGCCCGACGGTGGTGGTGCCCGCCAGGAGCTCTTTTCCGTCGCTCCAGAATCCTCGCAGCGACTCGCCCGACCCGGCAACTCGTCCAGGAGAGCTTCCGGCAAGCTTCCACGCGTGCCTGCACGCGTGCAGGCACGAATGGAAGCGTTTGTGCCAGCGCTTCGGCAGGGCAGCAGGGGAGCTTCCCAAAGCTTTCCAGGAAAGATTTCCCGCCCCCAAAAAGTTTCTTCGCTCCCTGGGTTCTTCCCGGAGAGCTCGCTGAGAGCTCAAGGGTTTAAGATTAGAAGCCGGACGGTGGTGGTGCCCCCAGGAGCTCCTCCACGGCGGTCCACGTTCCCCGCAGCGCCTCCGGCGGCCCGGCAACTGGTCCGGGAGAGCTTCCGGGAAGCTTCCACGCGTGCCTGCATGCGTGCAGGCACGCATGGAAGTGTTTCTGGCAGCGCTTCCGCAGCGCTCCAGAGGAGCCCCCCAAGGCTCTCGAGGAAAGATATTCCGTCCCCGAGATACCTCGTAGAGCTCTTCGGCATCGATGAGCTAGAGGAATTCCGGCGCGGGGTGCAGCTAGTTGGCCAGCCCGGTCCGGGCGGACAATGTGATGACCTGGGGTCGGTAACTCGTAGAGCTTCTCGAAATTCAATAATTCGTTTCAGCTCTAGTATTTTTTCCCGTCATATTCGATCTTATTTACGCTCGCCATCCTGATCTCAGCTCGATCGGGTATCTTTTACTGCCAAAAGCACACGGGCGGGATCGGCCGTTTCGAGTCATCTTGATACGCGCTGTCGGTTTTCTCGAGATAAATCGAGCTTTAGGACAGCTGCAGAGCTGGTAAGCACAGCTAATCGATTCAGAGTGATCAGGCGCGTTCGCCTGTTGAAGCCAGAGGTCTGTATTCGGTCTGCTAGCCGAGCTAGGCAAACCTATTCGTATTATTCGAGTCAGCTTGACAGACACCCTCGGTGTTCTGTACTTAACTCGAGCTACAGGACAGCTACAGAGCTGATGCGTATAGAATCTGTTTCGGAATTACCAGTGGCCGTTGTCTGTTGAATTGCGAGCTCTGAACTCGGTCTGCTGCCTGATCTAGAATCGCGAAACTATTCGTGTTGTTCGAGTCGCTTGCGAGATGCTGTCGGTTCTCTGCATTTAACTCAGGCTCTAGGGGGGCTGCAGGGCTGGTAATCACTGGAATCGATTCGGAGACAGCAGGCGCGTTCGCCTGCGGAATCCAGAGCTCCGAACTCGGTCTGTTCCCCAAACTAGGTCCGCAAAACTATTCGTATTGTTCCAGTCATCCTGAGAGGTGCTGTCCGTTTCCTGCACTGAACTCGGCTGCAGGGGAAGCTGCAGTGCAGATAATCACAGGGATCGATTCAGAGACATCAGACGCGTCCGCCTGTCGCATGCAGAGGTCTGAACTCGGTCTGATACTCGAACTAGGTTTGCAAAACGATTCGTATTGTTCGAGTCATCCTGAGATGTACTTTCGATTTACGCACATAACTCGGGCTGTAGGAGAGCTACAGAGAGCTCGTGCAGAAGACAATCTGGAAGCATCGGGGGCGTCTGGCTGTTGCATCCGAGAGGTCTCAAATTGCCTGGGCTGAAAAACTATTTTTTCGGTGTAATTTCTTTCGACATTATATGTTGTCAGAAAGCTCTATAACAAAGGTTGACGGTTTACCGCCGGCGCCCAGTTTTTCGAAGATGGCGAGAGATTTTGAAATTCGTTTCGCAAATTTGAATTTTTTATTCTATGCAGTGAATCATGGCGCTTTCGATGGTGCAATTCTCAGGGCCCTAGCTGCATTATTTCGATTAAAAGACTAGGGGGAACCACCATTGTGTACGACCGAAAAAAAGATGTCTTTATGTTTGAAGCTAGTATGCAGAAGCTTTTTTCTGCTGTTATCTCGACCTGTTCTATGCAGAGCTCTACGAGGGTCCCGGCGGTAATCTGGTTGACGGTTTACCGCCGGTTCCCAGTTCTCTTCGCTCTCCGGGTTTTGGACGCTATCAAGTGGACGCTACCAAGTAACTCGTAGAGCTTCCCTTAGCAAGTACCTCGTAGAGCTCATCGGCATCGATGAGCTAGAGGAATTCCGGCGCGGGGTGGAGCTAGTTGGCCGACCCGGCCTTAAGAGACAAAGTGGTGACTTTGGGTTGGTTTTGGTAAGATTTGAAAGATATTTGACAATTCATTCTGAGAAACCAGTTTTTTCTCACGTGTAGTGGGTTATCCAGCGTCTGCCAGTTAAATTTTCAGGTCCGTAGCTGCAATATTACTATCGAAAGACTTGCAGGAACCGCTTTTGGATGGAAACCGAAACATCGTAATTTTTCGAATTTTCCGGCTCTCGCTTTAGAAGCTTCCTTCACGAATTCCGGCGCGGGGTGGAGCTAGTCGGTCGATCCGGCCAGAAAGGACAAAGTGATTACTTTTGGGTGGTTTTACGAATATTTGAAAGATATTGGACAATTCATTTTCAGAAAGCAGATTTTTCGCACCTGTAGTAGGTAATTTTGCGTCTGCCAGTAAAATTTTCAGCTCTATAGGTGCAGTATTACTATCAAAACACTTGGCGGAACCGACGTTGAATAAAAAGAGAAAAACGTGAATTTTCGAGTTTTTGTTTCTCGCTTCCCGGCGGTGAGCAGGTTGACGGTTTACCGCCGGTTCCATTAGAAGCCGGACGGTGGTGGTGCCCGCCACGAGCTTTTCCGCCGCGCTCCACGTTTCCCGCAGAAACACCGGCGAGCCGGCAACGGGTCCAGGAGAGTTTCCGGCATGCTTCCACGCGTACCTCGTAGAGCTCTTCGGCATCGATGAGCTAGAGGAATTCCGGCGCGGGGTGGAGCTAGTTGGTCGACCCGGCCAGAAAGGACTGTGATAACTTTTGGGTGGTTTTTATCAATTTTTTGAAAGATATTTGACAATTCATTTTGAGAAAGCAGATTTTTCGCACCTGTAAACGACTATGAGGGCCTCTCTGTCTTAGTATGAGCTCCGTAGGCGCTCTTTTACCATCAAAACACTTCCAGCAACATCTTTATGTTGACACGAACAAATCAATTTTTCCTCTTTTCGAGAAATGCTTCCAGAAGCTCTCTCTTTCGACTTCGAGCACTCTTACGCGTGAAAGGAGCTCTACGAGGTTCCCGGCGGTGACCAGGTTGACGGTTCACCGCCGGCGCCAGTTGGCAAGAAAAATCTCGACGGACATTTTGATGACTTTTGGTCGGTTGAAAATTCGGTTCTCGAAATTCAACCATTCGTTAGAGCTCTAGTATTTTTCCCGATATTTGATCATATTCCCGCTCGCCATCTTGATCTCAGCTCGATCGGGTACCTTTTACTGTCAAAAAGCACTGTGGCGGGATTGCCTGTCTCGGATCAGCTTGTCACGCGGTGACGGTTTTCAAGATAACTCGAGCTTCAAACAGGTACAGAGCTAGTAAGCACAGTCAATCGATTCGGAATAATCTGACGCGTTCGCCTGTTGAACCCAGAGGTCTGGACTCGGTCTGCTAGCCGAGCTAGGTTCGCAAACCTATTCGTATTATCGAGTTTTTTTGAGAGACGCTCTGGGTTTTCTGCACTTAAGTCGAGCTAAAGGACAGTACAGAGCTGATACGTACAGAATCTGATTGAGAATCATCAGTGGCCCTTGTCTGTTGACTCCAGAGCTCTGAACTCGGTCTGCTGCCCGATCGAACTAGGTCTGCGAAAATATTCGCATTGTTCGAGTCATCCTGAGAGGTGCTGTCGGTTTCCTGCACTTAACTCGGGAGGGGGGCTGTTGGCCTGGTAATCACAGGAGTCGATTTGCAGACATCAGACGTGTCCGCCTGTCGCATGCAGAGGTCTGAACTCGGTCTGACAGCTAGGTTTGCCAAACTATTCGTATTATTCGAGACATCTTGAGAGGTGCTGTCGATTTTCGCACGTAACTCGGGCTGTAGGAGAGCTACAGAGCTCGTACAGAAGAGAATCCAGAAGAATCGGGGGCGTTCGGCTGTTGCATCCGAGAGGTTTGAAATTGCTTGGGCTGAAAAACTATTTTTTCAGTGTATTTTTTCCAACACTATATGTTGTCAGGAAGCCCTGCGAGTCCCCCGGCGGTAACAAAGGTTGACGGTTTACCGCCCATACCTCGTAGAGCTCTTCGTCATCGATGAGCTAGAGGAATTCCGGCGCGGGGTGGAGCTAGTTGGCCCACCCGGCTGAGGCGGACAATGTGACAACTTTTGGGTGGTTTTGCGATTTTTTGAAAGATTTTTGGCAATTCATTTTGAGAAAGCAGATTTTACTCCGAGCATTGACGTATTAACTTTGTTCCCTGAGCAGCTCAGCCTTCTAGAACCATTTTTAGTACCAGTTCACTTGGAGGAACCGACTTCATGTTAACTCCGAAAAATCTTAACTTCAAGTTTTTGTAGAAAAGCTCCCAGAAGCTCTCGCTTTTATCCTGAGCTCTCTTACGGATGCAAGGAGCTCTACGAGGTTTCCGGCGGTGACCAGGTTGACGGTTCACCGCCGGCGCCAGTAACTCGTAGAGCTTCCCTTAGCAAGTTACTGTTGGAATATTTAGAGTACCTCGTAGAGCTCTTCGTTATCGATGAGCTAGAGGAATTCCGGCGTGGGGTGGAGCTAGTTGGCCGATCCAGCCAGAAAGGACAAAGTGATAAGTTTTGGGTGGTTTTGCAAATATTTCAAAGATATTTGACAATTCATTTTGAGAAAGCAGATTTTTTTATTCCGAGCATTGGCATATAAACTTTGTTCCCTGAGCAGCTCAGCCCTCTAGAGCGATTTTCAGTACCAGTTCACTCGGAGGAACCGACTTCATGTTGACTCCAAAAAATCTTAACTTGAAGTTTTTGTAGAAAAGCTCCCAGAAGCTCTCGCTTTGCTCCTGAGCTTTCTCACGGATCCAAGGAGCTCTACGAGGTTCCCGGCAGTGACCAGATTCACGGTTCACCGCCGGCGCCAGTAAGTCCGGTGCGCTGGAGAGCTAGTTGGCAAGAAAAATCTCAACGGACCTTTTGGTGACTTTGACTCGGTTGAAAATTTTGTTCTCGAAATTCAATAATTTGTTAGAGCTGTAGTATTTTTTCCCGTGCTATTCGATCTTATTCCCGCTCGCCATCTTGATCTCAGCTCGATCGGGTATCTTTCACTGCCAAAAAGCAGGCAGGCGGGATCGGCCGTTTTGAATCATCTTGACACGCGATAACGGTTTTCTCAAGATAACTCGAGCTTTCGAACAGCTACAGAGCTGGTAGGCACAGCTAATCGATTCCGATTCAGAATGATCAGGCGCGTTCGCCTGTTGAACCCAGAGGTCTGAACTCGGTCTGCTAGCCGAGCTAGGTCCGCAAACCTATTTGTATTATTTGAGTCATCTTGACAGACACTCTCGGTTTTCTGTACTTAACTCGAGCTACAGGACAGCTACAAAGCTGATATGCACAGAATCTGATTCAGAATCATCAGTGGCCGTTGTCTGTTGAATCCAGAGCTCTGAACTCGGTCTGCTGTCCGATCTAGAATCGCGAAACTATTCGAATTGTTCGAGTCATCTTGAGAGATGCTGTCGGTTCTCTGCACTTAACTCGGGCTGTAGGGGGGCTGCATGGTTGGTAATCACGGGAATCGATTCAGAGACATCAAGCGCGTCTGCCTTTCGAATCCAGAGCTCTGAACTCTGTCTGCTGCCGGAACTAGGTCCGCAAAACTATTCGTATTGTTCGAGTCATCCTGAGAGGTGCTGTCGGTTTCCTGCACTTAACTCTGGCTGTAGGGGGGCTGCAGGGCTGGTAATCACAGGAATCGATTCAGAGACATCAGACGCGTCCTGTAGAGGTCTGAACTTGGTCTGATACTCGAGCTAGGTTTGCCAAACTATTCGTATTGTTCGAGTCATCTTGAGAGGTGCTCTCGATTTGACACGTAACTCGGGCTGTAGGAGAGCTACAGGGCGTACAGAAGACAATCCAGAAGCATCGGGGGCGTTCGGCTGTTGCATCCGAGAGTCTGAAATTGCTTGGGCTAAAAAAATATTTTTTCTGGCTAATTTTTTTCGACGTTATATGTTGTCCGGAAGCTCTACGAGTCCCCCGGCGGTAACAAAGGTTGACGGCTTACCGCCGGCGCCCAGTTTGCTACACTATATACATTGTCAGGAAGCTCTACGAGTCCCCGGCGGTAAGAAAGGTTGACGGTTTACCGCCGGCGGTCATTGAGGGCTCGCCTTGAAAGCTTTCTGTGTGCCTCGTAAAGCTCTGATGGTAGAAGAGCTAGAGGAATTCGGCGACAGGGCGGAGCTAGTTAGCGAAATGTCGAAAAGGGACGCGATTATACCTCCTCCCGCGGCCTGGCTCAGCCGGACTTTGCAGTTCTAACAATTCGCTTGGGCTGCTATTTGCGTAGAGCAAAGCTTGGCATCACAGAAGTTTGCTCACAAATTCTTAGTTCATTCCGTCGAAAAATTTTCCCGAGCGAAGCCAGGGACCGACTTTGCGTTGGCAGTCCAAAAATGCATTTTTCCAGTTTTGCAGAAAATGCCATCAAAAGCTATCTTCTTGCATTTCTAGTTCTCTCAGGCGATTGCTTGCACTTCTAGTGCCTCGTAGAGCTCTGATAGTAGAAGAGCTAGAGGAATTTGGCGACAGGGTGGAGCTAGTACCTCGTAGAGCTCTTCGTCATCGATGAGCTAGAGGAATTCCGGCGCGGGGTGGAGCTAGTTGGCCGACCCAGCCAGAAAAGACAAAGTGTTAACTTTTGGGTAGTTTTGCGAAACATTGAAGCATATTTGATCATTCATTCTCGGAAAGCAGATTTTTCGCACTGGTAAAAGATTATGAGGGCCTGTCCGTCTTAATATGAGCTTTATAGACGAACTTTTTACTATCAAAACACTTGGGGGAACCATCTTTTGGACATGAAAAAAACATCAATTTTGCCCTTGAAGCTCTTCCGACTCTGAGCACTCTTACGAGTGAAAGGAGCTCTACGAGGTTCCCGGCGGTGATCAGGTTGACGGTTCACCGCCGGCGCCAGTGTGCGCCCTTTGCTCTCCGGGTTTTCGACGCTACCAAGTTGGCCCACCTGGCCAGAAAGGACGAAATGGTACCTTTTGGTTGGTTTTGCGAATAATACCTCGTAGATGTCTTTGTTATGAATGAGCTAAAGGAATTCCTGCCAGTTGAAAGATATTTGACAATTCATTTTAAGAAGGCAGATTTTTCGCACCTGTAGTGGGTTATGGCGCGTCCGCCAGTAAAATTTTCAGGTCCCTAGGTACAGTGCAAACACTTGGAGGAACCGACGATGGTCAAAAACAGAAAAACGTGATTTGTCGAGTTTGTCAGGTCTTGCTGTAAACGCTTTCTTGATGCTTACCGAGGAGCGCCGTGTGAGAAAGGAGCTCTACGAGGGTCCCGGCGGAAAGCTGGTTGACGGTTTACCGGTTTCGAGGACCTCATAGAGCTCTTGGCATCGATGAGCTAGAGGAATTCCGGCGCGGGGTGGAGCTAGTAACTCGTAGAGCTTCCCTGTGCTAGTTGCTGGAAGCTCAAGAGAAACTCGTAGAGCTTCCCTCAGCTAGTTGCTGGAAGCTTAAGAGTAATTCCAGCGCGCTGGAGAGCTAGTCGGCAAGAAAAATCTCGACGGACCTTTTGCTGACTTTTGGTCGGTTGAACATTTTGTTCTCGAAATTGAACAATTCGTTTGAGCTCTAGTTTTTCTTCCGATCATACTCGATCTTATTCCCGCTCGCCATCTTAATCTCAGCCATCTTAATCTCAGCAAAAAAGCGTCGCGGCGGGATCAGCCGTTTCGAGTCATCTTGACAGACGGGTGTTTGTACTTAACTCGAGCTGTAGGATAGCTACAGATCTCATTTTCACATAATTCGGTTGCGAATCATCAGGCGCGTTCGTCTGTCCCATCTAGAGGTCTGAACTTGGTTTGCTGCCCGAGCTAGGTTTGCGAACCCATTCGTATTTGTCAAGTCATCTTGAGAGGTGCTGTCAGTTGTCTGCACTTAACTCGGGCTGTAGGTGAGCTGTAGGGCTCGTACTCACAGGAATCGATCGGAGACATCAGGCGCGTTCGTCTGGCAAATCCAGAGCTGAGAACTCGGTGTGCTGCCCGAGCTAGGTCCGCAAAACTATTCATATTCCTCGAGTCATCTTGAGAGGTGCTGTCCGTTTTCTGCACTTAACTCGAGCTGTAAGGGGGCGTCAGGGCTGGTAATCACTGGACTCGATTCGCAGACATCAGTCGCGTCCCCCTCTCGCATTCAGAGCACTGAGCTCGCTCTGCTGCCAGAGCTAGGTCCGCGGAACTATTCGTATTGTTGGAGTCATCTTCAGAGGTGCTGTCGGTTTTCTGTACTTAACTCGGGCTGCAAGGGGGGCTGCAGGGCAGGTAATCACAGGAATCGATTCGGAGACATCAGGCGCGTCCGCCTGTTGCATTAAGAGGTTTGAACTCGGTCTGATACTCGAGCTAGATTCGCGAAATTATTTGTACCGTTCGAGTGATCTTGAGAGCTGTCGATTTTCGCACGCAACTCGGGCTGTAGGAGAGCCACGGAGCTCGTACAGAAAACGATCCAGAAGAATGAGGGGCGTTCGGCTCTTGCATCGAGAGGTCTGAAATCGCTTAGGCTGAAAAAATATTCGTTCCCTGCATTGTTTTCGACATTATATATGGTCAGGAAGCTCTACGAGTCCCCCGGCGGTAAGAAAGGTTGACGGTTTACCGCCGCCGCCCAGTAACTCGTAGAGCTTCCCTTAGCTAGTTGCTGGAAGCTTAAGAGTAATTCCGGCGCGCTGGAGAGCTAGTTGGCAAGTAAAATCTCGACGGACCTTTTGCTGACTATTGGTCGTTTGACAATTTTGTTCTCGAAATTTAACAATTCGTTTGAGCTCCAGTACTTTTTCCCACCATGTTCGATCTTATTCCCGCTCGCCATCTTGATCTCAGCTCGATCGGGTAGATATTACTGCAAAAAAGCATCGCGGCGAAATCGGCTGTTTCGTGTCATCTTGATACACGTTGTCGGTATTTTGTATTTAACTCGAGCTGTAGGGCAGCTACAGAGGTCATTCTCGCAGAAATCGATAGCGAATCATCAGGCGCGTTTGTCTGTTCCATCTAGAGGTCTGAACTCGGTATGCTGCCTGAGCTAGGTTCGCAAAACTCTTCGTGTTGTTGGAGTCATCTTGAGGGGTGCTGACAGTTTTCTGCACTGAACTCGGGCTGTAGGGAGGCTACAGTGCTGGTAATCACAGGAATCGATTCAGAGAGATGAGGCGCGTCCGCCTGTCGAATCCAGAGCTCGGAACTCGGTCTGCTTCCCGAACTAGGTCCGCGAAACTATTCGTATCTTTCGAGTCATCCTGAGGGGTGCTGTCGGTTTTCTGCACTTAACTCGAGCTGTAAGGGGGCTGCAGGGCTGGTAATCACTGGAATCGATTCAGAGAGATCAGTCGCGTCCACCGGTCGCATTCAGAGCCCTAAACTCGGCCTGCTGCCCGAGCTAGATCCGCAAAACTATTCGTATTCTTCAAGTCATCTTCAGAGGTGCTGTCGATTTTCTGCACTCAACTCGGGCTGTAAGGGGGCTGCAGGGCTGGTAATCACAGGAATCGATTCGGGAGACATCAGGCGCGTCCGCCTGTTGCATTCAGATGTCTCAACTCGGTCTGATACTCGAGCTAGATTCGCGAAACTATTTGTATTGTTCGAGTGATCTTGAGAGGTGCTGTCGATTTTCGCGCGTAACTCGGGCTTTAGGAGAGCTACGGAGCTCGTGCGCGCAGAAAACGATCCAGAAGCATGAGGGGCGTTCGGCTGTTGCATTGAGATGTGTGAAATCGTTTAGGCTAAAAAACTATTCGTTCTCTGCAATTTTCTCCGACATTATATATGCTCAGGAAGCTCTACGAGTCCCCCGGCGGTAAGGAAGGTTGACGGTTTACCGCTGGCGCCCAGTTGGCCGACCCGGCCACGAAGGACAAATTGGTGACTTTTGGTTGGTTTTGCGAAAATTTCAAAGATATTCAACCATTTATTTTGAGAAAGCAGATTTTTGCGCGTCGCATTGGTATATAAACTTCTCTCTGACAGCAGCTCAGCTCTCCTCATGCATTTTCTTATGAGTTGACTTCCAGGAACTGAGCGAATATGAATATCGAAAAAATCGAAAATAAAGATTTCCGAAACATTTTTTTTTGACTCTACTTCGATTCTGAGCACTCTTACCAGTGTAAGGAGCTCTACGAGGTTACCGGCGGTGACTAGGTTGACGGTTCACCGCCGGCGCCAGTTGGCCGACCCGACCTTAAGAGACAATGTGGTGACTTGGGGTTAGTTTTGCAAAGATTTGAAAGATATTTGAGGATCCATTTTGAGAAAGCAGATTTTTCGCACCTGTGAAAGGTTATGAGGGGCTCTGCGTCTTAATATGAGCTCTCTAGGCGCACTTTCACTACCGAAACACTTGGAGCAACCAACTTCATTCCGACGTGAAAAAAATCAATGTTCAATTTTTCGAGAAATGCCTCCAGAAGCTCTCTCTTACGACTCTGAGCTCTTACGCATGAAAGGAGCTCTACGAGGTTCCCGGCGGTGACTAGGTTGACGGTTCACCGCCGGCGCCAGTTTCGTCGGTTGACAGTTTTGTTCTCGAAATTCAACGATTCGTTAGAAGTCTAGTATTTTTTCTGACCGTATTCGATACCTCGTAGAGCTCTTCGGCATCGATGAGCTAGAGGAATTCCGGCGCGGGCTGGAGCTAGTTGGTCGACCCGGCCTTAAGAGACAAAGTGGTGACTTTGGGTCGGTCTTGCGAAGATTTGAAAGATATTTGACAATTCATTTTGAGAAACCAGATTTTTCGCACCTGTAATGGGTTATGACGCGTGCGCCTGTAAATTTCCAGGCCTGTAGGTACATTATGTCTACCAAAACACTTGGAGCAACCGACGTTAGATAAAAATCGAAAAATGTGTTTTTTCGGGTTTTTCGGGCCTCGCCCCAGAAGCTTCCTTCATGTGTTCCGAGGAGCGCGGTGCCCCTCGTTTGGAGGGATGTGGCCGAGGCCGCGTGGCTCCTTGAAGGAGCTACAGTCACAGAATGTGAATTGTCGGCAGCCGAAGCGCTGCTCAGCGCTGCCCGTGTGCTTCTGCGGGACCGGTCCTCGCCCAGCTGCACTCAGCTGGGAACGCGAGTCCAAACAAACAAACTTGATCTCAGCTCGATCGGGTAGATATTACTGCAAAAAAGCATCGCGGCGAAATCGGCTGTTTCGAGTCATCTTGATACGCGTTGTCGGTATTTTGTACTTAACTCGAGCTGTAGGGCAGCTACAGAGCTCATTCTCACAGAAATCGATTGCGAATCATCAGGCGCGTTCGTCTGTCCCAACTAAGGTCTGAACTCGGTCTTTCGTGTTCTTGGAGGCATCTTAAGAGGTGCTGACAGTTTTCTGCACTTAACTCGGGCTGTAGGGGGGCTACAGGGCTCGTGCTCACAGGAATCGATTCCGAGACATCAGGCGCGTCCGCCTGACGAATCCAGAGCTCGGAACTCGATGTGCTGCCCGAGCTAGGTTCGCAAAACTATTCGTATTCGTCGAGTCATCTTGAGAGGTGCTGTCCGTTTTCTGCACTTAACTCGAGCTGTAAGGGGGCTACAGAGCTGGTAATCACTGGAATCGATTCGGAGACATCAGTCGCGTCCACCTGTCGCATTCCGAGCCCTGAACTCGGCCTGCTGCCCGAGCTAGGTCCGCGAAACTATTCGTATTGTTGGAGTCATCTTCAGAGGTGCTGTCGATTTTCTCCACTTAACTCGGGCTGTAAGGGGGCTGCAGGGCTGGTACTCACAGGAATCGATTCGGATACATCAGGCGCGTCCGCCTTGCCGAATCCAGAGCTCAGAGATCGGTGTGCTGCCCGAGCTAGGTCCGCAAAACTATTCGTATTCGTTGAGAGGTTCTGTCCGTTTTCTGTACTTAACTCGAGCTGCAAGGGGGCTGCAGGGCTGGTAATCACTGGAATCGATTCGGAGACATCAGTCGCGTCCATCTGTCGCATTCAGAGCCCTGAACTCGGCCTGCTGCCCGAGCTAGGTCCGCGAAACTATTCGTAATGTTTGAGTCATCTTCAGAGGTGCTGTCGAATTTCTGCACTTAACTCGGGCTATAAGGGGGCTGCAGGGCTGGTAATCACAGGAATCGATTCGGAGACATCAGGCGCGTCCGCCTGTTGCATTCAGATGTCTCAACTCGGTCTGATACTCGAGCTAGATTCGCGAAGCTATTTATATTGTTCGAGTGATCTTGAGAGGTGCTGTCGATTTTCGCACGCAACTCGGGCTGCAGGAGAGCTACGGAGCTCGTGCGCGCAGAAAACGATCCAGAAGCATGAGGGGCGTTTGGCTGTTGCATCGAGAGGTCTGAAATCGTTTTGGCCGAAAAACTATTTGTTATCTGCAATTTTTTTCGACATTATATATGGTCAGGAAGCTCTACGAGTCCCCCGGCGGTAAGGAAGGTTGACGGTTTACCGCCGGCGCCCAGTAATTCCGGGGCGCTGGAGAGCTAGTTGGCAAGAAAAATCTCGACGGACCTTTTGCTGACTTTTGGTCGGTTGAAAATTTTGTTCTCGAAATTCAACCATTCGTTAGAGCTCTAGTATTTTTCTGACCATATTCGTTCTTATTCCCGCTCTCCTTCTTAATCTGAGCTCGATCGGGTATATATTTCTGCAAAAAGGCATCGCGGCGGGATCAGCCGTTTCGAGTCATCTTGATGCGCGTTGTTGGTATTTTGTACTTAACTCGAGCTGTAGGGCAGCTACAGAGCACATTCTCACAGAAATCGATTGCGAATCATCAGGCGCGTTCGTCTGTCCCATCTGGAGGTCTAAACTCGGTCTGCTGCCCGAGCTGGGTTCGCGAAACTATTCGTGTCGTTCGAGTCATCTTGAGAGATGCTGTTAGTTTTCTGCACTTAACTCGGCTGTAGGGGGCTACAGGGCTCGTGCTCACAGGAATTGATTCCGAGACATCAGGCGCGTCCGCCCGCCCAATCCAGAGCTCAGAACTCGGTGTGCTGCCCGAGCTAGGTCCGCAAAACTATTCGTATTTGTTTAGAGGTGCTGTCCGTTTTCTGCTTAACTCGAGCTGCAAGGGGGCTGCAGGGCTGGTAATCACTGGAATCGATTCGGAGACATCAGTCGCGTCCACCTGTCGCATTGAGAGCCCTGAACTCGGCCTGCTTCCCGAGCTAGGTCCGCGAAGCTATTCGTTTTGCTCGAGTCATCTTCAGAGGTGCTGTCGATTTTCTGCACTCAACTCGGGCTGTAAGGGGGCTGCAGGGCTGGTAATCACAGGAATTGATTCGGAGACATCAGGCGCGTCCGCCTGTTGCATTCAGATGTCTGAACTCGGTCTGATACTCGAGCTAGATTCGCAAAACTATTTGTATTGTTCGAGTGATCTTGAGAGGTGCTGTCGGTTTTCGCACGCAACTCGGTCTGCAGGAGAGCTACGGAGCTCGTGCGCACAGAAAACGATCCAGAAGCATGAGGGTCGTTTGGCTGCTGCATCGAGAGGTCTGAAATCGTTTTGGCTGAAAAACTATTCGTTCTCTATAATTTTTCCAAATTATATATGGTTAGGAAGCTCTACGAGTCCCCCGGCGGTAAGGAAGGTTGACGGTTTACCGCCGGCGCCCAGTTGGTTGCGCCAAGTGTTTTGATAGTGACAGTGCGCCTACAGGGATCATATTAAGACGCAGAGGCCCTCAAAGTCGTCTACAGGTGCGAAAAATCTGGTTCCTCAAAATGAATTGTCAAGTATCTTTCTAATTTTAGCAAAACCGACCCAAAGTTATCACATCTTCTTTTCTGGCCGGATCGACCAACTAGCTCCACCCCGCGCCGGAATTCCTCTAGCTCATCGATAACGAAGAGCTCTACGAGGTATGAGCTAGAGGAATTCCGGCGCGGGGTGGAGCTAGTTGGCCGACCCGGCCAGAAAGGACAAAGTGGTAACTTTTGGGTGGTTTTGCGAAAAATTGAAGGATATTTGACAATTCATTTTGAGAAAGCAGATTTTTCGCACCTGTAGTGGGTTATTGCGCGTCCGCCAGTAAAATTTTCAGGCCCATAGGTGCAGTATTACTATTGAAACACTTGGGGGAACCGACGTTGGATAAAAACAGGAAAACGTGATTTTTCGAGTTTCTCAGATCTTGCTCTAGGCGCTTTCTTCATGCTTACCGAGGAGCGCCGTGTGAGAAAAGAGCTCTACGAGGGCCGCGGCGGTAACCTGGTTGACGGTTTTCCGCCGGTTCCGAGTTCCGGGGCGCTGGAGAGCTAGTTGGCACGAAAAATCTCGACGGACCTTTTGCTGACTTTTGGTCGGGTGAAAATTTTGTTCTCGAAATTCAACCATTCGTTAGAGCTCTAGTATTTTTTTCCCGTGATATTCGATCTTATTCCCGCTCGCCATCTTGATCTCAGCTCGATCGGGTACCTCTTACTGCCAAAAAGCACACGGGCGGGATCGGCAGTTTCGAGTCATCTTGACACGCGCTGTCGGTATATTGGACTTAACTCGAGATACAGGGCAGCTACAGAGCTGGTAAGCACAGCTAATCGATTCAGAGTGATCGGGCGCGTTTGGCTGTTGAATCCAGAGGTCTGAACTCGGTCTGCTAGCCGAGCTAGGTACGCCAAACTATTCGTATTATTCGAGTCATCTTGTGAGGCGCTCTCGGTTTTCTGTACTTAATTCGAGCTATAGGACAGCTTCAGAGCTGATACTTACAGAAACCGATTCAAAATCATCAGTCGCGTTTGTCTGTTGAATCTAGAGCTCTGAACTCAGTTTTCTACCCGATCTAGAATCGCAAACTATTCGTATTGTTCAAGTCATCTTGAGAAGTGCTGTCGGTTTTCTGCACTTAACTCGGGCTGTCGGGGGGCTACAGTGCTGGCGGTCACAGGAATCGATTTGAAGATATCAGGCGCGTGCGCCTGTCGAATCCAGAGCTCGGAACTCGGTCTGCTGCCCGAGCTAGGTCCGCGAAGCTATTCGTATTGTTCGGGTCATCCTCAGAGGTGATGACCGTTTTCTGCACTTAACGGGCTGTAGGGGGGCTGCAGGGCTGGTAATCACAAGAATCTATTTGAAAAACTATTCGTTCTCTGGATTTTCTTTCGACATTATATATATTGTCAGGAAGCTCTACGAGTCCCCCAGCGGTAAGGAAGGTTGACGGTTTACCGCCGGCGCCCAGTTCCGGGGCGCTGGAGAGCTAGTTGGCAAGAAAAATCTCGACGGACCTTTTGATGACTTTTGGTCGGTTGAAAATTTTGTTCTCGAAATTCAACCATTCGTTAGGGCTCTAGTATTTTTTCCCGTGATATTCGATCTTATTCCCGCTCGCCATCTTGATCTCAGCTCGATCGGGTACCTTTTACTGCCAAAACGCACACGGGCGGGATCGGCCGTCTCGAGTCATCTTGATACGCGCTGTCGGTATATTGGACTTAACTCGAGATACAGGACAGCTACATAGCTGATAAGCACACCTCATCGATTCAGAATGATCAGGCGCGTCCGTCTGTTGCATCCAGAGGTCTGAACTCGGTCTGCTAGCCGAGCTAGGTCCGCAAATCTATTCGTATTATTCGAGTCATGTTGACAGGCGCTCTCAGTTTTCTGTACTTAACTCGAGCTATATGACAACTACAGAGCTGATACTTACAGAAACCGATTCAGAGTCATCAGTCGCGTTTGTCTGTTGAATCTAGAGCTCTGAACTCGGTCTGCTGCCCGCTCTAGAATCGCGAAATATTTGTATTGTTCGAGTCATCTTGAGAGATGCTGTCGGTTTTCTGTACTTAACTCGGGTTGTAGAAGGGGCTACAGTGCTGGTAGTCACAGGAATCGATTTGAGACATCAGGCGCGTCCGCCTGTCGAATCCAGAGCTCGGAACTCGGTCTGCTGCCCGAGCTAGGTCCGCGAAACTATTCGTTCGAGTCATCCTGAGATGCTGTCGGTTTTCTGCACTTGACTCGGGCTGTAGGGGGGCTGCAGGGCTGGTACTCACAGAAATCGATTCAGAGACATCAGACGCGTCCGCCTGTCGCATTCAGAGACCTGTACGCGGTCTGATACTCGAGCTAGATTTGCCAAACTATTCGTATTGTTCGATTTGCACGTAACTCGGGCTGTAGGAGAGCTACAGAGCTCGTACAGAAGACACTCCAGAAGCATCGGGGGCGTTCGGCTGTTGCATCGAGGGGTCTGAAATCGCTTGGGCTGAAAAACTACTTGTTCTCTGCAATTTTTTTCGACATTATATATTGTCAGGAAGCTTTACGAGTCCCCGGCGGTAAGAAAGGTTGACGGTTTACCGCCGGCGCCCAGTAATTCCGGCGCGCCGGAGTTGGCAAGAAAAATCTCGACGGACATTTTGGTGACTTTTGGTCGGTTGAAAATTTTGTTCTCGAAATTCAGCAATTCGTTTGAGCTCTAGTATTTATTCCCATGATATTCGATCTTATTCCCGCTCGCCATCTTGATCTTATCTCGATCGGGTACCTTTGACTGCCAAAAAGCAGGCAGGCGGGATCGGCCGTTTGAAGTAACTCGTAGAGCTTCCATTCGCAAGTTAATGCTGGAAGCTTAAGAGTAATTCCGGGGCGCTGGAGAGCTAGTTGGCAAGAAAAATCTCGACGGACCTTTTGATGACTTTTGGTCGGTTGAAAATTTTGTTCTCGAAATTCAACCATTCGTTAGAGCTCTAATTTTTTTCCCGTGATATTCGGTCTTATTCCCGCTCGCCATCTTGATCTTATCTCGATCGGGTGCCTTTTACTGCCAAAAAGCAGGCAGGCGGGATCGGCCGTTTCAAGTAATCTTGACACGCGATGACGGTTTTCTGAACATAACTCGACCTTTAGGACAGCTACAGAGCTGGTAAGCACAGCTAATCGATTCAGAATGATCAGGCGCGTTCGCCTGTCAAATCCAGAGGTCTGAACTCGGTCTGCTAGCCGAGCTAGGTCCGCAAACCTATTCGTATTATTCGAGTCATCTTCACAGGCGCTCTCGGTTTTCTGTACTTAACTCGAGCTGTAGGACAGCTACAGCGCATATATTTACAGAAGCCGATTCAGAACGATAAGTCACATTTGTCTGTCGAATCCAGAGCTCTGAACTCGGTCTGCTGCCCGATGTAGAATCGCGAAACTATTCGTATTGTTCGAGTCATCTTGAGAAGTGCTCTCGGTTTTCTGCACTTAACTCGGGCTGTAGGAGGGCTACAGTGCTGATGGTCACATGCATCGTTTTGAAAACATCAGGCGCGTCCGTCTGCCAAATCCAGAGCTCGGAACTCGGTCTGCTGCCCGAATTAGGTCCGCGAAACTGTTCGTATTGTTCGAGTCATCCTGAGAGGTGCTGTCGGTTTTCAGCACTTAACTCGGGCTGTAGGGGGGCTGCAGGGCTGGTACTCACAGAAATCGATTCAGAGACATCAGACGCGTCCGCCTGTCGCATTCAGAGGTCTGAACTCGGTTTGATACTCGAGCTGGGTTTGCCAAACTATTCGTTTTGTTCGAGTCATCTTGAGAGGTGCTGTCGATTTACGCACGTAACTCGGGCTGTAGGAGAGCTACAGAGCTCGTAAAGAAGACACTCCAGAAGCATCGGGGGCGTTCGGCTGTTGCATCGAGAGGTCTGAAATCGCTTGGGCTGAAAAACTATTTGTTCTCAGCAATTTTTCCACATTATATATTGTCAGGAAGCTCTACGAGTCCCCCGGCGGTAACAAAGGTTGACGGTTTACCGCCGGCGCCCAGTAATTCCGGCGCGCTGGAGAGCTAGTTGGCAAGAAAAATCTCGACGGACATTTTGATGACTTTCGGTCGGTTCAAAATTTCGTTCTCGAAATTCAACCATTCGTTAGAGCTCTAGTTTTTTTTCCCGTGATATTTGGTCTTATTTCCGCTCGCCATCTTGATCTCAGCTCGATCGGGTAGCTTTTACTGCCAAAGAGCGTCCAGGCGGGATCGGCCGTTTCGAGTCATCTTGACACGCGATGATGGTTTTCTGAACATAACTCGAGCTTTAGGACAGCTGCAGAGCTGGTGAGCACAGCTAATCGATGTAGAATGATCAGGCGCGTTCGCCTGTTGAATCCAGAGGTCTGAACTCGGTCTCTTAGCCGAGCTAGGTCCGCAAACCTATTCGTATTATTCGAGTCATCTTCTCAGGCGCTCTCGGTTTTCTGTAGTTAATTCGAGCTGTAGGACAGCTACAGAGCTGATACTTACAGAAACCGATTCAGAATCATCAGTTGCGTTTGTCTGTCGAATCCAGAGCTCTGAACTCGGTCTGCTGCCCGATCCAGAATCGCGAACCTATTCGTATTGTTCGAATGATCTTGAGAAGTGCTCTCGGTTTTCTTCACTCAACTCGGGCTGAGGGGGGCTACAGTGCTGGTGATCACAGGAATCGATTTGGAGACATCAGGCGCGTCTGCCTGTCGAATCCAGAGCTCGGAACTCGGTCTGCTGCCCGAACTAGGTCCGCGAAACTATTGTATTGTTCGAGCCATCCTGAGAGGTGTCGGTTTTCTGCACTTAACTCGGGCTGTAGGGGGGCTGCAGGGCTGGTAATCACAGGAGTTGATTCGCAGGCATCAGACGCGTCCGCCTGTCGCATTCAGAGGTCTGAACTCGGTTTGATACTCGAGCTGGGTTGCCAAACTATTCGTTTTGTTAGAGTCATCTTGAGAGGTGCTGTCGATTCGCGCACGTAACTCGGGCTGTAGGAGGGCTACAGAGCTCGTAAAGAAGACAGTCCAGAAGCATCGGGGGCGTTCGGCTGTTGCATCGAGAGGTCTGAAATCGCTCGGGCTGAAAAGCTATTCGTTCTTTGTTTTCTTTCTTACATTATATATTGTCAGGAAGCTCTACGAGTCCCCCGGCGGTAAGAAAGGTTGACGGTTTACCGCCGGCGCCCAGTTGGCAAGACAAATCTCGACGGACCTTTTGGTGACTTTTGGTCGGCTAAAAATTTTGTTCTCGAAATTCAACAATTCGTTTGAGCTCTAGTATTTTTTCTGACCATATTCGATCTTATCCCCGCTCGCCTTCTTACTCTCAGCTCGATCGGGTAAATATTTCTGCAAAAAAGCATCGCGGCGGGATTGGCTGTTTCGAGTCATCTTGATACGCGTTGTCGGTATTTTGTACTTAACTCGAGCTGTAGGGCAGCTACAGAGCTCATTCTCACAGAAATCGATTGCGAATCATCAGGCGCGTTCGTCTGTTCCATCTGGAGGTCTGAACTCGGTCTGCTGCCCGAGCTGGATTCGCGAAACTATTCGTGTTGTTCGAGTCATCTTCAGAGGTGCTGCCAGTTTTCTGCACTTAACTCGGGCTGTAGGGGGGCTACAGGGCTCGTACTCACGAAATCGATTCGGAGACATCAGGCGCGTCCGCCTGCCGAATCCAGAGCTCAGAAATCGGTGTGCTGCCCGAGCTAGGTCCGCACAACTATTCGTATTCGTTGAGAGGTGCTGTCCGTTTTCTGCACTTAACTCGAGCTGCAAGGGGGCTGCAGGGCTGGTTATCACTGGAATCGATTCGGAGACATCAGTCGTGTCCATCTGTCGCAGTCAGAGCCCTGAACTGGGCCTGCTGCCCGAGCTAGGTCCGCGAAACTATTCGTATTGTTCGAGTCATCTTCAGAGGTGCTGTCGATTTTCTGCACTTAACTCGGGCTGTAAGGGGGCTGCAGGGCTTGTAATCACAGGAATCGATTCAGACATCAGGCGCGTCCGCCTGTTGCATTCATAGGTCTGAACTCGGTCTGATACTCGAGCTAGATTCGTGCAACTATTTGTATTGTTCGAGTGATCTTGAGAGGTGCTGTCGATTTTCGCACGCAACTCGGGCTGCAGGAGAGCTACGGAGCTCGCGCGCACAGAAAACGATCCAGAAGCATGAGGGACGTTTGGCTGTTGCATCGAGAGGTCTGAAATCGTTTTGGCAGAAAAACTATTTGTTCTCTGCAATTTTTTCGACATTATATATGGTCAGGAAGCTCTACGAGTCCCCCGGCGGTAAGGAAGGTTGACGGTTTATCGCCGGCGCCCAGTTTTGGTCGGTTGAAAATTGTGTTCTCGAAATTCAACTATTCGTTAGAGCTCTAGTATTTTTTCCCGTGATATTCGATCTCATTCCCGCTCGCCATCTTGATCTCAGCTCGATCGGGTACCTTTTACTGCCAAAAAGCACTGCGGCGGGATCGGCCGTTTCGGGTCATCTTGATACGCGGTGGCGGTTTTCTGAACATAACTCGAGCTATAGAAGAGCTACAGAGCTGGTAAGCACAGTTAATCGATTCAGAATGATCAGGCGCGTTCGCCTGTTGCATCCAGAGGTCTGAACTCGGTCTGCTAGCCGAGCTAGGTCCGCAAACCTATTCGTATTATTTGAGTCATCTTGACAGGCGCTCTCGGTTTTTTGTATTTAGCTCGAGCTATACGACAGCTACAGAGCTGATACTTACAGAAACCGATTCAGAATATCAGTCGCGTTGTCTGTTGAGTCCAGAGCTCTGAACTCGGTCTGCTGCCCGATCTAGAATCACGAAACTATTTGTATTGTTCGAGTCATCTTGAGAGGTGTTGTCGGTTTTCTGTACTTAACTCAGGCTTTAGGCTGGCTATAGGGCTGGTAATCTCAGGAATCGATTCGGAGACATCAGGCGCGTCCGTCTGTCGAATCCAGAGCTCTGAACTCGGTCTGCTGCCCGAACTAGGTTCGCGAAACTATTCGTATTGCTCGAGTCATTCTGAGAGGTGCTGTGGGTTTATTGCGCTTAACTCGGGCTGCAGGGGGGCTGCAGGGCTGGTAATCACAGGAATCGATTTGGAGTCACAGACGCGTCCCACTATTGCATTCAGAGGTCTGAACTCGGTCGAATACTCGAGCTAGGTTTGCCGAGCTATTCGTATTGTTCTTGAGAGGTGCTGTCGATTTACGCACGTAACTCGGGCTGTAGGAGAGCTACAGAGCTCGTATACAAGAGAATCAAAATCAGGGGCGTTCGGCTGTTGCATCGAAAGGTCTGAAATCGCTCGGGCTGGAAAACTATTCGTTCTCTGCAATTTTTTCGACACTATATATTGTCAGGAAGCTCTACGAGTCCCCCGGCGGTGAGAAAGGTTGCTCAAGGCGTGGTTGCTCAAGGCGTGTTTGCTGTTCGCAGCCGACAGGGGTTTTAAACTCTGCCTGGACCTCGCCTCCAGTTTAGAGCCCCTACGCCAGCAAAGTTGTGTTTCGCTTACGTTACGAGGGCATGCGCGCATCAAGCCCCTTGGGTAGTGGGCTTCCTAGCTTCCCTCTTGCCAGTTTTCAGTCAGCTGAATTTTGTTGTGCACTCAGGACGCGTTACAGATAGCAGATTCAACTTGGTTGTGGCAATTTCTTCAGTAGCACTTGTACGTTGTCTCCTCGCCTCGTTCTCTTTCACATTGCAGTTATGGGGGAAATGACAAAAGAAGAGGAGTTAGACATCGAAGGTATGGGCGGGGATGATCTTGACAACAAGATCCGTGGGGGTATACCGCCAGGTCTCTTGGACGCAGCAGCGGGAGCAGCAGGTGGACTTTTGGAGGAAGAAAATGATGCTAAACGTCGTCGTCAAGGGGAGTTGGCACGGCAGCAGCGAGAGCAGGCATTGATTCAACAACGGCAACAGCAGCAGAATCCTGAGTTGGCGGCACTCTCGCAGCTGCTCGATTCGAAGTTTGCCACACAAAAAAGGAAAGCTTTCAGTCCATCATGCAAGGTGAAGTTGCGCCGATCAAACAGAAGTTGGAAGAACACAGTACGGATTTGCAACGTCTGAATGCGCAGGTGCAGTCACAGCAGAGACAGTTAGAAGCCCTCCAAAGTAAAACGAATGCCGATGCCTCAACAGTCGCTTCATCACGTGGGACTGGGTCGGGGAACCCTGGCTTTCAGTTCCAGGGTACTCGTGGAGAGTTTGGCTTCAAGGGTCGGAGGCCAACCTTTCAACCAACGATGATAACTATAAAAGGATGGGCACGCACAGCGTCAGAAGAGCTTCATAAAAGATCCAAGGCTTTACTCCCTGGAGCGGTGGCCCAGCGCCTCCTTGCGACTCTGTTTCACAAGGCGAATTGCTTGGCGCACGTGGATGAGACAAAAACGAATGATGAGAACAGTAAGAACCCCATGGGGTGTTATCAGTTCGAGATATGTTTCAAAGCCACGGCGACGAAGGATATGATGTGGGATTTTCGCAAAGCGTTTATTCAATGCTTCGAGCAGAAAGCCATCTTTGAAGATCCAAACGATGCGACCACGTACAGCCACATCTGTGATGAAAGGATCACGGTTACGGTGGAAGCCTCTCCGTGGCAGGAACCGCACATCAAAGCTGCTGGCAAATTCAAGGCCATATTTTACAAACACCGTTCGTGTGCCAGCGCCTTTGAAAAGGTGGAAAATATGGACCCCCAGCCACGTTTCTATGGGCTTACCCGTCCGAGCAGCAGCTGCATAAGGGACAGTGTGTTGCCTCATGGAAGCCTGATCGTGCAGTGACTTGGAAGATTGATGAGGATATGATCAAGGAAGTCGATCCAAACTTCAATCTGGGGGATTTCAAAGCTGATCTCATGAGTTGACGGTGCCCTGGCAAGTGGCACGAACAATTGGCTGAGGTTGATCGCTCAATTCTTAGCTGGAACATTCGATTGCTAGGGACTGCACAATGCCACGAGATTTTCGCCCAGGTCTTCAATTCAAGCAATGTGATTCTCCTTCAAGAGTGCCAGTTTGTTTTCGAACGTGTTGCTGAGGAACACGGTTGGAATCTGTGGCGCTCCCCTTGTGAGCGAGCATGCGTAGGCCTCCGAGGTGGTTGGAAGGATGATGTCCAACGCGAGGCCAGAGGCGATCGTTGGGTTGCCGTTGTTTGCTCTAATGCCATCTTTCTCTCTCTCTCTCTCTCTCTCTCTCTCTCTCTCTCTACTTGCCCCATAAGTATTTGCATGGAAAGTCTCGTGAACAGTTTTTGCGTACGCTTAGTGTATACCAAGAGGTGCTGAGGGATGTAGCGCTCAACGTTGCCAGATTGAAAAAGCAGTTTCGAATTCAGGATGTTGTTTTAGGAACCGATGCTAATGTGGAGGTCGAGCCTCAGGTTTTCCACGTGTCTCAGGCTGTCTCGGGTTCTAGTGTTGTAGGTGTGCCTATTGTCCCTCGTACGAGGGATGGCGGATTTCAGAGGCGATCTCAGGAGTTTGCTCTGGAACTCAGTGAGGCTCTTACTTTCACTTTTGGTGCCCTGGGCCTCCAGTTGGCCAACACCTTCAACCCTACGAGGCTCCCTACCTGGCGCTCTGCTAAATGGGCTCACTACAGGCACCTACCCCAAGAGCAGCAGTACTCTCACGTCTACGACTACATAGGTGTACCTTCGTCTTGGGGAGCTCCGGAGGTCTCCGTCTCGTGGCCACAGCCGGGGGCAGCACATATGTCCGGGCGCTCGGCCTCGAGCTTTTGGAGTGATCATGGTCTGTTACAGTTGCGTATCCCTGCACGTGTCTTGCCTCGTCGAGTCGTGCGTCCCAATCCTGTTCGCAACACGCGTTGGCACGTTCAGTCTCATCGTGTACCTCTTTTGCGCTATGCGGTGGATGCAGCCCTGGTGACTGGTAGCAGCCAGACAGAACAGACCGATTGGAGTGGACATACGGGTCTCTCGCCCACGGAGCTAGGTGACAAGATTCGACAGCCTTGAGGAAATCGGCGAGGTCCCCACCAAAGCCGACCTCGCCCCGAAAGTTTCTGAGCAGTATGTTGCCGCTCGGGAGGCTGCACTTGAGATGAGGAGAAAGAGGAATACGGTTGAATGCACGGAGGAGGAGTTCAAGAAGGCGAGGAGGAGGTACAGATATGAGAGGAGGAAGCATGGGAGGAATATCTTGGAGTATGAGTTCCGTCCAGGTCTACAGCATCGAACTTACCTTAAGACGCTTAAAGTTGAGGGAGTGCACACTTGGGACAAGTCTAAGTGGGAGAAGGCCCTCAGAGAGCACGGCTTGGCCATGTACACCGATGAGCATGAGCGTGCACGCACGAACAGTAAGCTTGAGGAGATGAGGAGGAGGTTGCAGGAGGTGAATATGCACGAGTACCAGCCCATCGATATCGGCCTGCTCATGCGTGCTAGGTCTCGTCTTCGTTCAGGAAAGGCCGTAGGTAAGGACAACATCAGCGTCTCCATGCTTAAGCACATCCCTTGGTCAGGTTGCCTTCAAGTTTTGCGGTGCTTTCAGCAGCTGTTTATGCGCGAGTATTGCACACCCACAGCATGGCGCCATATATGTATACAGCTTATGCCGAAGTCTGTGAAGACTTGTGAATTCAATGTCTCACGAGCTTTATCACTATTATCTTGCCTGTCAAAATGGTATATGGCATGTCTCACCTTGGTGGCCGTGGACCATCTCAAACGGAGTGTTGTCCCTGAGGTCATGCTCTTCGGGTTTGTTGCTGGAAGACGGACGCGCGAGATTACGGGTGGCTTGAAGAGAGTTGCTCAGCACGCGACGGAATGGGGTAAGTCATATTGTATGCACATGGCTAGCTTAGACGTGTATCGCGCATTTGATAACGTACAGGTTGCCGACGTTGCTGACTGCCTGGAGGAGTTGAGGTTTCCACCTGAACTTAGTTATGCGCTCATGGAGGGTCTAGCTGAGAACAGGGCCGATTTATCTTTCCAGCAGGTGGACGTCTCGGACATAGCTTGGGATAGTTGTATCCGCACAGGAAGTGTTGAGGCTCCGCTCTTTTGGCTGTGTGAGAGTGTGCTCATGTTCCGTTCTGTGGTCTTGAGTTGGCAGGAGCGGGGGATGGGAGTGCAGTTGACGCAGCAGGCAGGGACTCGTCATCTTACACATGCGATTTGGGCCGACAATGTTTTGTTGTGTGCCAAAGATCAGAGCGAGTTGACGACCATGATTGCGGAGATCAGTGTCCCACTTTATCACAGAAAGTACAAATGGAAACCGTGTAGCTTGCAGTTCATTCGCTTTGGCTATGATGACTCTGGGACCGAGAGTTTGGACGTCTCTTTTGCGTTGCCGAATCCCCAGGACAAGCGTCAGCGAGTGGCTATAACTTTGCAGCAGACAGATCGTTTGGAAATACTTGGCACGATTCTTGAAAACAGCATGCGGCAACATGAGGACTTGAATCATCGGATCTCTCTCGCTCAGAAGGCGTTTTGGCAAGATAAGAAGTAGTACATGTGCCAGGGCATTAAGTTGAAGAAAAGATTGCTGCGATACGACTCACGTGTAAGAAGCCGATTATTGTTTGCAGTGGAAGGGATGACGGCTGACAAAAATGCTATTGAATCGATCCATGCGTTTGAAGGCCGCTTACTTTCGAAGATGGTATGGAGACGGAAATGTGACACCGAGAGTTGGCCACAGCTCTTTCAGAGCGTGTACTTGACGGGGCGGAAAGCACTCAGGACAGCTCAGATGCCGAGTGCGGTTCAGCTCTTTCTTTTCAAACAGTGGAGTTGGGCAAAGGATGTGGCGACGACAACTGCTCAAAACGGGATCGTTCAAGTTGATGACGCCCAGCCTACAATTGATCCAATGGAAATGGGTGGTGCAGTGTCTCTTTATAATGATTTGATGTCTCAGAATGCGGGTGCTGTCGTACCGATTACCACGGACTTCATGTCTCAGAATGCGGGTGCTGTCGTACCGATTACCACGGATTCGATGTCTTTGAATGCGGGTGCTGCTGTACAGATTACCAGAGATCTGAAGCGACGGAGGGTGGCTGTTATTGTGGCCCCAGTCCTCACTGCCCGTGGGGACCTCACCGTTGCTCAGCCAGAGTGTCAGGAGGACAGTGCCACGAGTCAGAACCGACGACGGCTTATCTCTCAGGCGTCCCGTGCAGCTGCCAAAAGGAGCAAGACTGCTCCCACATTTGCACCAACGCCAGCATCAACACCAGCCCCTACGCCAGCGCCAACAGCCAAGCGGAGAAGGTTTCGAAGGGATATGGTGAGGGCGAGTGCGGATGACCCTTTCTTGCAGGCTCGTTACACGATGATGCATGCCGCCAGCCCGTGGACACAGCAGATGGATGCCGTTATTTGCACCTATTACTCGCAGGAAGCACGATCTTTTACACGTCGAAGGGAAGGTGGAAAAACGGTGGGCCTTCGTCCGTGGGGTTTGCCTTTTGAGACGGTGGGTGGAGATGCTTGGTATGATACTCTAGAGTGTACTCAGGTAGGGTGGAGATGTTTTATCCGTACGTTGCTTTCGAAATGGAACCTTCAACATGTTTTAGAATATGCTCACCTGCCTGAACCGAAACCCTGGAGGCCGAAAAACGACGAGGAGGAGGTGGAGGGGACGGAGGAGAGAAACAATGAGATTGCACAGCGGCTCGCCTTTAACTTCGAGAATGCCAGCGTCTGGAACTACGAGGCTGAAGGGATTCCCGTCGAGCTCTGTGGTGACTCCCAGGTGGTGGTGAACTGGCTGGTGGGACAATATGTATGTACGACGGAAGTATATTGTGAGACCATTGCACACATTCAAAGTATATTATACAGATTACATCTTAACTATCACGTGAACCTGAGGCCGCCGTCTTGGGGATTAGATCCATGGAAGTGGTTTTATCGTGAGGGAAACGAGCGTGCTGATGCTGAATCTTGGAAGGCCCGCACGGGCCAGAGCCACCGTACTTTCGACCCGCGCATTCATACTCTCAGAAGGGAACAAATAAAAGGGATTCGCGGCTGCTTCGATGGTGGTCGTTCCTCCCACGGTGTTGGCATTGGTTGGGTTATTGACCTATTCGTGCTCCCCCTCCCTGCTCTTCAACACTCTCAAGGCTCTTGGCTATTCAACTTAGCTTCTGAGGCTGCCGCCATCCCGCCGACCTGCACGGTTAGTCAAGCTGAGCTCTTGGCCAGCAAGCGCCTCGCTGAAGGTGTCGAGCACCTGCTGCTCCTCTGCTGCGGACCTGAATCCTGAGCGGGGGCTCCTTTGTCCCTGTGGGCTCCGAGCAAAGCAAAAAGAAAGGTTGACGGTTTACCGCCGGCGCCCAGTTTGGTGACTTTTGCTCAGTTGAAAATTATGTTCTCAAAATTTGAACATTCGTTTGAGCTCTAGTTTTGTTTTCCCGTGATATTCGATCTTATTTCCGCTCGCCATCTTGATCTCAGCTCGATCGGGTGAATATTACTATCGAAAAGCACTGTGGCGGGATCGGCCGTTTCGAGTCATCTTGATACGCGCTGTCGGTATATTGGACTCAACTCGAGATACAGGACAGCTACAGAGCTGGTAAGCACACCTTATCCAGAGGTTCGTCTGAATAAGCACACCTTACCTTATCCAGGTAAGCACGCAGCTACAGAGCTGGTAGCTTCAGAATGATCAGGCGCGTTCGTCTGTCGCCTCCAGAGGTCTGAACTCGGTCTGCTAGCTGAGCTAGGTCCGCAAACCTGTTCGTATTATTCGAGTCATCTTGACAGACGTTGTCGGTTTTTTGTACTTAACTCGAGCTGTAGCACAGCTACAGAGCTGATGCTTACAGAAACCGATTCAGAATCATCGGGCGCGTTTGTCTGTTAATTCAGAGCTCTGAACTTGGTCTGCTGCCCGAGTTAGGTCGCGAACTATTCGTACTGTTCGAGTCATCTTGAGAGGTGCTGTCGGTTTTCTGCACTTAACTCGGGCTGTAGGGGGGCTACAGGGCTCATAATCACAGGAATCGATTCGGAGACATCAGGCGCGTTTGCTTGTCGCATTTAGAGGTCTGAACTCGGTCTGCTACTCGAGCTAGTTTCGCGAAACTATTCGTATTGGTCGAGTCATCTTGGGAGGTGCTGTCGGTTTTCTGCACTTAACTCGGTCTGTAGGGGGGCTGCAGGGGGCATAATCACAGGAATCGATTCGGACATCAGGCGCGTCCGCCTGTCGCATTCAGAGGTCTGAACTCGGTTTGCTACTCGAGCTAGGTTCGCAAACCCATTCGTATTGTTCGAGTTATCTTGACAGGTGCTGTCGATATTCGCACTTAACTCGGGCTGTAGGAGAGCTACACAGCTGATACGCACAGAAACTGATTCGAAATCATTCTGCGCGCTCGTCTGTTGCATCCAGAGGTCTGAACTGGGTTTGCCTCTCGGACTAGCTCCGCAAAGCTTTTCGCATTCTTCAAGTTACCTTGGGAGATTTCGCCCCTCTTCTGCATTGAACTCGGGCTGTAAGAGCTACGAGCTGGTACGCACAGAAAACGATCCAGAAGTATGAGAGGCGTTCGGCTGTTGCATCGAGAGGTCTGAAATCGCTGGGGCTGAAAAACTATTCGTTCTCTACAACTTTTTAACATTATGTATGATCAGGAAGCTCTACGAGTCCCCCGGCGGTAACAAAGGTTGACGGTTTACCGCCGGCGCCCAGTGATTTGGTTCATGTCGATATGAAGTTGGTTCCGCCAAGTGTTTTGATAGTAAATGTACGCCTACAGAGCTCATATTAAGGCGCAGAGGTCCTCATAATCGTTCACAGGTACGGAAATTCTGCTTCCTTAAAATAAATGATCAATTATCTTCCAAATTTTAGCAAAACCGACCCAAAGTTGTCACATTGTCTCTTCTCATCGGGTCGGCCAACTGACCCCGGCGGTGAGGCGTCAACCTGGTCATCGCTGGGAACATCGTGGAGCGTGCGTACCAGCTCGTAGCTATCCTACAGCCCGAGTTCAATACAGAAATAGCAGACCGAGGGCAGACCTCTGAATGCAACAGGCGAACACGCCTGCTTTCTTTAAATCCATTCCTGTAATTGCCAGCCCTGTAGCCCGTCTACAGCCCGAGTTAAGTGCAGAAAACCGACAGCATCTCTCAAGATGACTCGAACAATACGAATAGTGTCGCGGACCTAGCTCGGGCAGCAGACCAGTTCAGAGCCCTGGATTCAACAGACAAGCGCGCCTCATCATTCTAAATCGGTTGGTATCAGCTCTGTAGCTGTCCTATGGCTCGAGTTAAGTACAACAAACCGACAACGCCTGTCGAGATGACTCGAAACAGTCGATCGCGCCTGCCTGCTGTTCGGCAGTAGAAGGTACCCGATCGAGCTCAGATCGACGACGACGACGACGACGGCGACGACTGATGTGCGATCCAGTTGGCACGCGAGTGCTCTAACTGGGCGCCGGCGGTAAACTGTCAACCTTTCTTAGCGCCTGGACTCGTAGAGTTTCCTGAGAATATATAATGTGGGAAGAACATGCAGAGAATGAATAGTTTTTCAGCCCAAGCGATTTGAGACATCTCGATGCAACAGCCGAACGCCCCCGATGCTTCTGGATATCTTTTTTACGAGCTCTGTAGCTCTCCTACAGCCCGAGTTAGCGCGTAAATCGACAGCACGTCTCATAGTTTGCAACCCAGCTCGAGTATCAAACCGAGTTCAGACCTCTGAATGCGACAGGCGGACGCGTCTGATGTCTGCGAATCGATTCCTGTGATTAACAGCCCTGCAGCCCTACAGCCCGAGTCGGGTGCAGAAAACCGACAGCACCTCTCAGGATGACTCGAACAATACAATAGTTTCGCGGACCTAGTTCGGCAGCAGACCGAGTTCCGAGCTCTGGATTCGACAGGCGGACGCACCTGATGTCTTCAAATCGATTTCTGTGACCACCAGCACTGTATCCCCCCCAGCCCGAGTTGAGTGCAGAAAACCGAGAGCACTTCTCAAGATGACTCGAACAATACGAATAGTTTCGCGATTATAGATCGGGCAGCAGACCGAGTTCAGAGCTATGGATCGAACAGACAAATGTGACTGATGATTCTTGATCGGCTTCTGCCAGTATCAGCTATGTAGCTGTCCTATAGCTCGAGTTAAGTATTTTAAAAGACGAGAGCTTCTGTCAAGATGACTCGAATAATACGAATAGGTTTGAGGACCTAGCTCGGCTAGCAGACCGAGTTCAGACCCATAGATTGAACAGGCGAACGCGCCTGATCATTCTGAATCGATTAGCTGTGCTTACCAGCTCTGTAGCTGTCCAAAGCTCGATGTTTTGAGAAATGCCTCCAGAAGCCGGCTCTGAGCTTTCTCACGCGTGAAAAGAGCTTTACGAGGTTCCCGGCCGAGGCCGTCCGTGCTATTCACGCTTTTGAAGGCATGTGCTTGCTTCGTATGTGGTGCCGACGCAAGCCATCCGACGTCACATGGGGGGTTTGGAGACCCCAGATGCTCCACAAGGTACGCTCGCACTTCGCCAGCGGGAGCTTCCCTTCGGCCGTGCAGATGATTGCATGGAAGAGCTGGACGATGATGCTGAGTGTTCGCAATTATATTCTTTCTGACCCACGTGCGCGGTGTTCACCTACCGCAGACGTGGCGACACCGAGGACTGACGACGGGGCCGAACCTTCACAGAAAAGAGTCCGATTTGAGGGACCATCATCACAACCATTGGAGCAGAATATGACACATATTGCACAGGATGCCGATTCTCTGACACATAGACTGGAGGTTATCTCTCAAAACTTGGCACAACACATCAATATTCAGAGAACGGACATCAATAGACAGAATCTCAAAAGACGCAGGCTCGCAGGATTGAGGCTAGGATTTGGAGGTACAATATCGGGGAGTCAGACGGCGACCTCTGTGCTTGCTTCTGAGCCTTCCGTCTCCCCGCCTCCTGCATGCAGTATGGCCCAATCTCAGGAGAATCGTGCATATGTTGATTCTCGCAGAGGCCTTCTGATGTATAATGTTGAATGGACTACGCGCAGGGATACTCTGAGTGAATGTCTTCGTCTGCGTGCAAATCGCACGCAGGCATCATCTGGCAAGAGAATACGCAGTGGACCTGAGAGCGTGGGTCAGAGGAGCTGGCAGTATCCATATATATTATCATACGGTACTATGTGGTGGCAGGCTGTGGTTCCTTCATACAGAGCTTTTCTCGACATGTGGCAGAATATATTATGCACATATAATAAAACAAAGACCTTTGAGTATTTCGTTCAGAATTGGAAAGGGGCCGCTATCCAGAGTACGCCGCCAGAGGAGATCGGACAGGAGGGGCGTGCACAGAATGAGAAAGAGGCCGCGAGGATGGCCAAGCGTCTGGCCACGATCAATGAAAGACAAACCGTGTGGGACATCATCAGCCCTGGGTTTGCGGTTGAAATGAAAGGGGATAGCATGTTAGTACACGCATGGTTGACGGGACGATGGCGGTGTCGAAACAAACAATATCAACGCCGCATTGATCAATGTATTGATGTCATGGAACGAAGCGCTAATGAGTTGGGGATTCGATGCTCTGGGCTGGGGAGAGATCTGTACAAACATGAGTATAGGGAGGATAACACACGGGCTGACGAGCTTACACACCTGGCCCGTGAGGGCCATTGCTTCTACAATGAGTATGAATACAGATTCAACTTTGAAAGCTATCTTCAACCTATCGCCTGTCGTGGTGCCTTCGACGGGGGTGTGTGCAGCAAAGGGACGGGATGTGGGTTCTGGCTTCAGATCGGGCTTTTGAATCTCGATTACGATTGTAATAAGAGTACTCCTTATTCCCCTCTTCTTTCCTCCTCTCCTTACTCTGTGCCCTCCAATACCCCCCTCGTTTGGAGGGATGTGTGCGAAGCCGCGTGGTGCCTTGAGGAAGGTGCTACGATAACCGATGCCGAACTCAGTGCTAACAGATCCTCACCGCCAGCTGACCCTGCTGGACGAACGGTGCGAAAACCAAAAAGCCAGGTTGACGGTTCACCGCCGGCGCAAGTAGGTCCAGAGCATAGTCCAATCCATCAGATGGCTCGATGCCCATGACAGCGGGGGTGTGGGGGTTTTGCGAATATTTGAAAGATATTTGAGCAATTTTTATGCGCTCTCTAGGCGCACTTTTATGGAGCAGCCAACTTCATTTTTACATGAAAAAATCAATGTTTTGTCAAGAAATGCTTTCGGAAACTCTCTTTCGACTCTAAGCTCTCTCACGCACATCGAGAGGTCTGAAATCGCTCGGGCTGGAAAACTATTCGTTCTCTGTTTTTTTTACATTAGATATGGTCAGGAAGCTTTACGAGTTCCCCGGCGATAAGAAAGGTTGACGGTTTACCGCCGGCGCCCAGTCTTTGGGCGAGCGCTATAAAATCCGATTTTTGGAGTTTTTCAGCTTGCGTCTGAGAGAGCTTCCTTAACGTGTTCCAAGCAGCTCCGTGCGAGAAAAGAGCTCTACGAAGCTACCGGAGGTAATCTGGTTGATGGTTTACCGCCGGCTCCCATTGGCAAGAAAAATCTCGACGGACCTTTTGGTGACTTTTGGTCGGTTGAAAGTTTTGTTCTCGAATTCAGCTCTAGTATTTTTTCCCATGATATTCGATCTTATTTCTGCTCGCCATCTTGATCTCAGCTCGAACGGGTACCTTTTACTGCCAGAAAGCAGGCAGGCGGGATCCGCCGTTTCAAGTCATCTTGATACGCGCTCTCGGTATATTGGACTTAACTCGAGATACAGGACAGCTACAGAGCTGGTAAGCACACCTTATCGATTAAAAATGATCAGGCGCGTTTGCCTGTTGCATCCAGAGGTCTGAACTCGAGCCGAGCTAGGTCCGCAAACCTATTCGTATTATTCGAGTCACCTTGACAGGCGCTCTCGGTTTTCTGTATTTAACTCGAGCTATACGACAGCTACAGAGCTGAAACTTACAGAAACCGATTCGGAATCATCGGTCGCGTTTGTTTAGTGAATACGGAGCTCTAGACTCGGTCTGCTGCCCGATCTAGAATCGCGAAACTATTCGTATTCTTCGAGTCATCTTGAGAGGTGCTTGGTTTTCTGTACTTAACTCGGGCTGTAGGGGGGCTACCTGGTAGTCACAGGAATCGATTTGGAGAAATCAAGCGCGAATTAGGTCCGCGCAATTCGTATTGTTCGAGTCATCCTGAGAGCTGTCGGTTTTCTGCACTTAACTCGGGCTGTAGGGGGGCTGCAGGGCTGGTAATCACAGGAATCGATTCGGAGACATCAGGCGCGTCCGCCTGGAATCCAGAGCTGAACTCGGTCTGATACTCGAGCTAGGTTTGCCAAACTATTCGTACTGTTCGAGTCATCTTGAGAGGTGCTGTCGATTTACGCACAACTCGGGCTGTAGGAGAGCTACAGAGCTCGTGCAGAAGACAATTCAGAAGCATCGGGGCCGTGGGCTGAAACACTATTCGTTCTCTGCAATTTTTGTTCGACATCATATATTGTCAGGAAGCTCTACGAGTCCCCCGGCGGTAAGGAAGGTTGACGGTTCACCGCCGGCGCCCAGTCTGTATGGTGGGGTGGCTTGCGGGTGGGAGTGACGGCCGCCGCAGGTGGGTTCGCGGTCAAGATGTAATCGTGGCCAAGCCTGGTAGACCCTAAACCCTAAACCCTAAACCTTCAATACGAAAAACACCACGTATTGAGCAAGCACAAGCATCCCGTGCGAGCCGGCACGAGCAGGAGCGGCTCCGGAGCGGCCCGACAAGCATTCCGCGTGGGCCTGCGCGAGCGGGCGCGGCTCTGGAGCGGCCCGGCCGTGCGAGCCTGCTCGAGCGGAAGCGCTTTAAGGGGTGGCACGACGAGCGCTCTGCGCAAGCCCTCGCGACGCGAATCCGACATTTTTTCGAAGGATCGCGGCATCGGCAGGCCCGAAATCTCGCCGTCGCGACATCAATCCCGCGTGTTTTTCGAGGGATCGTAGCCAAGCCGACTGGCGCAGGCCAATTACACCGTGGCAAGGTCCGCAGACGCATGTACGTTGTGTAAACCTTGAATTTTAATTGCATTAGTATTCAACCCTATTACCATAAAACCGGCCACCATGCAATCCGGCCTCATCTATTGTAGAAAAACGAATTTCCTGAGCATGCGTGCAGAGTCTCTTGTTTGCACTACAAAGTACCCGGTCCCCGGTGCGACCAGATTATGTAAACCTGGTCCATCTACTGCAAAAAATAGCATTTCCTGAGCATCCGTGCAGCATCTCTTGTATTTTACATTCCAAAGTGCCCGGCGCTTGTTGCGTTCCGCCTTCATCCATTGCAACAAATAGCATTTGCTAAGCATGCGTGCATATTTTTTATTTTACAATGCAAAGTGCGTGCATTTTACACTACGACCCGTCCCGTCCGTTAGCGTACTCGCGTGCCATGGCCCAGCGCCCCATGCCCCCACCCCGTTGCTCTCCGCCCCAAGCGTTTTATTCCACGTCGCGACCCACACCACTCCCCCTCCTCATCCCCCCGCGTCAACAGCGCTCCAGTGGGGCCCCCGCCCCGTGGCCCTCTGCGCCGAGCCCCGCCGAGTGCCCCCTCCGCGCCGACCGTTTTATTCCGCGTCGCCACGCACACCTCCCCCCCCTCCCTCTTCCCAGATCCCCAGCGCTTCAGTGGGGGCCCAGCCCCGTGCCCCCTCCGCCACGACAACTTTATTCCGTGTCGCGGCGCTTCGACCTTCCCTGCTGCATCTTCAGCGCCCCCGACGGAGCCTCGCCCGCAGCCCTGCCCGCCCCGAGAATTTTATTCTGCGCCGCGACGCACGCCACCTGCCCCCCTTCCTCTTCCCCCCCATCCCCAGCTCCCCAGTGGGATCTCCGCTCCGAGCCCCCTCCGCCCCGACCACTTTATTCCGTGTCGCGACGCGCGCCACCCCCTCCGCCACGACCACTTCCGCGTCGCGACGCACACCACCTGCTCCTACGCACACCACCTCCCCCCCACCTTCCTTGCATCCCCAGCGCGCCAGAGGGCCCCCCGCCCCGAGGCCCTCCGCGCCGATCTTTTTATTCCGCGTCGCGACGCGCACCACCTCCCCCCTCCTCCCCCTCGCGTCCGCGGCGCCCCAGTGGAACCCCCGCCCCGTGCCCGAGCCCCGCCCAGTGCCCCCTCCGCCCCAACCGCAATAGTTCCGCGTCGCGACGGACACCACATCCCACCCCTTTCCCCCAGGTCCCCAGCGCTTCAGTAGAAGCCCAGCCCCGTGCCCCCTCAGCCACGACAATTGAATTCCGTCTCGCGATGCACCCCCCTTCCCCTGCTGCATCCCCAGCGCCCCGTCGGAGCCCCGCCCGCAGCCCCCCCCGCCGCGATCATGTTATTCAGCGTCGCGACGCACACCACCTGCCGCCCCCTCTTTCCCCCGCCTCCCTACCACCCCAGTGGGGCCCCCGCCCCGAGCCCCCTCCGCCCCGACCACATTATTCCGCGTCGCGACGCACGCCACCCCTTCCGCCACGATCACTTTCGCGTCGCGACGCGCTCCGCCTCCCCCACCCCTCCCCCCGCGCCCCCAGCGCCACAGAGAAACCCTTGCCCCGTGGCCCTCTGCCCCGTGCTCCCCTGCGTCCCCAGCGCCCCAGTTGGGGCCCCGCCCAGTGCCATCTCCGCCGCGAAGGCTTCATTCCGCGTCGCGACGCACACCACCTCCCCCACCTTCCTTCCCGCGTCCCCAGCGCTCCAATTGCCGCCCGCCCCGTCGCCCCCTGCCCCGACTATTTGATTCCGCGTAGCGATGCACGCCACCTCCTCCCCTCCCCCCACCCCGCGCTCCCAGCGTCCCAGTGCCCCCCCCCCCGCGTGCCTAGCGCCAGAGTGGGACCCCCGCCCCATGGGTCCTTGCCCAGAGACCCCCCGCGCCCCCAGCGCCCCGTAGGGAGCGCCGCCCACTGCGCCCTCCGCCACGAAGGCTTTATTCCGCGTCGCGACGCACACCGCTTCCCCCACCTCCCTCCCCGGCGCCCCCAGCGCCCCAGTGGGATCTCCGCCCCGTGCCCCCTCCGCCCCGAGCATTGTATTCCGCGTCGCGACGCGCGCCGCCCCCTCCCCTCCCCCCACCGCGCCCCCAGCGCCCCAGTGGGACTCCGCCCCGAGCATTATTCCGCGCCGCGACGCACACTACCTCCCTCACCCTCCACTCTCGCCCCCAACGCCCCGGTAGGAGCCCGGCCCAGTCACCCCGAGCCCCCCCCGCGCCCCCGGCGCTCCAGTAGGAGACCCGCCCACAGCCCCTTCCGCCACGAACGTTTTCTTCCGCGCCGCGACGCACGCCACCTCCCCCGCCCCCCCCCCCCCGCGTCCCCAGCGCCCCAGGCGGCCCGAGCCCAGCCCAGTGCCTTGCCCCTTTCCGCCCCGACAAGTTTCTTCCGCGTCGCGACGCACACCGCATCCCCCCCGCCGCGTCCCGAGCGCCACTGGAATCCCCGCCCCGTGGCCCGTTGCCCCGAGCCCCCACCCGTCCCCAGCGCCCTAGTGGGATCTCCGCCCCGCTCCCTCCGCCCCGTCCGCGTCGCGACGCGCGCCGCCTCCCCCCCTCCCCACCGCGCGCCCAGCGCCAAAGTGGGCGCCCGTTCCGTGGCCCTCTGCCCCGATTATTTTATTCCGCGTCGCGACGCACGCCGCCTCCCCCCTTCCCCCCTGCGCCCCCAGCGCCCAGTGGGACCCCCGCCCCGTGCCTCTCCGCCCCGACCATTTTATTCCGCGTCGCGACGCACACCACCTCCCCCCTTCTCCGCGCCCCCAGCGCCCCAGTGGGACCTCCGCCCCGTGCCCTCTCCACTCCGAGCATTTTCTTCCGCGTCGCGACGCGCGCCACCTACCCCCCTCCCCGCCTGAGATTTGGGCCCCGTTGCTGGGCCCCGAGGGTTTTTTGTTTCGAGAGCACTTGGAACCGTGTTGCCGCCCTCTTGGGGGCTTGTTGATGAAGCCATCTAAGCAGTCCTGAGCTATGTTCAGCCATCGCGGAGGCCATCTCGGACCCATCTTCGGCCACCTTGGGCGCTCTACCCGCTCGCCCCCCCCCGCCATCCTCGCGCGCGCAGGCGAACGTAAACTCAGGAAGGGAGGGGGGGGGGGCATCTCCCCGAAGGGAAGAGGCGTGCGGGATGGGGAACGATGACCGCGCTAGACCACGTGTGCCCAGAGGGTTGTTGGGATCTCGGATCGGAACCAGTGCCGGGCCCGCCCCCATCCCCACGTTCCTCGCGGACGCCGACAATTCGGCGATGCGGGGGCTGAGGAGGGGGGAGTGGCGGAGGGAGAAAGGAGGAGAGTGGAGGGGGGCGGGACTGGGGCAGAGGGAGGAGAGGGGGGGGGGGGGCGGAGGGGGGAGGGGGGGGGAGGAGCAGGAGGAGGACGAGGAGGAGGACCAGGACGAGGACGAGGACGAGGGGGGAGGATGAGGAGCATGAGGAGGAGGAGGGGGGGGGGAGGAGGTGGAGGGGGGAGGAGGGCGGAGGAAAGAGGAAGAGGAAGAACAGGGGGAGGAGGAGAAGGAGGAGGAGGAGGAGAAGGAGGAGGAGGAGGGAGGAGGAGGAGGAGGAGGAGAAGGGAGAGGCCCTTTTTCATGAGGGGCATAGCCGGCCCCCGAGAACACCCGACAGACTCTGCGCGCAAAACGACAGCCCTGGACAAGCGTTCCCAGCACAGAGCCGCAACGCACTTTGCACCGGGGGCCTCCAGCAGCTGGGTCAGCTCGATAATTTCCCCCGGCCCTCCTTGGACCCTGGGGGCTTTCTCTTGGAACCCTCTGTGGGCTTCTTGGGTGTCTGTTGGGCGCCTCCTGGGAGCCTGCTGAAGGTCCCTGAAGCCATCTTGAGGGGGGCGGCCCTTGGAGTCTCCTCGAACTCGCTCTCAGAAGCCCCATGTTGCGGCCCTGTCTGTTCACCCTTCTGCGATGTCTTGCCCCTTCTCTTTCCCCCCTCCTCCTCCGCCTCCTCCTCCTCCTCCTCCTCCTCCCCCTCCTTCTTTGTGCAAGAGCCATGGCACGTGTGCCACTTGTTTTTTGGGGACGACCCCAGACCCTTCGAGACTTCGGACTAATGCATTGGAGGCTGCGGAGACGAATCCTGTAACTGACAGCTCCGTATCCGACCTTCATCTCGAGATCAAGTTCAATTACCAACGGTAAGCCAAACATGGTATCGCCACCACGTTGGTTGCTCGAAGTGCTCGATAGTAGTACTCCAGCTACAGATTTCGAATTTCGACAGGCGAATGTCTCATAATCTGTTGCAGGGCATTAGAGTCTGCTCCTTCGATATTACCGGTCAGATAAGTGTAGTTATTTTTTAAATGAGCCCGAAGTGACGGCGTCGACACTTCTTGCCCGGTCGGCAAACTAGCTCCACCCTGCGCCCGCATATCTCTTCGCTCGTCTCGCCGAAGAGCTCTGTGAGGTACTCGTGCGCGTTTGGTTGCGCGGTTGTCATTTTCTAGCTGCGGCCGCGGCCGTCGTTGCGGGTGGAAATGCGGCCGCGGTTGCGAGATGGGAAGCACTTGTGCGCATGGGGCATCAAGCGAGCGCTGGAACGCTGGTGAAGGAAGCAGGAGAGGCCGGAACGATCTCGGGGGCTGCCCTGCGGCTCCGGTTTCTTAATCTGCACCTTCTGAGCTCTCTGCGAGCTGCCCGGGAACAGCCTGGGGCGCGAACTTGGCGCGGGCCGTGCCTGGTCCGGTCGTGGGGCTGCTCGAGTAGGTCGTAAAACTGTTCGGCCCGCGCGCAACTGGAAAAATCCCATTCCATGGGCGACCGACCCGAGGACTGGCGGGCGACCGCGCCAAGAACAGGCCAGCACCGGTTCCCGAATCCGAGCATCCCAAGGACTGGCGGGTGACCATTGCAAGAACTGGCGGGAGACCAGCCCCCAGAACTGGCGGCGCGGCCAGTCGTCCAAATTGGTGGTGCGGGCAGTTGCCGCTACTGCTGGGGCCAGCCCTCGTCGACCCTGGGACGTAGTCAGATGGTCGTAGGGCTGGGTGCCAAGAGAGACCATGTGGCGCGAGAGTTTCTAGAAACGCCAGGGCCGGAAGTCCGCCCCCCAAACCCGACCGGCTCTTGATTGCCCGCCCGACCCATCCCGCCCGCCCGACCCGACCCGCCCGTTAGTGCGCGCGCGTGCCAACCGATGATGCGTCACGTTCGAATCCCGCCCGCCCAACGTGACTTGCCTAGCCGCCCTGGCCCGCCTGTTTGCTTGCACGCGGGCGAACCCGATGATGCACCGCATCTGAACGCCCCGCCCGCCCGGTCCACCTCTCCCGTTATAACGCGCGCGTGCCATCCCGATGACGCGTCATCCGTTCGTGTTCCCTCCGCCGGCTAGTGTCCGCCCGCTCCGTCGATAGGGCCCGCCCAACCCAGCTCGCCTGTCCGAGTCGACCCGCCCGTTGGGGTTCACGCGTACTAACCTGACGGTGCATGATACTTCAATATCCCGCCTGGTCGTCACGGCTGTCGCGGTCGTGTCGGTCGTCGTGGTTGTCGCAGCCGTCGCGGTCGTGGCGATCGTTGCGGTCGTCGCGGTCGTCGCGACCGTCGTGGTCGTCGCGGTCGTCATGGTCGTCGCGTTCGTCGTCGTTGTCGTGGTTTTCGCTGTCGTGGCGGTCGTCGCGGACGTCGCGGTTGCCGCAGTCGTCGCGGTCCTTTCGACCCGCGATCGTCATGGTCGTCGCGGTCGTCGTCGCCGTCGGCGTCGCGGTCGTTGCAGTAGCGGTCGTTTTGTCGTCGCGGTCGTGGCGATCGTCTCGGTGGGCACGGTCGTCATGGTCGGTGCTGTCGTCGCGATTGTCGCGCTTCGCCCGGTCGTCGCGGTCGCCGCGGTCGTCGCCGTCGTCGCGGTCGCCGCGGTCATCGCGGTCGTCACGGTCATCGCGGTCGTCACGGTCGTCGCGGTCGTCGCGGTCGTCGCGGTCGTCGCAGTCGTAACGGTCGTCACGGTCGTTGCAGTCGTCGTGGTCGTGATTGTCCTCGCGGTCGTCACGGTCGTCGCGGTACTCCTCGATCTTCGCGGTCGTCACGGTCGTCGTGGTCGTCGGGGTCGTCGTGTTTGTTCTGTTCGTCACGTCTGTCAGGGTCGTTGCGAGCGTCACGGTCGTCATTTTTATTACGGACGTCGCGGTCGTCGTGCTTCGTTGTCGTCGACGTCGTCGCGGTCGTGGCGATCGTCATTGTCGTCGCGGTACTGACGGTCGTTGCAGTCGTCACGGTCGTCACGGGCGTCACAGTCGTCATTGTCGTCGCGGTCGTCGCGGTCGTCGTGGTCGTCGTGGCCATCGCGGTCGTCGCGGTCGTGGCGATTGTCCTCGTCGTCGCGGTCGTCGCAGTCGTCGTGGTCGTCGCGGTCGTCACGGTCGTCTTGGCCGTCGTGGTTGTCGTGGTTTTCGCGGTCGTGGCGGTCGTCACGGACGTCACGGTCGTCACGGTCGTCTCGGCCTTCGCGGTCGACGCGGCCGTCGCGGTCGTCGTGGTCGTCGCGGTCGTCGCAGTCGTCACGGTTCTCGCGGTCGCCGCGGTCGCCACGGTCGTCAAAGTTGTCGCGGTCGTCATGGTCGGCGTGGTCGTCACGGTTGTCGCGGTCGTCGCGGTCGTGGCGGTCGTTACAGACGTCGCGGTCGTCACGTTCGTCGCGATCGTCGCGATCGTCGTGATCGTCGTTGCCGCCGGTGTCGTCGCGGCCCGCGGCGGTCGTCGTGGGCGTCGTGGTCGTCACGTTCGTCACAGTGGTTCCGGTCGTCACGGCCGTCACGGCCTTCACGGTCGTCACGTTCGTCATGGTCGTTGCTGTCGTCACGGTCGTCGTGGTTGTCGCGGTTGTCGTGGTCGTCGCGGTCGTGGCGGCCGTCATGGACGTCATGGTCGTCAAGGTCGTCACTTCAGCCACGGTCGTCTTTGTTGTCACAGCCGTCACGGTCGTCGCTGTCGTCACGGTAGTCGTGGTCGTAGCGCTCGTCGTGGTCGTCACGGTTGTCACGTCTGTCACTACCGTCATAGTCTTTGCGGTTGTCGCAGCCGCCGCGGTCGTCGCGGTCCGCCTGGTCCTCGCGGTCGTCGTGTTCGTCACGGCCGTCTCGGTCGTCATTTTCGTCACAGTCGTCACGGTCGTCAAGGTCGTCGCGGTCGTCGCGGTCGTCGCGGTCGTCGTGGTCCTCGTGGTCGTTGTAGTCGTCAAGGTCGTCACGGTCGTCATGGTCGTCGCGGTCGTTGTGGTCGTCATTGTCATGGCGGTTGTCGTTTGCGTTTTTGTCGTCTCAGCCGTCTCGGTTGGCACGGTCGTCACAGTCGTCACAGTCGTCGCGGTCGTTGCGGTCGTCGCGGTCGTTGTGGTTGTGGAACCGATCGGTGAATTCACACCTCTCTGAGAAGTGTATTAAGTCTTTTTCGGAGACACAGAACACTTGTCAGAAGACGCGGGGGCTTCTGACACGTCCCACCGCTTTCTGGAAAGGCCTGCTCCTTCTCACTTTTCTTCGAGCGCGCCGCTGGGCAATATCCGTGATCGCTTGTTTCATTTGTGTGCAGTTTGCCTTAGAGTGCTTGGCTTCATGGCGTGAAGCTGTGCTCTAGAGTGTACGTTCGGGCTACTTCTGGTGCAGTGCATGGAGGTGCAGCCTTGCCGTGTTGCCGTTGTGGGCCCGTTCCGGGCGTTCCTGGGACAAGGTTTTCGCGAATCTATTGGTATGCCGATCTGTCTTTCGCACATCCTCGGCTTCGGTTCCAGAGGTGAAAACGAGAATGACGGGGAGGGACGGCCAGGGACAGGGTCCCTGGGGAAACAGAGTTTGCGGGCGCTTGTAGGTCTTGCTTTCACCCTCTGGGCCACCCTATCTTGGTTCTCTTCGTCCTGCTCGTCCTCTTTGATGTGCGTGCGCAGGTTTGAATGGGAGTTGCTCGGAGTCATGTTGCCTCTGCGTCTGTCAACCGCAACCGTTTTCCTTCAAGTTTCTCGCGGATGAAGTGCGGGCAGGCCGCCAGCACAGGGGCGGTCTTTGTGGCCTTCTTCGAGGCAGTCTCTCGACCGCCCCTCACTCAGCCACTGCAGATAAACTGCCCTGGCAATGGCGAGCCCTGGCCCGAGTGTCCGCCCTGTCCAAGCCTGGCTGGTCCGCCCGCGCTGCCCGCGGAGGATTTCGGACTGAGAAAGTGTGCCGCCGACGGGGGGCCCGTGTGTGGAGCGGACTGGTGGCTCTGCTCGTCTGCCTCGCCGTGGCGATCAACACCGTCTGATCCGTTGCTTCCGCCTGCCGTCGTCGACACTAGGACTCAGGTGGCATCGGCGGGCGGCGGGGCGGCACGGGAGCTCTGGAGACGGCTGCGGCCAGGAGAGGTGAACTTGGCTCGGAACGAGGACGACTCGGTGTGGCCCGAGAGGATGAGTCTCTGGTCGAAGGTCGAGGAGAGCGTTTGGATGATACTGACTCCCGACGGGCCTGCGTACGCCGAGAGCATCGTGGGCTACTAGGACGGGCCCGCCAAGACGCACGGGGCCCGTGACGGTGCGCGGCCAGGCGGGCTGCGAGAGAGTGTGTACCGTCCCAAGGAATGCCTTGGGGTGCGAGAGCTGAGAAGGCTGATGACGGAGGATCGCGAGGAGACGAACCTGGCGGCGGAAGGCGCCCTTCTGCCCGTGGTCTCAGTGTACGTCAGTCCTGGAGGGCTCGAGAGACCGATCGGGACGTGGCGGGAAGCCGCTGGGGGAGTCGCTGTGGGCATGGACGCGCTGCCGGCTGCTGGGGCTGGCGTTCTGCCCGCAAGACTGACGGTGGCCATTGCGCTGGTGCCTCCCGAGGGGGCGGTCTGGGCGGTGGTGGATCGGTCGGTGGACGGGGAGCGCATCGGCGAGCAGCTGGAGGTCGGTGTCGGCGACCTGATGGTCGGGGCTGGCGATCAGGGCGGTGGTGGAGGCAGCCCCAGCACTGATGGAGACGTTCGCACCTTGGTCTTCAACTTCGACGCTCAGGGCAAGGAGTACAGGGCCCGGGCGGGGGTAGAGGCGGAGATGTCGCGACGCGTCCTTTCGGACTGGCCGGCCGACAGGCCCCCGACTGCAACCCACTTCTGCGCCCAGATGGAGAGAGCTGGATGTGTAACGTCTGGCTGGCTGGACAAATGGGCGCAGAGCAAGGAGATCGCGAACAGCGACCATGTGTATTACGAGTTGAGGATGATCATAGTTTCGTTGGAGATCGCAGGGTGCCATGACCAGCTCAACCTCGGGTCGGTGGTGAATGCCGAGCTCCTCTGCTTGCGAGTGTAGACTATGGTTGACGTCTACGAAGCCAACCCGAACAAACCTAGCTTCGAGAACGCGAAGTACCTCTCGGGGCTCACGAGCTTGACGGATGTGGTGTGGCCCGATTTGAAGAATTCTGCGGCCCGCAGGGCCAAGGAGGAGACCGAGGTTGAGGAACAGCGGCAGGAGGTCAGAAAGCTTCGCGACAAGGGCGACAGCAACAGGACTGATGCCGCAGGGGGGAGGAGGTGATCGAGGCGGCTGTGTCTGGGACCACCAGCGGACAGAGCACGCATATGAGACTGGTGGGCAGTACCCGAAGAAGCATGTCAACCCCGAGAAGATTTTTTTTGCCTGTGCCGTTGCTCGAGACAGAGCCCCCTGCTCGTGGCCTCTCCCGTGGAGTGCGCCAACGAGTCGGGCGTCGGCGCGCGTTGGACAACAGGGCCAACGAAGTTTTGCATGCTCTGAACTGGATGTCGGGCTGCAGAGTCGCTACTGAGGTATGTCGAGCCCCTGCAACCGCCGCCCCCGTCCATCGAGAGATCTACGAGCGGGTGCTGGAAGCTGTCCACAGCTGGAGGCCGCCTCGCCACAGTGTCTCTCAGGGGGAAGCCGCACGCGCGCTTCTCCGCGCCGAGTCGGTGTACGACCAGGCGCACATGACTGTAACACCCTACGAGGAGGGCAAGGTGTCGCTCCCCGCTGACGTCCGCGACGCGAGGTACGCAGACTTGATCGGGGGCACACACGCCCGCGTGTTGCTCGAGAGGTTTATCGAACGTAATCGGCGGAGTTCCGAGGAGTTGAGCGAGCTCGATCACGCTGTTGGGGCTGTTAAGCCGTACATGGGCCGCCGCTTGGAGTCGTCGTCTCGGCTCTACAGGAGGTTTGTGCGCCAGCTTGACCAAAGGACATGATTCATTGGACGAAGGCCCCCAAGTGTCTTATCTCAGTGTTCCTCGTCAAGAAGAAGAGTGGGGCCCTTCGCATGATCACGGATGCGAGACCTGTTTACAGACTCTTTCGGCCCCCCCTGGAGTACAGCCATGTACCGCTGAGGGCCTGGGGCGAATCGAGCTCCAATGGGGGGGTCGCCCGCGTGTACATGGCGCAGGCGGGCGTCGCGGACTGCTTCCACCGGCTGCGGATGCGGGAGGAGCTCGCGGAGTTCTTTGCGATGCCGCCTCTGTCGGCACGGGCTGCCGGGCTGCTGGGCCGCTCTGGCTTGGACGTCGGCTCCGAGGAGGAGCTGTGGTGGCCCTGCTGCGCCGCCTTCCCGATGGGCTTCAGCTGGGGCCTCGTGGTGGAGCAGAGCGTGAACGAGTGCCATGCGGCGCAAGGGCCTGGGCTGGAGCTGGCGCCGCCGATGGCGGATCGCCGCGGTCCCGCGGTGCTGCGAGAGGGCGCGGCAGCCGCGCACTACGTGTACGTGGACAACCTCGGCGTGATCAGTGCGGGGCGGGATGCGGGCGCGGCTGGCTTCACGGGCGCGTGCGAGTCCTTCGAGCGGGCAGGCCTGATGTTGCACGACCGCCTGGAGGAGCCGAACGCGATGGAGAGCTTGGGGGTGGAGCTGGATGCTGAGAGGCGCGAGACGCGGCTTGCCGTGGCGCGCTACTGGCGGCTGGACGCTGGGTTGCGCTGGCTGCTGGCTCGGCGGAAGGTCTTTACACGCATGGTCGAGGTCTTCGTGGGGCATTGCGCCGGCGTCGGTCTGCTCGTGAGGCAGACGATCTCCGTCTTCCACGCCGCGTGCAAGTTCGTGCAGGCCTACCCCGCGGGGCTCTTCCCGATGTGGAGCTCGGTGAGGGCCGAGTTCACCGCCTTCTTGGGGCTCATGCCGCTGTTGGTCGCTTCTTGGGAGTTGCCCTGGAGCGGAGTGGTCGACGCCAGCGACGCGAGCGAAGGAGGGTGGGGAAGCTGCTCTACGTGGTGGGGGGCTGAAGTTGCAGCCCTACACGGACGCGTGCCCGAGAGGTCAAGATGCAAATTGACTTCGGCCTCAGCCAGAGCCCACGCCGTGCATCAGGCTGGCTTGGACTCCTTCGTCGAGGAGGAGTCGGAGCTCTTGGGGGGGGAGTTCGAAGCGGTGGAAGACTTCCCCGAGATCCCGAGGCGCCTGCTTGACAAGCGGGATTGGCGTGTCACCCTTCGGGGCCGCTGGAAGGCAGCAGCGGGGCACATTTCCCTGTTGGAGGCCCGAGCGGCAGTGGCCATGCTGCATCGGGGCGCGCGAGCACGGCCTGGCGCTGGCGTTCGCAAGTTGTATCTAGGAGACAACCTGGGGATGGTGCTCGCCTTCGAGCGGTGCCGGGCACGAGATTTTGCAATGTTGACTCAAGTAAAAAAGTGGTGCGCGATCTGTCTAGCAAGAGAGATTCGACAAGCTACCAGGTGGATTCCGTCAGAGTGGAACGTCGCAGATGAGCCCTCAAGAGACCTCCATGGTGGCCCTCTCCGTTTACTGCAGCCGCCTGGGCTCGAGCTACGAGCAGGAAAGCAGAAGGAGCTTCCTCCAGAGCGGCAACCGACGGCGCATGCTGCCGCAGGCTGGGCTGGGCGCGACGGGCCCGCCGAAGGCGGGCAGGCATGCGTGGGGGCTTGCCGTCCCTGTGGCGGGGCGGCTGCGGGCGGGTCAGATGGAGCTGGGGCTGCCGAGCAAGCTGCGAGTGCTGACCGAGGACGCGGCCCCTGGCCCCCTGACCTCCAGGCCGCGCTGCAGGCGGGCTGGGCTGTCCGACGCCCTCGAGGATTGCAGGAAGGGCGTCGTCGCCGATCCGCCCGTTTCGGAGGACAGCGGCGAGAGCCTGTCGGAGCTGTCGAAGGAGGCGACTCAGAGGGCGAGGAGGCTCGAGAGGGGTTTCGCCTTCTACCTGATACGGGGGGTCACGCACCTGGATGGGAAGAGCGCGACCCCGAAAGTGACGGAGGACTACCACCGCCGAGGGAGGATGGCGCTCAGCTACACCCAGAAGCGGCAGGTGCCCGCCACCAACGCCGACGAGGTCGGCCGACTGCTCACCGACCTGATGAACACAAAGTACCTCGACGGCGAGTGCAGCGTCGAGCCTCTGGGCGCTTGGATGGCAATCTACCGCAAAGATGGCAAGTTCGGCCCGCAGCAACCGCCCAGGAGTGGACGAACGCTCAACGGCTGGAAGCGACTGGTGTCACTGTGGATCCTGGTGTGCTTTGGCTTCAACCGCAGGCCCTGCGAGAGCCGGCGCATCCAGCCAGAGGTGCTGATAGCCCCCGTGGAGTGCATGTCGGAGCACTGTGGCCTGGAGGTGACACCAGAGGAGCGAGGGGTCCCGACCAAGGTGGGCGCCTTCGACAACAGGCTGCTGTGGGACGTCCCCTATCTGGGCTTCATGATTGCCGTGTCCTCGGTGCTACGGAGGCGACCACAAAGGAAGCCGATGTGGAAGCTGGACTACCCGCCCGTCCTGAGGTCCATGAGGATGGCGACGAGGCCGTCGAAGGCCGATGCAACGCCGTGCCACATGCGCCACTCTTGGCCGAGCTGGGACCAGATGAGGAACGCTCGAACGCTGCAGCGGATCCCGAAAAGAGAGAGGTGGGTGAATACGAAGACCCTGGTGAAGCACGAGGAGCACGGCAGGTCTGCCACGTGAATGTCGGAACACTCAGAGGCCCGCCAGGAGTTGTTCGGAAGTTGCGAGGCACGCGTAGGGGAGTTCGTCCAGTGTTCGAAAGCCGTAGACTGGCCGCCTCTGCCTTGAAGGAGGGTGTTTTCCTGGATCTGTTTTCTGGCTCAGGCGGAGTTGCTAGAGCGGTCAGAGCTGAGGGTTTCAGAGCTGTAGAGTGGGACCGAAAGTTCGGTGAAGCCTTTGATTTCAGCCGTCAAGAGCATGTTAGGACTATAAAGAAGATGATCCGTGACGGCGAGGTCATTGGGGCCTGTCTGGCCCCGCCTTGTGCCAGTTTTTCGATTGTTAGGGATCGGACCAGGATGGTTCGCGACAAAAACCATCCCTGGGGCCTTCCCGATCTCCCAGAGCATGAGTAGTCAAAAGGGGATCAAGGCAACCGTTGCCTTCAGTCGTCGTTGCAGATAACTCGCTGTCGGAATCTTTTTTTCGATCCCTTGGGTCTGGGAAAACCCGCTGACGAGTAGAATGTGGCTGACACCCCATGCCCAGGCAATCGAATGCTTAGACGGGGTGAATGACATAACTTGTGATTTCCGCATGATGGGTACCCCTTGGAGGAAGTGGGCCCGTATTCGATTCGGCAACGTGTGTGTGTGTATGTATGTGTGTGTGTGTGTGTGTGTGTAGAAGATTTAGAAAAGCTTGCACGGATGATATGTTCTGGAAGACACGGTTTTGTTTCCGCACTGGCAGGAAGCATTTCCAGCTAACGGGGGGTGGGCCCACAGAAGCTCGATGGACCGCCATCGCTGAGCCCTACCCCCCAAAGTTGTGCCGCCTGCTCGCACGAATCCTCACTGAGAAGGCGCGTTCCCAAAGGCAGCCGGCATGGTCCAAGATGGGGTAACTCTCCGTGTTTTCGGGATGCTCGAAATCTTTTCGCGCTGCGGGACGTTTTGAAAGCTTTCTCCTGCTCCTGGGAGCCGTTGTGACCCAGGAGCTCTCGCCGCGTGTGGACAGCGTCACACTCATTCGAGATATATTGCCCTCCAGAATAGAGCCCTCCCAGTATTTGATGTGCGTGCACAGGTTTGAATGGGAGTTGCTCGGAGTCATGTTGCCTCTGCGTCTGTCAACCGCAACCATTTTCCCTCAAGTTTCTCGCGGCCCAGTGCCCTGCCCTGTTTTTCCTTGCCCCGCTTCCCTTGTCTCTTGAGACAGGTCGTGGTCGACGACTCGGTCAGGATGGAACGCCCGCCAGCGGGCCGCCACCTTCACCGAGTTGCGCCCGCTGCCTTTGTCCTCAAGTCTCAGCTGGCCTTGTCGGACTCGGGACGTTTTGAAAGCTTTCTCCTGCTCGTGGGAGCCGTTGTGACCCAGGAGTTCTCGCCGCGTGTGGACAGCGTCACACTCATTCGAGATAGATGGCCCACCAGAATAGAGCTCCCCCAGTAATCGTTTTTCCATCTCTCTTTCCTGGTCCCCTCCATGCCCGCTCCTCCCCACCATCCAGTGTCCTCCACCACTGCTTCCCCTTCCCATGCTTTCCCTCCTCCTATCCTCCTCCTGTTCCCCCCTCCTATTCAATCCTCTTTTTCCCCTCCCCCGCCTAACCACGTTTTTCTATACTTCCTCCGTTTCGTTGTGCCGTTGGCTCGCGAGCAGCCCCCGAGAACCATGCGGGGGATCGGAGCGGCGTTCCGATGACGAGCTACGTGTTCTGCCAGTGTCTCGCAGGAGGGGCGGAGAAGGGACATGAAGGAGTAAGGCTGGTTGAGGAGGTGGACAGAGGATTGGGAAGAGGAGGAGCGTGAGGCTTTGGACTTCTTCATACTTATCTGTGGAGGTTCGCCCAACAGTTTGTGTGTGTGTGTGTGTTTGTGGGCTGCGTCGCGGTTGAGGTTAAACATAATCCTTCCCCTTCTTGTGCCTCCCTCCTCGTGCCTCCCTCCTCCTGCCTCCCCCTCCTCTCTTCCTCCCTCCACGTGCCTTTTTATCGTGCCTCCTCCCCCTTCCCTCCGATCATTGGAGGAGGGGGATGGCGGGACGGGACACGGGGGATAGTGCGACGCACGCGCTTGTGCCTTCTCGTCCTCGCCCTCGGGACCACCCCGTTTTCGTCGTCCTTGTGCTCCTCGTGCCTCCTTCTCTTCATCCTGGGCCTCCCCCTCAGGTACGCATCCTGGTTTTTCTCCTTTTGCTTGTCGCTCTGCTTGTTCTCTGGGGCTTGCTCCTGTCGTGGGGTTTGAGGACATGAGGAATAAGAGTAGTGCATGCCTGCGCGTGACAGAGGTCGTGCGTTGCCGGAGTCGGTGGAACATCGCGTGCATCCTCAGCAAGAACAGACACAGCAACGGGAACAACACCACATCGGGAGTAAGGGTAGTGTCAGCACAAAATGGGTTGTCGACAAACCATGATTCCGAGTACTGATGATACTGACAGTGTTGTGCTAACCGCTTCCACAGTACTACATATCGTACGGACAGCGCTTCGCTGAAGATCAAGATCAATAAGACGACCGTCAGTCATACGAATGATAGCCCTAGCTGCCAGAAATCAAATTGTAAGGGGGGCAGTGATGGTACGAGTGGTACGCGTGTGCGTGCTCATGATTGGGTGCGTGAGTGTGAATATGAATAGTTGTACGAAGTTTTCGCGTAGTGCGCAAAGTAGCGTCACCAGCGCCAGGAACAACCATACAAGTGGCAAGGGTGATTGTGACCCTGATGTGGATAGTTGCAGTTGGAGTGCCATCCATAGGAGTTTTACCTAACACAAGTAACGCTGTTGTGGCAGACTACGGGGGAAGGTACAGAGTAGTATTCTACTTACCATACGTGTACGGATATGAGGGTTTGTAGCATGATGAGTGCCACTTTCAATATGTTATCAACGTTGCCTCCGTGGGCACCTTTCTCTTAGTATTCCAATTCTTGAACTGTGAGCAGCGAGGGCATGGTCAGCACGAGCTGTATCGGCAACATCTGTGTTTTTTATTCACAGGGGTGCTGGCGGAACCAATGATAAGCGTCTGGCGTTTAGCAGCAGAAGTTATCGGTGCCAGTGCACTTATCGTAAGCCCGAGGGTACACATAAGCTTCTCGAAGATGTCCATTGCAGTCGCGAGGGTGAACGGTGGCTGGGAGTAGTCGAACGGCCTTCGACATCTCGCCGCAGTGCTCGGGTAGAACGTATCACATGGGGTTCGAGAATCAGCATCGTGATGCTTTATCGTGGTGTGGCCGTAACGTTGAATTGTTAACGCTTTGACTTTCGTTTTTTTGGGCATACCGCTTGCCTGGGACCACGTGCGAACTCTGCCCTGTTGGCCCGCATCGACTGGGGTATCCGACACCCCTGCCGGCATTCACTTGGCCGCAGACGTCCGTCGAATTCTGAACCCCAGCCGGCGTTTCAGGAATCAGACCTGTTGGAGTAGGGTCCACGGGTGGTTGCCTAGCTCGGGCATTCCTTGCGACTTTTCGGAGGCCTTTTTTTGGAGGGCGGGGGGAGTTTCCCCTTGGGAGCCTCCTTTGTGTCCCTTGGGAGTCTCTGCTCTCGGGGGCCTGTTTGTTCGGGGGAGGACGCGAGGGCGTACGCGTCCGCACGCGGGCTCCTTGTTGGGGGCCGTCGTAGGCTGCTGCTCCTGCAGCCCCCAGGATGGTCCCGAGGCGGCTCCAAAGTGGCTCCCACACAGGACTCTTTTCGATCCCTCCGATCCGATCGATTCGATTCGATTTTGAATCCCGATGGGTTTACATTGTTTGGGTCGGCTAGAGTTGCAGAGGACGCTTTGCATCCAGATCGCTAATGCCATGGGGAGTTGAGATACTTGGTTGGGAACTAGGGTGGATTCCGATTCCGATTCGATTCGACTTCGGGTTCCGAGGTGGGCTCCGATTTCTCAGTGGAGGCCTACCTGCCTGCGGATTTCCGCCGATTCGACTTCTCCCGACTCGGCTGCCGATTTCCCTCGATTCGATCCATGCCAATCGCCGATCCGACTTATCCCTTCGATTCTGGTCTCGCCTGCCAGATGGCTTAAGGCGGCCCTAGGCAACTTCAGTCACGGCCCACAAAGGGCTTCCACATGAGGACAGAGGCGGTCGAGGCCGCCCTCGAGGCCGAGGGCTCGGCCAGAAGTGCGGAGGGGGGGTGGGACGATGATCTGCCGACCCCAGGAGACACGTACCTCCTGCATTGCCGAGGGGCTGGTCCCGCTCTTCTCCAATCACGGAAGCTTTCCGCTCATCTAGGGTTGAAGGTATACCGGCGAATGGCGCCCCATAGCGCCCAACAGCGTCCAGTAGCGCCCAATAGCGCCCAGTAGCGACTAGCGTGCAAACGGCGCCCAGTAGAGACCAATGGCGCCCAGTAGCGCCGTGTGATGGCGATGCATGATTCCTGCCCTGAGCGCGATTGGGCGCGTCATTTTGGGCGCCATGGGGGAACGTCCGCAAACATTCGTGAGTTGCTGTCTGACCTCTGCTGGATTCCGTGGCAGAGGGCCAGGTCACTGACGCGTCGTCGGCCGTCTGCTGGATCGCTTCCGCACCCCCCACGCCGGCAGTTACGCTATGCTGGCTGGTGATCGGAGCTGACGCACCCTGGCCGAACGCGGAATGCGCGGCGCAGGACCGTAGTAGCAGCAGCAGCAGCAGCAGCAGCAGCAGCAGCAGTAGTAGTAGTAGTAGTAGTAGTAGTAGTAGTAGTAGTAGTAGTAGTAGTAGTAGTAGTAGTAGTAGTAGTAGTAGTAGTAGTAGTAGTAGTAGTAGTAGTAGTAGTAGTAGTAGTAGTAGTAGTAGTAGTAGTAGTAGTAGTAGTAGTAGTAGTAGTAGTAGTAGTAGTAGTAGTAGTAGTAGTAGTAGTAGTAGTAGTAGTAGTAGTAGTAGTAGTAGTAGTAGTAGTAGTAGTAGTAGTA